>JAZKJV010007830.1:0-528076 GCA_037367405.1 Ottelia alismoides | reverse complement strand
TTACCAGAGACCGGAGCGATCCTCACTGGAGAATGACTAACTTGGAATTAGTAGTCTTACGAAGGGTCGGATGTGGCTCTAGCCTAGGGTGCATCTCTCTCTCTCTCATTCAAACCATACAAGGAGGGGATTGCTCTCCCAAGACAAGTTATTAAGTCAATGTGTCTTTTAAGATCAAGTTTGATTAAACAGTCCCAATTTTATGGTTTTTGTTTTTAGGTCTTTTCAAATCAAACAACGGCTAATGTATTTTTCGGTTCTCATGATTATTTATAAGTCCATAAACAGGGGGAGAAGACGAAAAAGCCAATGCACGATTAAACACGATGATGCATGTTGAGTAACAAATGCGTACCTTGCCTCCAGCACTCTACAAGCAAAGTGATTCGGTCATAATTGAAATGACTGAAATAAAACCTATCTATATGATGCAACGAGGAAATCAGCCTTAAGCAGAAATTTCTACTCGCGAAGAATGGTAGCTAACGGGTCAATGAGAGGGATCGGGGTCCGGTCTCTGATGCCGATCGGTGTCCGCCACAACGGATCCTGCCAGCATTGTATACGGCCTCTAGCGGCACGTGACCCCTCAAGTGACCAGGTTAGCTTTTTATTAGTGAAATAATTAATAAGGTCCAATTACGATCTTATAGGTGAAGAAATGTAATTAGGGTTGGGCCTTAATAATTACGTCACAAGGCAAGAGAAAATCCTAAGTTAAGGCTAAAATCCTCGAGAATAAAAAAAAACGATAAATATAAAACCAGCGAAAACCACGGTGAGGTCCCCCGAGCACACCGGTGCTCGACGAAACAGACCCCGAAAATCACCAAGTCCGATAGTCTGTCCTGGTCCTGTGTTATTGCAATAATATAATGTAGAAAATAAAATCTAAGCTAAGCTAAACTAGACTAAGTCCCCCCTACACTCCTGCTCTCCTCTCTCGCGCTCTCCTACGGCTCTATGCAGAAAAGAGCCGCCTCCGAATCCCGCGGGTACGTCAGCTTCCTGAAGAAAGCCGCCCTCGATCGTCAGGCCCTCGCAAGAAAAGCAAACAGAAATGTGTCAGTCCACAATTATTATAATAATGAAAAATAAAATAAAATAAAATAAATGAAAAAAATAAAAACAAAAATAAAGAAAAGAAATAGAAACACAAATAGAAACAAAAAGAAAAAGAAAACAAAATAAAAGAAAAATAAAATAAAAGAAGGAAAAGAAAGCTGAAAAAGAAAGCCGACTACTAAGCCGTGCTCCCCGGCAACGGCGCCATTCTGATGAGTGACCTGAGCGGCTAAGGTAAGAAGGTATCAATGGCCATTGCGACCTTAACCTCTCAGATCGGACTCAATCAAGAAACTCAAAGACCACCAATATAAAAATCAATCAAGGAACTCAAATAGCGGTCTCGCTATTTTATTTTACTTGGTATAGCTACCAGGATCGAACACAAGGAGCACAGTATGCCTAGGCTACGAAGTAGTCGGGAATCTGAATAAAATAAAGAAATAAAATAAAAGGTGGATTTTTAGGTTTTTCAATTTTTTTGTATTTTTTAAATTAAGAAAAGGTGTAAAAGAAATGAAAAAGCACAATCAAGCAATTATTTAAGACACCAAAAATAATCAGAAAATCAAAATAAAAATATTTTTGGTTTTTATAAATTTTCAAGTGTTTTCGTATTTTTCTTAGATTTTTCTGATTTTTAGTTAATTTTCTAAAAATGAAACAAAGTCAAAAATGTTAAACAGTGTACAACTGAGATCTAAAGGAAAGTTAAAAATACTTGACATCCTTGTAAAATCCCAACAACAACTTTATGTAAACTACAGACTAAAAACTAACTATAGGAGAAGAAAACATATTTTTTTGATTTTTTTCTGAATTTTTAATGATTTTTATAAGATTTTTAGTGTTTTTCAAATTTTATGGGTTTTATAAATCCAAATGCAATGAAAATTTAATAGAAAAACACATTAAATAAACAAACAATGATTTTTTTTAGATTTTTAGAGGATTTTTAATATTTTTAGTGGATTTTTAAAACTGGACAGAAATAATTTTTAAGATTTTTCAATTTTTAAAAAATATCAAAAGGAAACAAAATGGATCCAAAAATTCCTAGAAATTCCTACACCATGGCAGGAGCCATGTGTCAAAATTTCATGATTTTGGACGAGGCTATTTATTCCAACCAATCAAATAAGCACAACACACAAGGACCTAGATACAAAGAAAATAACTTCCAGGGACTAAATGATAACACGCGTCACAGCACATGTCCAAAACACCACGCACAGGGGTATATGTGCAAATACTAAAACTAAAACACCAAATCATAACATAAATAAAGTCTAGGGTAGTACATGCAAAATTCCCAATCATACACGTGACGATGCACGTGCAACCACAACGGAAGGACTAAAATGCAAATACTAAAAACTACAGGACTAAAGGTGCAAATTGGTCCACTGTATACTTTTTATTCTACATACTAAATGATAAAAATAAAGGCACCTTTAGTCTTAAGAAGGGTCGTGCGGCTCACGTGGGGTGACAAATGTCATGCTATGGTTGGGTGGAGACGAGTGGCTCTGGCACTGACACCTGGCAGATCCAACGGCCTGACGAAGAAGCGAACGTGGGGCGTATGGGGCTGTTAGATGTCAGATCTAACGTCCTGACAGGCGCAGGCGATGGATGGCTCGGATGTGAACTTGCGGCTGACAACGATCCGATGGGGAGAAGGATGCTGGAAGAACTCCGCCTGGGCAAAGTTCACCGGAGAACCGGCGTCGATCCGACACTCTGATGGACAATCGGATGACAATAACAAGATCGTATGGCTCCTCCGCGTCGGGTGAAGGGGTCGGGTGGAGTATACACTGGTCAGATCTCCAGGAAGGTGGTTGTGACCTGGGATAGCTTCGGCGATGCTGGGCTGAGGTGATCTGGGGTATCTCCATGCACGACTCGACCTGCGGGGTAAATATCCTGCTCGGAGGCATTCTACGGCCAAGGTTATTTGACCTAAATCAACAGAAGGCGACGGCGAATGGAGGTTGAAGTTCCGGCGATGCGACAGAGAACTTCGATCCTAATCTTGGCTATCTAATCCAAGTCTAGGGTGATCAGGCTGCAGGGGAAGGATGACGATGAATGGGAGAGTCGATCGGAATGGATATAGGTGACTGATGGAGCTTCGACCACTGGGTCGTAGCCGGCGGAGGGCAGTGAATGATTTGAAATACAAGGAACTAGGATTGACAAGAGGTATACCTGATGGTCCCAACAAGATCCTGAACTCCAGGGGGTGAAGTCGAGGTGGGTCGTTGCCTCAACCACGCTGCGGAAGGCGGGGAGGCTCAACGCAGGGGATATCCGGCCACGTGAAGCGAGCGTCGGCTGCAGCAGCTCTTTCCGACTACCAAAAGGCTCCTTTGATTGCTGTCACCAAGGGGAATGTTTCTAGGGTAGAAGGAAGGTATGCGGCGTGAGCTGAGGAACTGGGGATTCGAGTGGAGGTTTTTAGCAAGTCCCAGGTGGCAAAGAAGATCGGGTGTGGGCACGTGAACCGAGGGCGATCCGCCACTGCCTAGGGATCCGCGAGGTCACATATCCACTAGGAAGAAGCGGGCGGTGGAATCGGGGCACAAGAGAGTCAGATCTACTCCAAAGAATTTGGAGAAATCGGGCACGTGAGACAGATCCGCGAAGAGATGGTCCGGAAGGGGGAGTTGACCAGGGTCAACATCTCTCCTGGACCAATCAGAAAATTCCTATGTCAAAATTATTTGTAAAATAATTTAAAAATAGAAACGATTTTATTTTGAAATATGTTCTACATAAAAAATGTTTATTATTTTTCAAACTATTTTTTAGTGATTTTTATTTATTTTTATGAAAAATAAATTATGATATATACAGTATATTATATTATATACATGTATAAAATACCTATGTATTTTATCTTCTTATTTTTGTACAAATACCCCAAATTTTATATTTTATTTATTTACAACATATTATTTGGGATATAAAATAATTTTATTTTATTTTTATTGGCTATTTACAAGTGTAAAATAATATGAGTGTAATACATATATACATGTGTTATGTACAAGGGGCTATAGAGAGAATTTTATTTTTGCTTTAATTTTATTTTTCTAATTTTTATTTTATTTTTAGAAATATATAGAAGGTAATAGAAACATATTTTTATTTTTGTGAAAATAAAATATATACATAAAAGAAGGATTATCACAAGGTTGAATGGCCCTATCTCTCTCTACTTATTTTATTTAGCGATCAGGCCCATATAGGGCCCTCTCTTGGGATTAGGTCACTCAATATTTATTCTAAATATTTCCTTCTTTTTCTTTATTCTTTTATTTTTGCACAAATACATGCTAATTATTGATATTTAACAAATGCATGCTTTAATTTATTGTATTTACAGCTATATGCATGATGTATTACCAAGATAAATATCTAAAATAAAAGAATAAAGAGTGATGAATGAGTATTCATCATGGTGCAGATCTCCTACTGTGTCAGATCTGATGCCCTAGGGAATGTCGAGGACGTGGGGTGCAAATGCATCAGGCGTCAGATCTAATGGTCCTAAGGTTGTTCCGATTGGCAGCTAGGATGCAATCTAGCAGAGATGGGTCAATCCAACGATGGAGAGGGGACCTAGAAGAGCAAGGCCCATGCGAACTTCACCAGAGCCTAAGATGGTATCCTCAGCTCCAATGATCGATCGGAAGGGTTCGGAACAATCGTGGAGGTCCCCTGCATCAAATGGATAGGTCTGATGGGAGAGTTGCTGGCCAGATATGCGTGGTGAAGGTGGTCCTGGAGCTACTCTGGCGGACCCTCTGGAGAGTGGAACTGGAGTCCCAATGCGTGCAAACACCTGCGATGGTGGGCTCGACTCAAGGCGAAGCTCCGATCAGGATTATTTGAGCAAAGACATAAAGAAGCGATGGTGAAGCAAGGTTTGATCTCCGACGAAAGTAATAGAGGAGATCTAGATCGCATTCTCGACCCGGTGGTCGATCCTAAGGGTGATCAGACTGCGAGGGAAGATGGATGGTGAAGCGTAACGTCGATCAGAATGGGGTGGATGTGAAGGACGAGGCTCCCACCCACCGGTCGGAGCAGATGAATGTACGACGGAGGTAAATGAAGTGGATGAATCGAATCAAAGAAATGAAAGGAAATAAAAGGTACCTGAGGTTCTAGACGAAACTCTGGAGCTTCAGACGAAGGTGGTCGATGAGGTAGTGGCCTCGACCAAGCTGTAGAAGGCCGGGAGGCTTATCGCGACGGCGCACGTTGGCCACGAGCTGAGCAGCGTGGATGCTCCTCCAAACTCTGATCCGAAGGGTCCCTCTGGAAGCTGTCACTCAACCGGAGGTGGCTAAGGCTGGAGGGAGGTGCGAGGCACGAGCTCCGGCCTTGTGGTGGTGGAAAAAAGATGCTTTGTAGGTCACCCGGGTGTCCAGAAAGATCGGAGTGAAGTGTGAAACCCTAGGGTGAATCGGATCGACCAAAGGATCCGCTTGGATGTCGGAGGTACAAGGATTATCGGGTCCAAATCTCATGCCAAAGGAGCATGGAGTCGGGCTGGAAAATCTCGAGAAGGGCTCCGGTGAACAGGATCCGGGTTTGACCCGGGAAGGAGGAATCGTTAACTAACGGTCAACAATCCCAGCCGGCCAATTATAATATAGAATTTTTCATAGTATTTATAAATTCTATAAAAAATAGTAAATGGCTTTAAAGTAAAAAGTGTATAAAATGAAACTTATTTATTATTTTTCAAACTATTTTTCTGTGAATTTTATATATTTTTATGAAAAGTAAATTAATCTTTATATAGTATAGTGTATTATATACATGTATAATATACATATGTATTTTGTACAATTATTTTATTTTGTTATTTTTACACAAATAGTCAAATTTTATATTTTATTTATTTACAACATATTTTTAGGAGTAAAAAATATTTTTATTTTATTTTTATTATTTATTTACAAGTGTCTAATAAATAGAGAGTAAGACATATATACATCTATTTTGTACAAGTAAAAAGGATTGTATTTTGGGATTTTTACCTGGCAGACCCTATAATCTTTTTAAATTACCTCTACGACCTTTTGCATAAATTAATTACCCCATCGACCCTATAAATTACCCCAAGAACCCTCACGAGCTTCAAATAAAGTACCCGCAGGGTTCATGGGGTAAGAGTTGGCAAGTTTACAGGGTCGAGGGAGGAATTATGTTGTTTCAAAGGTCGTGGAGGTAATTAGTAAAGTTTATAGGGTCTGTCGAGTAAAAATCCCTTTTATTTTTAATTTTTATTTTATTTTTATGATTTTTGTTTTATCTTTAGGCCTATATACAAGGTTCTAGAAAGAATATTTTTATTTTGATTTTGCCAAAAATAATTATTTACATGTATAAGTAATATGTACAATATATAGCAGGTCATGTCTCTCTCTACTTGTTTTATTTGGCGATAAGGCCAATGCTTGACCCTCTCTCGGGTTCGGGTCACTCTGTATTTATTTTAAATACCTCCTTCCCTTTTCTTTTCTTTTCTTTTATTCTTTTATTTTTGAACAAATACATGCTAATTATGCAATATTAACAAATGCATGCATAATGCTAACTTTGTATTTACATCTATTTATATGATGTTTTGCCAAGATAAATAGCTAAAATAAAAGAATAAAGAGTGAGAATCAGGGATTCATCCCCCCCTATACTCTACCTTTGCTAGTCCTTAGCAAACACTTATTTAAAAAGAAATGAAAAAGGATAAGAAAAGAAAAAGAAGGAGAATCAAGGATGATTATTAAACATGCCTTCATTAAATTAGAGTATGGAGCTTAGTCAGACCTTTGGATTATTAGTTTATCAGAACCTTATTTGGACCTAGGTTTAAGACTCAACAACCTCTAAGTTCCACTAATCTATGGTCAAGACTCCTCAATAATCCAGATCAAAACAAGTCTACATGCACAAACTCTAATGACCATGAATCTTTTCTTGTACTGTGTAAGTGATACGTAGCTCCCCACCTCAGAAATGACAAGGTAACAACCTCCCTCAACAAGGTAACTATAATGCCCTAGTCCGGCAGCTCTTTCCTCGAGGAGCGAGGTATTCCCTTCTAAGTTCAAGTTCAACAGCTAAAGAAGAGGGGAAAGAAGAGAATGGACCATGACCGGTGTAGTCATGTATCCCTGGGAGCCTAACCAGTGTAGCTAAGTATCCCGCTGCAAGCTTCATGAGATGAGAATGGGTAACATAAGCTTTGCTTTATTTGGCTATATATACTCCGGCAGGTATTTCATTTTCTATCAGACATGCACTTTTTTGGAGTCTTTCTTTCTTTTGCACATTTTGTATGTGCATACGTACAACATATCTACATGGTGCAGCATATATACATAAAGACTTTTTCCTCTTGAGCCAGTAGACTATCCCTCTTTTGAAGCATTATTGCAACCCACAACTCCTCTCTTTAGATCTCAACACCACCAGACCAAGTTGAGGCGCACTTCCTTCCCTAAGAGAAGACGAGAGGTTCTGCCTAGAAGTACTACCCTTGTATGCTACCCCAAGCCAAATGAAACTGCCTCCTCACCACCTCATCCGTAGAGAGCTACGTGTAAGGTGCTGGTGCAAGTAAAGCCATTATTTGTGAGAGTCATGCGTGCGCCGTTAATGTTCTACTTAGGCTCATCAAGATGACATGTGATCATAGCCTAGTATACTCAAAGAATTAAGTCACTAATGGACATGAAAAGTCTCAACCCTAAGTCCTATAAGGTTCCTCTTAGAATTAAGTGGATTAAGGTCTTAACCAAGCTCCATTTTCCAATTTAATTCTAGGCTAGTTTAAATGTCAACTATGAGAGTGAAAGGATGTACAGAGTTTACCTCCCCTATACTTAGGGTAAAATATCCCTAAGTATAAGCAGCAAAACAGAGGTAAAAAGAATCAAAAGAATAATTAAGAATTCGACACATCCTATACTTAGGGTAAAGTGCACACCAAATATAGCATAATCACAAGATGCAGATGGGGTGTTTGACTAAAGAATGAGATGATATGATTTGAGGTGGAAGACAGTGATAATCAGACATGAGATGCAACTGATGTGAGTCAAAGACCACATCTCATGCAAAATGAATCGGGGCGACGTCAATGATCAGCGGCTCATGATCTAGATATGGTTTGAGGCGCTAACCATTAACACGAAAGGTGGACTCAGATGACATTTCAGATATGTCGATACTACCATTGTCATGTACCTTTCAAACCAGGCATGGTCCTTTCCACTTACTCTACAATTTCCCTGGAAATAATCGAAGCTTGGCATCAAACAACCATACTCTCTGATCTGGCTCAAACTGCTTATGGCTGATTTCATAATCATGCCATATGTTTACTCGCTCCTTATACTGTAGGCTGCTTGAAAAGGTTGTATCTCTAAGCTCCTCCAAGGCTGCCAATTCTGCCTTCCTTTGATCACCTATACTCACCGAATCCAATAATATATCAGTGACAGCCCACAGTGACTTGTGCCTAATCTCAATAGGTAAATGGCATGGCTTGCCATAAATGAGAGGAAAGGGAGACGTACCCAAAGGAGTCTTGAAGGAAGTCCGATATGCCCACAAAATCGAGTTCAAGAGTTGTGACCAATCCTTTCGGTTTGGATAGACTATCTTCTGCAATATCGTCTTGATCTCCCTATTTGATACTTCAGCAAGACCATTGGTCTGAGGATGATATGGAGTGGCAACTCGATGGTCTATACTAAACTCGTTAGCAAGGGCCTTTACCTTGTCGTTGATAAAGTGAGACCCCCCATCAGATATCAATACTCTAGGCACCCCGAACCGTGAAATTATATTCTTCCTCAAAAATTTGCAAAAGTCTTAGCATCTGCAGTTCAGGCGGGAATGGCCTCAACCCAATGACTCACATAATCAACAACCAACAGAATGTACTTGAATCCCTGACTCTTAGGGAATGGACCCATGAAATCGATGCCCCATTGATGAATCCACATTTCATCATCTTTATTCTATCATTTTGGCCTAAAAACCCCTAGTAAATGCGTGTAAATAGCAGTAAATACATCATCTTAGCATTCATGCATGTGCATGTAAATAGTGTATAAAATACTGTAATTAAAGCCAAAATTATAGAATAAAGAAAAGAAAAGAAAAGAAAAAGAATAAAATATTGTAAATATTTTATGACCCGAAACCCCGAGACCTACGCATCTTGATGAATAGGTCGACAAGGAATAAAGTAGAGGGAGATAAGGGTCAAAAGACAGTATAAATACTTATTCATTCCATTCATTCTTTATTCATTTTGGGACCTATTTTTGGTTCCACTTTTTATACATCAAATAAAGAAATTGTGTACATTAAAGTTGTAGATAATTTTATATAGAAAAATACAAAATTGATTTCACTGAAAAATAATGTACAGGTAAAAAGTTATGGTCTGAATAAAAATCCAGAATCCCAACTTCCCATACCCGTATCTCACAAATGAAAACTCCAAATGCATCAAACTCACCTTTAATTGTATATAGAATAAAATAAGCTATTTAATGGCGGTGGTGTTGCATTTGGCGGAGCTACAGTTTGAAAGTTGAGTTTTGGACCTTACTTGTGTAATTGTACTGATTAAAATATTTAATTTATTCATTATGTTGCTATCTTTATATCTTTATAATTTTGTAATTAATATTTATAATTCATATGTACATTAAAATCAGAAGAAAAACCTAAATAAAATACAAAATAAAAATTCATGTATATATTACACATAGGTATTATACCTATCAATATACCTATATAAGGTATACTTGTATTTTATTTAATATACAAAACACATCAGAAAAATAAAACAAAAATATATTTGTGTGTATAAAAATATTTTATGATTTTATAAAATACTAAATAAAAATAATAAAATTAAAATGCATAAAATAAAAATAAAGGAATAAAATATATAAACATTATACCTATAAAGGGTATAAAAGTAAACTTGTAAAAATATACCTCATAAAAATAATTAAAAATCAGAATAATTTCTACATAAAATAATAAATATTTTTTATTTAATAACCAAAATTTAATTCGACCATCTACTATTTTAAATTGAATTAATAAAACATTTTCCCAGGGTTTTTCCTGGTTGGTCCACGTGGACCAACCAGGAGGGTCTGAGAGTTGACCGCGGGTCAACTCTCTGACCCGCCCCTTGTGGTTGTGTCAGAATGGGTTTTGACCCATTTTCACCCTTTTTTCGAGGTGACTCTTTACATCCTTTCATGATGCATCCTAAAGGACTTTTTCTCCCCAATATTAGAGCATACTCGCCCAGTGATTACATCGGGGAGTGGATCGAAGATTTGTTCGATACGCTTCGATCTTTGAGACCCGTCGGTCAGCCATACAAAAACCACCCTTCTCTTTCCTTTTGAGTTTGAACCGTGTTTCATCCAGATCCTTCCTCCCTTTGACTCGCTCGAGCTTCCTGGAGGTGACAGCTCAGTTGGCCTTCTTCAAGGCGGAGGATCGTCGACCGATCTGGGCGTGTTCCACACCTCCGGCGAGCCTCGCCGTTAAAGTATCTTCCAACCTCGGGTACCCCCCTTGAGGTGTTCATTTTCCTCTTTTTCGTTCCCGTTTCACTCTCCGTAGTCCTAGGATCACTTAGGTACCCTTTTCTCTTCCAATCCCTCGTCGATTCGCTCAATCAATTCCCCTCGTCGGAGCAAGCTCCGGCGAGCATCCACATCGACATCCACCCCTTTTTGAGAGCCACTGGAGGTTGAGGCATTTTGCCCTCAACCTCCTTAACATTTTTAGTGCAGGTCCTTGAGCTTTGAAGTACACCTGGAGGCGTTTTTGGCTTCGCCGGAGATACCTGGTCCTCCTCTTCTTCTCCGACGTCGCGGAGGAGCCCAGGAGGTCGCCAACCCATTTTGAAACCCCAGGTGTGGAGAGGACGACCGTAGGAGCAGCTAGAGGCATTTTGGAGCATCGAAGCCCGGCGGAGGAGGAAGATCTGAGCGGGGGAAGCTCGCCTGGCGGCGGGTTCTTCCCTGTTCTTCGTCGACCCTCTGCAGCCGTCCGATCGAAGGCCTCCGCCCAGGCGTGCAGCAGCCGTTGGATCACCTGCGCCATCAGTCGTCGATCGCACCTTGATGATCTGATCTCAGCCGTTGCAGCCGAACAGTCATTGCGCGTCGAGGGCGCGCCACGCGTCAAGTGGACGGTCCACAGCCGTTCGATCTCGCCCAGGCGTGGGCATTTTGCAAGTATACCTCGCTCCATTTTGTATTTTTATTTAGTCCTCAATCTTTCCTTTGCTGTTTAAAATATTTTGTAACATTTGTAAAAAGACCCCCCAACTTTTTATATTTGCATTTGAGTCCTGGTCGCATCACCTCACGTGACCAATACACGTGAGGTGCGTGCTTTTTGCGAGGAACCCCTCTAGGGTTTATGTATTTATCTTTAGTCCAGGGATTTTTGAATTAAGTGTAAAAGTTTTGGAAATATTGCAACTTAGCCCCCGAGGTTTTTGATATTACAGATAGGTCCCTCCCAAGCGCGTGCCAGTCACGCGCCCTGGTGGGTTATTTGCAGGGAAACCCTCCCGGGTCTGGATATTTGTAAAAGGTCCATTAAATTGCATATTTAGCTATAATTTTTGTGTGAAATTTGCATCTAGCCCCTGGATGTTTTGATATTTGCACTTATACCCCTGCTAGGCTGATTATTTTTGTGTGCTTGTCTTATTTATTTCACGCATCAGTAGAACCCCAAAAATTCCACAAAAATCATGTTAATCTCCTTTTAACTTGTTGATCCACGTCATATTTTTTCATTACATTTTTGTTGCATTTTAATTTTTATTAAAAATCAAAAACATGTATTTCAGCTACTGACTATATTAGAAAATACCAAAAAAATATTAAAACACTTTGAAAAATTCCAAAAAAATTACCTACTATCTATTTTATTATCTTTTAATGTCAGTCCAAAAATCACTAAAAATCTCAAAAACAAAACCTTAAAAATTAGAAAATACCCAAAAACTTCAAAAAAATCTAAAAAATTCTAGAAAAATCAAAAAAATACAAACTCTGGTTCTATAGATTCCCCATTTTATTCTTTTTATTTTAAAATTAATTTGGGAAAATTTTGGTACTGTTTAATATTTTTCCTTCCCATTTTAATTTCGGTCAGAAACTTAATTCACTGTTTTCCTTTATTTTAATTTGTAAAAATACCAAAAACATTTGGAAAAATACCCAAAATCACAAAAATATTAAAAAACCATAAAAAGACTAAAATTTTATTCCCTAATTTTTGACTATTTTTCCCTATTTTTATAAATAGCCTAGCACCTCTTTTATTATATTGTATATATATATATTCCAATATTGAAGAAAAAAAGAAAATATAAAAAATATAAAAAAGAAAAAAGAAAATATAAAATCAAAAAATTAAAAAAATTAAAAAATTAAAATTTAAAAACCCACAAAAATATTTGCATTGCATAGTGTAGACAATACATCACATTCACACACATACACACACTTGTTGATCTATCTTGCCTTGCTCCTTGTGTTCGAACTCTCTACGTACTTGCATCTATACATCTTTTATGTAGAGTTAAAAATAAATTTTAACTCCTCTTTGTTTTTCATTTCTTGATATTGATAATGTGGGTTAATTGTTGACTAAATACGAATTTTTAGCGGTCACCGCAGCGACCTCTGTGTTCCCGCCTTGTGTGGATCACAAGACCGTTAGAAATTCGTGTTTATCACCCATGCGTCAAAAACCTCACAGAAGTGGATGGGTTGCATCGGCATCATATCACGCTGTCCACAAGTGCCCATCCTCTGATAGTCAGTACACTTCTTCATGAATTCATCAGAATCCTAGAAGAGGGCCACCATAGGCCGGATTGTAGCACTTTCCGTGTTGTTCCCCTCCCAAATTATGTCCTCCTACCTCAAGCTTGTGGCAATATGTGAGGACGCTATGGTGCTCCTCCTGAGGAATGCACTGACGTCAGACACTATCCCCTCCTTCATGATAAAGGATGGGATCCTCCCAATGATAGGACTTGGCCTTCGCAAGGAAGGTCTCAAGTTGCTGCCTGGACCAACCCTGTGGGACTTTCTTGGCAACAAGATAGTTCACAATATCGGCGTACCACAGGAGCGAGGCAATAGTAAGTATCGCCTCATATGGGAAGGTCTCTGAAATGGGATCAGTCTGCTCAGATTCCTCAAGATTTTCTAATTGGGAGAGATGATCTGCCACCACATCCTTGACTCCAGGTTTATCCTTAATCTCAAAATCAAACTCCTGGAGTAAAAGGATCCATCTAGTCAGTCTCGCTTTGGCATCCTTGTTTGCCATGAGATACCTGATGGTGGTATGATCAGTAAAGATAGTCACTTTGGATCCAAGAATATATGATTGAAATTTATCCAAGGTAAAGACTACTGCTAGCATCTCTTTCTCCGTGACGGTGTAGTTCCATTGCGCGACATCCAATGTACGGCTAGAATAGTGAATGGCAAACGGTATTCCATCCCTCCTCCATCCTATCACGACCCCTACGGCAAAATCAGAGGCATCCGTTATGATCTCGAATGGGATAGACCAATCAGGCAGCTGAAGGACATGAGCCTCAACAACTAGGCTCTTGAGAGTTTCAAATGACGCATGACACTTATCATCTACAATGAACTCAGTGTCTTTTGTCAGCAAATCAGTCAACGCTCGGGAAATCCTGTTGAAATCATGAATGAACTATCAGTAGAAACCAACATGCCCCAAAAAAGACCGTAACTGTCGCAGGTTGGACATTGGATTGAGTCTCCTGATGATATCCACCTTTGTCGGATCAACCTCCATGCCCCTATTGGAGATGATATGACCAAGCACGATCCCTTGAATCACCATAAAGTGACTCTTCTCCCAAGATAGAAAAAGATGAACCTCAATGCAACATTGAAGAACACAGTCTAGGCAGTCAAGACAAGCATCAAACCCATTGATGAATTCCCATTCATCACTCTTTATTCTTATATTTTAGCTACAAAAACCTTTGCAAATGCATGAAAATATGTGTAAATAGGAATAATTAGCAAAAGCATGCATTGTGTAAAAACCTATAATTAGCATGTTTTTGTGCAAAAATAAAAGAATAAAGATTTAAAAAGAAAAAGAGGGAAATATTTAGAATAAATATTGAGCAACCTAACCCAAGGGAGGGCTCAGCATGGGTCTGACCGCATAAAAGCCAAGTAGAGGGAGATAGGGGCTCATGTGTATATATTTATGTAAATAAAATAAAAATGTTTTCCTCACCCAAAAATATGCTTGTAAATACTTGTTTATATTTATAAAAGATAAAAACAAAATAAAAAGTTAAAAATCAAAAAGATTAAAAAGACCCCTTCATCATGTACATATATCACATCTATGTATTTATTTAACCTTGTAAACAAATAAAGTTATTTTCCAAACTTTTTGTAAATACTCTTTGCTATATATTGTAAATAAATAAAATAAAAAGAATCAAAACCAAAACAAAATAAAAATAGAAAAATTAAAAATACAAAAATACATTGTACATATACCTTGTATATAGTTGTACATAACTATTTTACCTATGTAAATAAATAATAAAAATCAAATAAAAACATCCTTTTATTTCTTATTTTATACTATAAATAAATAAAATATAAAATAAGGATAAAATTGTACAAAAATAATAATTAAAATTCAAAAATCAAAAGCCTACATATTGTATATATACCTATATATAGCTATGAAATGTAAATACCTTAATTTTATTTCCAAAAATTAATTAAAAATCACAAAAAAATAGAGAAAAATAAAATAAAAACATTTTATGTTTTAAGTTTTTTAAAATTCGGTCATTTTCTGGCCCAAAATAATTAAATAAAAACTCAAAGCTTGGCGGCCTCTGATTGGTCCACGGGGGATTGTTGACCCCCGTTCAACTCTCCCCCCAGGACCACCAGAGCCGGATCCTCCTCGCCCGACCCGTCTTCTCCTAATTTCGCCCGCTCGACCCGACACCCATTTCCCTAAACCCTGGCTCCATATCGAACCTCCCACATCCGACACCTTCGCCGGGCATCCATCTTGGGATCCGCGCGCCACCACATCTCGCCCGACCCCTGTCTTCTCGGATCTCCCGCCATATATAAAGTCGTCTCCGGCGACCTAATTTTTCCATCTTTGGCCATTTGCTTCATTCTCCAGTGAGCTTCAGAGAGAGAGAGAGGTGACAGCTCGCGCCTCGACCTGTTGCAGCGAGGAGAGGAGGTGAAAACCATCGATCCGGCGATACACCCGCCGCAGCTCTGCCCTGAGCAGGAGCCAGAGCCTCGGACGTCGACGCTCCTTGAGGCGAGGATCCAGAGCTGCCCAAGCTCGCCCCCAGTCGACCCATCCACCCCAGGTAGCTTAGATTTTGTCTCTAGTTCCTTAATTTACGATTAGCCCCAATTCGCGCCGCCATCGATTTTCGCTGATTCCGACCGCCTCACCCTCCCGTTCGACCATCAGAATCCACCATCGCCTCCGCCTCCCTCCCACGCACGTTCTCCGCAACCCCGTTCAACCCAGCTCGCACAGGAGCTGGGGATTCGAGCTCCTCCGTCCATCCCCTCGCCGGAGTTCGACCACTTCGCCTCCCCGACCACTTTCACCACGCCTAACGGGGTCGAGGCAGTTTGCCCTCGACCCGCGAGTTTGCTAGCGCACTTTGCAGGTTAATCCAAGCCCATCTGAGGGCTTGGACCATTTGGTCTAGCTGCTCCGCCTCCGCCGACCTCGCCAGAGCTCCCCAGGACTCTGTTGGGTCATCGGAGGCCTCCATTAGACGCGGAGGGCCCGCAGCTTCCTTCTCCGATCTTCAGCGAGCTTCCAGGAGGAGACCAGTGTCGTCACGAGCCCGGCGAAGTTCGCCGGAGCCCTGTTCGTCCACCATCCTTCTTCGCCGTCCGATCGACCCCGAGCTCCAGATTTGATCACGTTCGTCCATTCGAGGAGCAGCATCGACCGCCAGATCCTTCGAGGGCCGATCTCCACCGTTGATCCAGCGAGGTTCAGCCACTACCCCCGTCCACCATTCGATCTTCCACGTGGCAGCGCCTGGACCGTCTGATCAACGTCGAAGACCCAGCCTTGGGCGCCACCCATTCCCAGCCGTCCATCTACCCAAGTGGCGCCCATCCGTCGGCTCGACTTAATAAAGGGTAATTTATCCCTTAGGCCCTTAGCTTTAGTCTTGTTTTGTTTCAGTCTTGTAAATATTTTTCGTATTTTATTTACGTTGGTACATTTGCACTTTGGACCCTGTCTTGTTTTCTTATTACATGTATGCCCCTGTGTGTAGTGTGTCACGTGCTTCGACACGTGTTCTTCTGGGATATTTGCATTGATGCCCTTGTAGTTCTGGATGCTTATGAATGAATGAAACTTTTTGATTAATTGCATTTATACCCCTGTGCGTGGTTGTTTTGCGCATGTGCGCTATTTTTTTGGGTAAATTGCAGCTAAGGCCCTCGGACTTTTGGTACGTGTTACCAATTGGTCCTTGGGACTTATTTTTATTACATATAGGTCCCTGAGTGCCCCAGGCACGCGCTTGGCGCGTGATTTGCTGGGTATTTTGCACCTGGACCCCCAGAACTTTGGGTATTTGCATTCTAGTCCCTGTGCACAGTACCCTCTTGTCATTTTTGAATAAAATATCAAATCACCTCCAAATTCGACGAAAATTTGACACATGGCTTCTGCCATGGTGTAGGATTTTTGTGAATTTTTGAGGATATTTTTTATTTCGTTTGTTATTTTTAAAAATTCAAAAACCAACATTTTTGTTACTGTCTAGGTTGAAAAATCACAAAAAAATATAAAAACTCCCCTAAAAATTCTATAAAAATTAGCCACTATTTAGTTTGTGCTCCTTGATTTTCTAGCCAATTTTTGCTATTTTTCATTGCTTAAAAACCTTAAAAACTTAAAAACCCCAAAAAACCCATAACAATTATAATAAATATATTAAAAATCCAAAAACAATAAATCTGGTATCTAAATTTTCCTTATTTCATCTATTTTATAGGAAAATTATCTCCAGGCCTTTTTGAGGTCTTTAGGTATTTTATTTAGGGACTTTAGGCTTGGCTGGACAGTACCCCTTGCTTTTAGCACTGTTTGATTTTTAGAAAATAAAATACACATCAGAAAATTATCAAAAATTCACCAAAAACATAAAAAATATAAAACACATAAAAATATTTTTGTTTTAATTGATTTTTGATGCATTAAATAATTTGTTGAAGTGTGCTTGTTTTTGTTTTTCTTACTTTCTTTATATATTAAAAATCCAAAAAAAATATAAAAATAATTAAAAACCACTAAAAACATTTTCCTCTTTTATTTTATTCATTTTTACTACTTCGTAGGCCTTCGGCTAATCCGTGCTCCTTGAGTTCGACCTTGGGTGCTATACCAGGTTAAACATATAGCATGACCGCTTCTTTGCTTTGACTGATTTTATTTTTCGCGAGTGGTTCGATTTTTCTTGATATACACGGTCTGATCACTTGGGTCGCAACGACCCTATTTCTGTACCTTATACCCGAGTTCCATCGCCATAGAGTGAAACGTCATCCATGAAGACCTCTAAAAAGTCACCCATCATGTCCGAGAAAATGGATAACATGCACCTTTGGAATGTTGTCGGGGCGTTACATAGACCAAAGGGCATCTATCTAAAAGCATAAGTCCCAAATGGACAGGTGAATGTCATTTTGTCCTGGTCTTCGGGAGCTATGGCCACCTGATTGTTCGCTGGAGCCCCTTCTCGAAATTTTCCAGCCTGACTCCATGCTACTTTGGCCGTGAGTTTTGGACCTGATAATCCTTGTACCTCTGACATCCTCACGGGTCCTTTGGCCGATCCGATTTGCCCTAGGGTTTCGTGCTTCACTCCGATCATTCTGGACACCTGGATGACCTATAAAGCATCTTCTTCCATCACCACAGGGCTAGAGCTTTTGCCTCATGCCTCCCTCCAGCCTTAGCCACCTCTGGTTGAGTGACAGCTTCCAGAGGGACCCTTTGGATCGGAGTTTGGAGGAGCATCCATGTTGCTCAGCCTCGTGGTCGGCATGTGTCGCTGCGATAAGCCTCCCGGCCTTCCACAACTTGGTTGAGGCCACTACCTCATCGACCACCTTCGCCTGAAGCTCCAGAGTTCGTCTAGAACCTCAGGTACCCTTTATTTCCCTTCCATTTCTTTGATTCAATTCATCCACTTCATTTACCTCAGTCGTACGTTCATCTGCTCCGACCAGTGGGTCAGAGCCTCATCCTTCACATCCACCCATTTCGATCGACTTTGCGCTTCGCCATCCATCTTCGCCCGTAGTCTGATCACCCTTAGCATCGACCACCAGGTTGAAATTGAGGTCCAAATCTCCTCTATCACTTTCATCAGAGATCGAACTCTGCCCCACCATCGCTTCTTTTTGTCTTTGCTCAAATAACCCCGATCGGGCTCACCTTTGCAAGTCTTTGTGCGCGCTGGGACTCCAGTTCCACTCTCCAGCTGATCTGCTGGAGTAGCTCCAGGACCACCTTCATCGCCATGCATATCTGACCAGCAGCTCTCCCATCAGACTCGTCCATTCGACACGGGGGAGCTCCACGATTGTTCCAGACCCTTCTAATCAATCATCAAAGCCGAGGATACCATCTTAGGCTCTCGTGAAGTTCATCGGGGCCTTGCTATTTCAAGCCCCCTCTCCACCGTTGGATCGGCCCACCTCTGCCAGATCGCAGCCTAGCCGCCAATCGGAGCAGCCTTAGGACCATTAGATCTGATGCCAGACGCATCTGCACCCCACATCCCCGGCAACGACGCCATTCTGATGACTGGCCAGAGCAACTCAGGTTAAGTAGTATCTAAGGGTCGTTGCGACTCGAATCACAAGGCACGATCAATCAAGAAAATCAATCAAGACCACAATTAAAACAATCAAGCATGAAATCTAATGTAGCAGTCTTTTCTATTTATTTAACCTGGTATAGCAACTAGGGTCGAACACAAGGAGCACGAGCAAAGCCTACAAAGTAGTCGAGAATCAAAAAATAGAAGGCGTCTTTTGTGGTTTTTAATTTGCATTTTTTTTATATTTTCTAATAAGAAAACGAACAAAAAGATAAAGAAAATCAAACTTCAACAATTTTTATTAAGACTAAGCATGTTTAAAAATCAGAAATAAAAAATATTTTTATATTTTTAAAATGTGCAAGTGTTTTTGGTGATTTTATTGTATTTTTCATATTTTTAAATGATTTTATAAAAAAAGAAACAAACACAAACCAAAAACACTATGTACCGCCCTGACCAAAAGGAAACTTTAAAATGCTAAAATTGCCCAAACGTCCTGATTGCAATTTTTATGGTAAAGAAAACAAAAAGGCCTAATTACAAAAATTAAAACATCATTTTTTTGTTGAATTTTTAATGATTTTTAGAAGATTTTTAGTCTTTTGTGATTTTTAGGGTTTTTATAAAAAATAATGCAACAAAATTGATATTGAAGTAAATACACACTAAAACAAACACACATAAATTTACATGGAATTTTTTAGGATATTTTTATATTTTTGGTATTTTATGAAATACACAAACATGTTTTTAGGGGTTTTTATTTTTAGAAAATATCAAATAAAACCAAATCTATTCACAAAAATTATCAAAAATATTACACATTAGCAGGGGCTAGTTGTAATTTTTGGGGAATTTTTGGAGTAGATTCAATAATTACTTGATCTGAAAACAAGACACACAAGCTGTAGGGACTTATCTGCAAATATCCTAAAGTTTCTAGACTAAATAGTAACACATACAAAAAGTCCATGGGTACCAGCGCAAAAAGCCCACACAATACACGCACATGCTAATTAAATCACGCACATGGGTATAAGTACAAATATAGGAAATATTGCATTCAAAATATAACCATCAGAAAGTGCAGGACTAATCTTGCAAAAACACCACAAAAGCACGTGAGCATGCACGTATTTTAAGACTTGGGGGACTAAAATGCAAATACTGGAAACATCAAGGTCTAATATGCAAAAAGTTCAAACTACAATATTATTTAATATACTAGAAAATAAAGCATGCAAACTACATGGAAAGAAATGCAATACACATACGCAGGGCACGTGCGGTGCGCGAGGAGGACTCGTGGCGAGCTCTGGTGGATGGTGGAACGTGCAGTGCGGATCTCCTACTGTGTCAGATGTGAGGCTCCAGAGAACGTCGGGGACGTGGGGCGCAGATGCATCAGGCATCAGATCTAACAGTCCTAAGGCTGCTCTGGTTGGCAGCTAGGATGCGATCTGGAAGAGGTGGGCCGATCCAATGGTGGAGAGGGGACCTGGAAGAGCAAGGCCCCGGTGAACTTCACCAGAGCCTAAGATGGTATCCTCAGCTCCGATGATCGATCGGAAGGGTCCAGAACAATCATGGAGGTCCCCCGCGTCGAATGGACGGGTCTGATGGGAGAGCTGCTGGTCGGATATGTGTGGCGGAGAAGATGGTCTTGGAGCTACTCCGGTGGACCCTCTGGAGAGTGGAATTGGAGTTCCAGCACGCGCAAACAACTGCGAAGGTGAGCATGACTCGGAGCGAAGCTTCGGTCGGGGTTATTTGAGCAAAGACAGAAAGAAGCGATGGTGGGGCGGGGTTCGATCTTCGGCGAAAGTGATAGAGGAGATCCGGACCTCAATCTCGACCTGGTGGTCGATCCTAAGGGTGATGATACTGTGAGGGAAGTTGGATGGTGAAGCGTAAAGTCGATCGGAACGGGTGGATGTGAATGATGAGGCTCCGAATCACTGGTCGGAGCAGATGAGCGTGCGGCGGAGGTAAATGAAGTGGATGACTCGAATAAAAGAAATGGAAGGAAAATAAAGGGTATATGAGGCTCTAGACGAACTCTGGAGCTTCAGGCGAAAGTGGTCGACGAGGTAGTGGCCTCGACCAAGCTGTGCAAGGCCGGGAGGCTTATCACGATGGCGCACACCGGCCACGAGACTGAGCAGCGTAGATGCTCTTCCAAACTCTGATCCGAAGGGTCCCTCTGGAAGCTGTCACTCAACCGGAGGTGTCTAAGGCTGGAGGGAGGTGTAAGGCACGAGCTCGGGCCCTGTGGTGGCGGAAGAAGATGCTTTATAGGTCACCGGGTGTCCATAAAGATCGGAGTGAAGCGTGAAACCCTAGGGCGAGTCGGATCGGCCAAAGGACCCGCGAGGATGTTGGAGGTACAAGGATTATCGGGTCCAAATCTCGCAGCCAAAGGATCATGGAGTCGGACTGGAAAATTTCAAGAAGGGGCTTCGACAAACACGATCCAGGTCTGATCCGGGAAGGAGGAACCGATGACCAACGGTCAACAATCTTAGCCGGCCAATCAGAAAATAGAATTTTTCATAATATTTATAAATTCAATAAAAATAGTAAATAGTATTAAAATAAAAAGTGTATAAAATGAAAAATATTTATTATTTTTCAAACTATTTTTCTGTGATTTTTAATTATTTTTATAAAAAATAAATTAATCTTTATATAATATATTGTATTATATACATGTATAATATGCCTATGTATTTTGTAAAATTATTTTTATTTTGTTATTTTTACACAAATACCCAAATTTTATATTTTATTTATTTACAACATGTGAGTAAAAAAATTATTTTATTTTTATTATTTATTTACAAGTGTCTAATAAATAGAGAGTAAGACATATATATACCTATATTTTGCACAAGTAAAAAGAATTTTATTTTTAATTTTTATTTTATTTTTATGATTTTTTTTATTATTAGGCCATATACAAGGAGGTAGATAGAACATTTTATTTTGATTTTTCCAAAAATAATTATTTACATGTATAAGTAATATGTACAATATAGAGTAGGCCCTATCTCTCTCTACTTGTTTTATTTGGCGATCAGGCCAATGCTTGACTTTCTCTTGGGTTCGGGTCACTCTGTATTTATTCTAAATACCTTCTTTTTTTTTCTTTTATTCTTTTATTTTTGCACAAATACATGCTAATTATGAAATATTAATAAATGCATGAATAATGCTAACTTATTGTACTTACATCTATTTACATGATGTTTTGCCAAGATAAATAGCTAAAATAAAAGAATAAAGAGTGATAATCAGAGATTCATCAATTACTTGATCCTAAAAAAGACCAAAAAGAAAATCATTATTTTGGGGCAAGTAATCTCCTCATTGTCTTCATTTTAAGTTGCTTATGTACACACTAAGAACTAGTACCCAAATCCCATCACACCTTCCTAAGAGTTTGTACAATTTTTTACTTCTCACCTAACTCTAAAAAGACAAGATAAAAGACTGCATTTTGTGGTCTTCACCGAGTTGAGTAGGTCAATTGAGGGGTTTGTTTTGTGTGTGTTTGTTTGTGTTTGATTGTGTGCATTCTCGATCCTTCTACGCACTTGCGCCTTCTTTCTCACATCTCTTGATTTGACTATCGTGCTCTCCCAATTATTTTCCTTTTGTTTCGAGATGGCCGAGTGGAGCACTTTTTATCTGGACTTTGCGGATCCTTCGTACCCCCCAGCCGGTCCATCTCCTTTTTTCCAGGAGAACCTTCCTTCTACTTTTTGTACATCTATCTCAGCCGCAATATCATGCCTCAGACTTTTATCCACCTCCACATTTCCAACCTTCACATCCACTTGAGACTGACCTGTTGGAGTCACCTCTCTTGGAGTCTATACTTGAGACCTTGAACCAGATGATGGAGCAAATGAATTTGAGGATTAATGATCTATTTTGCATAAATAAGAATCGAAATGTCGCTTCACTATTTGAGGATATGGATTCACTTGAGGATTTTCATGAGATCTTGCAATCGCCCAAAATACAAAAAATGAGAAAATTTTAAAAATCCAAAAAGATTAGAGACACTCGATTGATTCAGACTGTGAGAAGAGGGCCCACCTACCAGACCCTTTGACCACACATCCATTCACATCATGTCTCATCCTTGACCTCAAGGACGACACTGTATAGACTGCTCTTTGTTAGCAATGTGAGCCCGAGGCGAACCATTCCTACAATAAATGTTATTGTAATAAATGATTTATCAATAAAAGTTATTGATGTTTTGTTTCACTCCCTTTCTGATATTGAATGAATGAATGCACTATAAGGTCCCTCTGTACAATAAGGGTTATGTACCATGGCCAACTTGATAATCATACAGCTGTTGATTCAATGATTGAATCATAGAGGCTGATGCTTGGATGAATATCTAAGGAGTTAGATAGAGGACTCATCAAGCATCATCAATGATTAACAAGTAGTGATCTCCAGTCTGAGTGGGAGATGGCAATCCCATCTCATTAGACTGATATCTGGTCGACCTCTTGATGCAGGTCCTCTGCATAGGAATATTGATTCGGAGGTATCAGATTAGTTAAGTCAATGAGTTGACTTAACGAGATCGAGATAACCAAAGACCTATGATGAATACTGTCACATCACAGGCAAACATCCTCTGACCAGAGACAGATATATTACTATATGTCTGAGCATGTACATTTGGCAGACCAATAGGTTGATGACCTAATCAAGGTCTATACACCGGCGAGCTGGTGTGCATGTAAGGGCATATGAGTAATATGATCTCTCAAAGGGATCATACAGGTTCACTTGTGAACCGGGAGACATGAGCTCACTCATGAGGTATTGGGATTGACCAAATTCCATGCATGGTCATCATGCTTTAGAAGCATGATATGAATTTGAAGGTAGGATATATGCTTTGTGAAAGCATATGATCTGTACCATATCCCAAGGACCAAGATTGAGAAACTTAATGATCAGACTATGAAGATGACAGTGTAAAAGTGATCTTTATCTTCATAATGATCATGAGTCTTCCAGTATGCAGGATGTGCAGGTATTAGGAATACCTGAAGGGTGATTTGATCATAAACGATTGTATAACCATGACGCTTCCATTCCGAGGGAGTGATGAAACAGGTCTGGATTTTAGTGACTCCTCTCATTAGAGAAGTGACCTAACCTTAGTCCATGTATTGGACATTGATCTGAATGAGATTCAGATGCAATGAGAAGATTAGGTTTACGGTCTTGATTTGATCAAGCATCTATGAGAGGTCCATGGGATCTGGATTTGAGATGTGATCTCAATATCCAAGTCACTATACATGGAACAATACAATCGCCCTGTCCTTATCTCCAAGTATCTGAGGAGAAATAGCATTATTCTTAAATGGTTTAAGAACAATTCCATGAGATCTAAGCAAAGAGAAGTTGATAATTAAATGTGATTTAATTATCATGATGTATGAGATATTATCCAATATAATTAAATGTGATTTAATTATTATGGATAAGAATAATGTGGATAGTAATATCCAATTATTCATAATACATATTATAAATGTGATTTATAATATACGAGAGAGAGTTATATATAATTTATATTAGTAGGTTAATTATTAATGTGTATTGGATACACATTGTCTAATTAATTGAAAATATAAATTACATTTTGTTTTGGGTTGTGAATGTGATTCACAATATTTCAATGTCAAGATTGCAATAATCCCAAAATTAATTGAGAATTATTTTTGGTGAAAAATTGTTGGGAAAATAAGTAGAGAGAAATATTAGGAGATATGCAATCCCATGTAATCCATGGGATTGCCCTCCCCATATGGAAGAGGGGGGGCGGCACCAATTCCATTTAGGAGTTGGTGGCCGTCCACCTCTCCTAATGGGGAAGGAGGCTCCCAATTGATTTCTCACTCCTTATTTGATTGGTTTAATTTGGTATTAATATATATTTGATTTATCAAATATATTTAATCAAAATTAAATCACAAGTTGTTGGCTTTTACCAACAACAATCTTGACCATTGGAATATCATAAATCAATCTCAACCATTGATTTTATGAGACACATGGATTGAGATCCATGGATCCCAAAACCCTATAAATAGAGAGGCATACTTGGCTCTCTCTTTACACAAGCTATTGTAGCAAAACTCTCGCTCTCTCTTTCTCATACTCGACGCCCCTTCTTGCCTTCTCTTCTTGGTGGCCGTCCACCTTGGTGGAAGAGAAACGTCGACGCCCGCGCCCTCGTGCTGCCGCCTCGACGCTCTGCGGTTCTTCGTCTACCTGGAGTGCTGCACTCGCGAGGGAGACGTACGATCTCGTGTGTCGAGATCAGGAGCAACCGCGCTTGGATCAACATCTTGGATTGCGAGGACACCGCGGTTCATCCCCGCGCTCGCAAGCGATCTCTCCGACGATCGGACTTGAGACAGGAGGTCTCTTCTCTTAGAGACTCGATCAACCACGCTTCAAGAGGTATTGCATTATACTTGCTGTGGTTATAGATGAAACGATCCGAGAATGGTTCTTGGATCATGTGGTTTCATCGAATAATTTTTTAAATTCCGCTGCACCGAACAACTAGTGCGACTAGTCGTTCTTCGTCGTATCTGATACGACGCTCACGCTTCCGTGATGCGCTTGAGGATCTCTCCATATCCTTCAAGTGGTATCAGAGCCTTTGGTCGACGGTTTCGAATAATGATTCGCTAACCAAGGACGATTTGGGTTCATTTAGGTCGCGAAAGTTTTCATCGCATTTGATTTCGCAGATCTGTTTAGTAAATAAATTCGGCACTGTTTAAATTGTTTAAACACGAATTTTTTAATTGGATTATGTTCCCCATTAAATAAGGAAACCATAGGATCTGAGTTTGCGTAAATCGGATTTCGTATGCTCGAGATATGGTTGTTTTAATGGACATGTATGCACTGTTGCGGGAACTGTGAATCTGAACATGATTAAAATGTTAATTACTGTTTAGACTTGCCTCGAAATGCGTGAAACATCACTTAGGTTCTGTCCTAAATCAAATTATCAAACTTTAGAAATTGACTTTGCTTAATTTGGATCTAATATGATTGAGATATGTCAATTTTAGTAAGTAGGGGTCACTGCTGAAATTGCCTTCCTAATCTAGAACCAAGTGATTGTCAATTAGAGAAATTAATTGTTAATTTCGTGAAATAATCTTGAAAAATATTTGTGAAATATTGAAACATGATTATTTGCCTAATTGACTTGGCCCCAACCAATTAGATGATTAGATTTGATCTAAACCTTGATTGGAACTACAATCATCAAACTTCTTGCTTGAATAGGACTTGGGAATTTGCCTAGCAAATTTCCTTAAAATCAAAATTGTTTTGATTACTATATGGTATAATTTCGGTTGAAAAACCGATGATCATCTCAAGTACAAAATAATCAATTTGGCATTATCCTTTCCCGAGGTGGATATGGTGTCTAGTCGGGGATCGCTGGGTCAGCGGGTTGCAACGTATGTGGTCCGCCCCACTCCCGTCGGTACTGGCCATGACAGCGGGTAGGGCCGGGATAATGTCCGAGGGATTATGATGTATTTTTCTAATTATTAAAATTCGAATTAATACGTACTTTGAGATTAATATCACATATGTATATTCAAGAATAAAATTAAGTTTGATTGATTAAATTGGATTGATAATTAATTTAATATGATTAAGTTAATCATATCCAATTGAAAATACTCTAATATGATTAGAGTTAATAATTCCCTTGGAAGAATTAATTATATGAATGAGATTCATAGTAATTAATTAAATTTGAATAAGAGATGGAGGATCACATAAGTGACATCCATGGTCTCCCGTCAAGGCGAAGGGTTTCGTCGCCAAATATTATATGTGGGAGACGCCTGTCCGAAGTGACAGCTCCCACATATGATCCGTTTGGATCGGGCTCGTCGCTTCTCGAAAGAGTAAGGACGTATGCGTAGTGACCCCAATATCGGGTCCTCATATTATTGGGGCAATATTGGATTGCGCATAGCGAGTTGTATTCCTGTTGACGGTTGGTTCAATTAATGACGAGTCAACATCACCTTAGGGGTGGTGGGCTCGGGTATTAAAGACCGAATTGGGAAATGCAAGTTGGACTTGCAAGGCGGAATGTGTTCCCGCTTCTCTTTATCGGAGTCATAGGTTCTCATATTATTGGGATATGACAATGATAAAGAGGAGATCCCAGTTCTTGCTTGAGATATGTTGGTAAGTATATCTCCTACATTGAAAGTGAATAAGGGAATAAACTTTCATAGTTGACATAGCAAGACTAATTTGATTTAAAATGCCTTAATCAAATAAAATTAAATTGAATATATGATTATATGTTCTAATATAGTGCATTCTCAATTTCAAAAAATGAAGGCCATGAACCCACTGAACAGGCTTCTGGAGGTCAACCAATTGACCGGACCAAATTACTCGGATTGGATCCGTAATTTGGAGCTTGTGCTTTCGGCGGAGCGCATCAGTTATGTGCTCCATGAAAACAAACTTGAAAACCCTAAATCTAAGGAAGACAAAGCATATAATGACAAGTATGATGAAGATCATGTCTTGGCTAGATGCTACATCTTGGGTTCTCTCTCCAATGTTCTTCAGAAGCAACATGTGGAGATGAGTACTTGCCAGGATATAATGCAGAATCTGAAGGATATGTTTGGTGACATTAACCGCACCCAGCGGTACAATGTTATGAAAGATCTTCTTCGCTGTAAGATGCAGGAAGGGACCTCGGTCCGCGATCATGTGCTCAAAATGTTTGGGTACTTGTCAGAGCTTGAGACTCTGGGGGCGACGATGGATGCAGACATGCAATCTGATTTCATTCTGCTGTCATTGCCCAAATCTTTCAATAACTTTGTGGTGTCATTCCACATGAATAAGCTGGAACTGACAAATGCTGGGCTTCTTGCTGCATTAAAGTCTGCAGAAGACGTAATGAAGAAAGATGGTCCCTCTGGCACTGCAATGGTTGCACAAGTCAAAGGGAAGCGCGGTCGGAAGCAAGGTTCTCGGAAGGGCCCGACCCAGAAGAGAAAGAAGAAGGGACAAGGTGTTGCCTCATCTTCCAATGCATCCACTTTAATGGCGTCGAAGAAAACCGACGTTTGTCACCACTGCAAGAAGCCGGGGCACTGGAAGCGTAATTGCCCAGATTACCTGAAGTCGGTCGACAAAGGTGAAGCCCCAGCAGGTATGAAATCTACTCTTATCATTGAAACCAGCTTTCTCGTTGGACGAGAAGGAAGTTGGGTAGTTGACTCTGGTGCTTCTGTTCATGTATGCAATTTGTTGCATTTGTTTCAGGAAACTAGACAGCTTGAAGAAGGGGAGATAGTCATCCAGATGGGATCTGATGCAAGTGTTGCAGCAGTCGCCGTCGGGACCTGCAGACTATCATTATCTAGTGGAAGAGTCCTAGTACTTAAAGAGTGTCTTTATGTACCTGAAGTCAGAAGGAATTTAATATCTGTATCTAAGCTAGTTAGAAGTGGATATTCATTCCTATTTTGTAATAAATTAGTCATAAATCATTATGATAAATATATTACAGAGGGTATTTTGACTTCTGGAGGACTCTATGAATTGTGCATTAATGAGCATGTCATGAATGTTACAACCACTAATAAAAACCCTAAAAGATCCAGGAGTAATATAAATCATTCAAACATGATTTGGCATCAAAGGCTTGGTCATTTATCTGTTGATAGGATCAATAGATTGATAAAGGATGGACCTTTGGATTTTCTACAGGTTCAGCCTTTACCTACCTGTGAACATTGTATTCGAGGTAAAATGACCAGGATGCCTTTTCGTAACAAGGTTACAAGATGTGAAGGTATTATTGACCGAATACATATTGATGTATGCGGTCCCTTCAGTACCGCGACTCGAAATGGATATCGATATTATTTGACATTTATTGATGACCATTCGCGATACGGGTTTATCTTCCTATTACGTCATAAGTCTGAAACCTTTGAAAAGTTCAAAGAGTTCAAGGTTTTGGTTGAGAACCAAACCAATAGGAATATTAAACGAATTCGATCTGATCGAGGTGGCGAGTACCTATCAGATGAATTTAAGGAATACCTTAAAGAGAATGGAATTATTTCCAATCTCACTCCTCCTGGAACTCCCCAACTTAATGGTGTTGCTGAAAGACGCAACAGAACCATCATGGATATGGTTCGTTCAATGATGAGTAAGGCACATTTACCACTTAGTTTCTGGGGATATGCAGTAGAGACTGCAATATATATCCTAAATAAGATTCCTAGCAAATCTGTACCTAAGACTCCTCATGAGCTCTGGTATGGAACCAAACCTAGTGTTAATCACTTGAGGGTTTGGGGTTGCTTGGTCCATGCAAAGAATGTGGATGCAAGTAAGCTAGAATCTCGCTCTCGTGAGTGCTACTTCATTGGGTATGTTAAAGATGGTATTGGATATCAACTTTATGACCCTGAGACCCAAAAGGTTTTTGTCTCTAGAGATGTGAAATTTCTGGAGGATGATTTCCTTAAAGGTCAAGACAAAAGTGAAGTAGAGGAACTCATTGAGTCCCCTGAGGATTCTGAGCTTCCTGAACCAGAAACTGAAGAAGTAAATAAAGATGATACACCCATACCTCTTCGAAGGAGTTCGAGGGTGATTGCACCACCTGAAAGGCATGGATTCCATGTGTCAGGTGAAACTGACAGTGATCCTACTTCATTTGATGAAGCACTCGCGGATCATGACATGGATAGATGGATGCTAGCAATGAAGTCAGAAATTGACTCCATGCATAAGAATGGTGTATGGACCCTAGAGGATCCACCTAAGGGGGTAAAACCCATTGGGTGCAAATGGATCTTCAAGAGAAAGAGGGGACCTGATGGGAAAGTAGAGACTTTCAAGGCACGACTCGTAGCCAAGGGCTACACACAGAGAGAAGGCATCGACTACGATGAGACATTCTCTCCTGTGGCTATGCTTAAATCCATCAGGGCATTGCTGGCTATAGCTGCATATCTTGACTACGACATCTGGCAGATGGACGTCAAGACGGCTTTCCTCAATGGATACCTCGAGGAGGATATCTACATGGAGCAGCCCCAGGGCTTCATAACTGAGGATGGCAAAGTATGCAAGCTGAAGAAATCCATCTATGCTCAAGCAAGCTTCTCGTAGATGGAACATCATATTTGCCGAAACCATAAAGAGTTATGATTTTGTGCAGAATCCTGATGAACCTTGTGTGTACAAGAAGCTTAGTGGGAGCGCCATTGTGTTCATCGTGCTTTATGTAGATGACATCCTTATCATTGGGAATGATACATGGATGATGACCAGTGTGAAGATTTGGCTGTCCAATACCTTTGAGATGAAAGATCTTGGAGAAGCCTCTTACATCTTGGGTCTGAAGCTGTTCAGAAACCGAGAGAAGAGGATATTGGGATTGTCACAACAAGGATACATTAAGAAGATTCTTGAACGATTCCGTATGGATAGTTCCAAGAAAGGATTCCTACCCTTAAGACATGGTATCCACCTGTCTAAAGGAATGGCTCCTCAAACTGTTGAGGAAAAGAAGGCCATGGCTGGATGTCCTTATGCATCAGCCGTAGGAAGCTTAATGTATGCCATGATGTGTACCAGGCCAGATATCTGCCATGCAGTGGGAGTGGTAAGTCGTTACCAATCCTGCTATGGAGAACAACACTGGAATGCAGTAAAGAACATATTCAAATATCTTAGACGGACGCAGGATTACATCTTGGTCTATGGAGATGGTGATCTCCAAGTCTTGGGATATACAGATTCTGACTTCCAATCGGATATTGATGATCGAAAGTCGACATCAGGGTTTGTGTTCCTGTTGAACGGTGGTGCTGTGAGCTGGAGAAGCAAGAAGCAGGACACTACGGCAGATTCAACGACAGAAGCCGAATACATGGCCGCATCGGATGCTGCAAAGGAGGCGGTGTGGTTGCGCAAGTTCGTCCAGGAGCTTGGCGTAGTTTCCTCTGATACTCCCATCCCGCTACTCTGTGATAACACGGGAGCCATTGCCCAGGCGAAGGAACCCAGATGGCATCAGAAGAGCAAGCACGTAGAAAGGAAATACCACATCATTCGGGAGATTCAAAAGCGTGGTGACATCATCATCACCAAGGTGGCCTCCGCCGACAACGTTACCGATCCTCTTACCAAACCTCTGACACAGAAGGTTTTTGACCAGCATGTAATGAGTATGGGTTTAAGGCTTGTTCCTGAATGGTTCTGAGGGCTAGTGGGAGATTGTTAGCAATGTGAGCCCGAGGCGAACCATTCCTACAATAAATGTTATTGTAATAAATGATTTATCAATAAAAGTTATTGATGTTTTGTTTCACTCCCTTTCTGATATTGAATGAATGAATGCACTATAAGGTCCCTCTGTACAATAAGGGTTATGTACCATGGCCAACTTGATAATCATACAGCTGTTGATTCAATGATTGAATCATAGAGGCTGATGCTTGGATGAATATCTAAGGAGTTAGATAGAGGACTCATCAAGCATCATCAATGATTAACAAGTAGTGATCTCCAGTCTGAGTGGGAGATGGCAATCCCATCTCATTAGACTGATATCTGGTCGACCTCTTGATGCAGGTCCTCTGCATAGGAATATTGATTCGGAGGTATCAGATTAGTTAAGTCAATGAGTTGACTTAACGAGATCGAGATAACCAAAGACCTATGATGAATACTGTCACATCACAGGCAAACATCCTCTGACCAGAGACAGATATATTACTATATGTCTGAGCATGTACATTTGGCAGACCAATAGGTTGATGACCTAATCAAGGTCTATACACCGGCGAGCTGGTGTGCATGTAAGGGCATATGAGTAATATGATCTCTCAAAGGGATCATACAGGTTCACTTGTGAACCGGGAGACATGAGCTCACTCATGAGGTATTGGGATTGACCAAATTCCATGCATGGTCATCATGCTTTAGAAGCATGATATGAATTTGAAGGTAGGATATATGCTTTGTGAAAGCATATGATCTGTACCATATCCCAAGGACCAAGATTGAGAAACTTAATGATCAGACTATGAAGATGACAGTGTAAAAGTGATCTTTATCTTCATAATGATCATGAGTCTTCCAGTATGCAGGATGTGCAGGTATTAGGAATACCTGAAGGGTGATTTGATCATAAACGATTGTATAACCATGACGCTTCCATTCCGAGGGAGTGATGAAACAGGTCTGGATTTTAGTGACTCCTCTCATTAGAGAAGTGACCTAACCTTAGTCCATGTATTGGACATTGATCTGAATGAGATTCAGATGCAATGAGAAGATTAGGTTTACGGTCTTGATTTGATCAAGCATCTATGAGAGGTCCATGGGATCTGGATTTGAGATGTGATCTCAATATCCAAGTCACTATACGTGGAACAATACAATCGCCCTGTCCTTATCTCCAAGTATCTGAGGAGAAATAGCATTATTCTTAAATGGTTTAAGAACAATTCCATGAGATCTAAGCAAAGAGAAGTTGATAATTAAATGTGATTTAATTATCATGATGTATGAGATATTATCCAATATAATTAAATGTGATTTAATTATTATGGATAAGAATAATGTGGATAGTAATATCCAATTATTCATAATACATATTATAAATGTGATTTATAATATACGAGAGAGAGTTATATATAATTTATATTAGTAGATTAATTATTAATGTGTATTGGATACACATTGTCTAATTAATTGAAAATATAAATTACATTTTGTTTTGGGTTGTGAATGTGATTCACAATATTTCAATGTCAAGATTGCAATAATCCCAAAATTAATTGAGAATTATTTTTGGTGAAAAATTGTTGGGAAAATAAGTAGAGAGAAATATTAGGAGATATGCAATCCCATGTAATCCATGGGATTGCCCTCCCCATATGGAAGAGGGGGGGCGGCACCAATTCCATTTAGGAGTTGGTGGCCGTCCACCTCTCCTAATGGGGAAGGAGGCTCCCAATTGATTTCTCACTCCTTATTTGATTGGTTTAATTTGGTATTAATATATATTTGATTTATCAAATATATTTAATCAAAATTAAATCACAAGTTGTTGGCTTTTACCAACAACAATCTTGACCATTGGAATATCATAAATCAATCTCAACCATTGATTTTATGAGACACATGGATTGAGATCCATGGATCCCAAAACCCTATAAATAGAGAGGCATACTTGGCTCTCTCTTTACACAAGCTATTGTAGCAAAACTCTCGCTCTCTCTTTCTCATACTCGACGCCCCTTCTTGCCTTCTCTTCTTGGTGGCCGTCCACCTTGGTGGAAGAGAAACGTCGACGCCCGCGCCCTCGTGCTGCCGCCTCGACGCTCTGCGGTTCTTCGTCTACCTGGAGTGCTGCACTCGCGAGGGAGACGTACGATCTCGTGTGTCGAGATCAGGAGCAACCGCGCTTGGATCAACATCTTGGATTGCGAGGACACCGCGGTTCATCCCCGCGCTCGCAAGCGATCTCTCCGACGATCGGACTTGAGACAGGAGGTCTCTTCTCTTAGAGACTCGATCAACCACACTTCAAGAGGTATTGCATTATACTTGCTGTGGTTATAGATGAAACGATCCGAGAATGGTTCTTGGATCATGTGGTTTCATCGAATAATTTTTTAAATTCCGCTGCACCGAACAACTAGTGCGACTAGTCGTTCTTCGTCGTATCTGATACGACGCTCACGCTTCCGTGATGCGCTTGAGGATCTCTCCATATCCTTCAAGTGGTATCAGAGCCTTAGGTCGACGGTTTCGAATAATGATTCGCTAACCAAGGACGATTTGGGTTCATTTAGGTCGCGAAAGTTTTCATCGCATTTGATTTCGCAGATCTGTTTAGTAAATAAATTCGGCACTGTTTAAATTGTTTAAACACGAATTTTTTAATTGGATTATGTTCCCCATTAAATAAGGAAACCATAGGATCTGAGTTTGCGTAAATCGGATTTCGTATGCTCGAGATATGGTTGTTTTAATGGACATGTATGCACTGTTGCGGGAACTGTGAATCTGAACATGATTAAAATGTTAATTACTGTTTAGACTTGCCTCGAAATGCGTGAAACATCACTTAGGTTCTGTCCTAAATCAAATTAGCAAACTTTAGAAATTGACTTTGCTTAATTTGGATCTAATATGATTGAGATATGTCAATTTTAGTAAGTAGGGGTCACTGCTGAAATTGCCTTCCTAATCTAGAACCAAGTGATTGTCAATTAGAGAAATTAATTGTTAATTTCGTGAAATAATCTTGAAAAATATTTGTGAAATATTGAAACATGATTATTTGCCTAATTGACTTGGCCCCAACCAATTAGATGATTAGATTTGATCTAAACCTTGATTGGAACTACAATCATCAAACTTCTTGCTTGAATAGGACTTGGGAATTTGCCTAGCAAATTTCCTTAAAATCAAAATTGTTTTGATTACTATATGGTATAATTTCGGTTGAAAAACCGATGATCATCTCAAGTACAAAATAATCAATTTGGCATTATCCTTTCCCGAGGTGGATATGGTGTCTAGTCGGGGATCGCTGGGTCAGCGGGTTGCAACGTATGTGGTCCGCCCCACTCCCGTCGGTACTGGCCATGACAGCGGGTAGGGCCGGGATAATGTCCGAGGGATTATGATGTATTTTTCTAATTATTAAAATTCGAATTAATACGTACTTTGAGATTAATATCACATATGTATATTCAAGCATAAAATTAAGTTTGATTGATTAAATTGGATTGATAATTAATTTAATATGATTAAGTTAATCATATCCAATTGAAAATACTCTAATATGATTAGAGTTAATAATTCCCTTGGAAGAATTAATTATATGAATGAGATTCATAGTAATTAATTAAATTTGAATAAGAGATGGAGGATCACATAAGTGACATCCATGGTCTCCCGTCAAGGCGAAGGGTTTCGTCGCCAAATATTATATGTGGGAGACGCCTGTCCGAAGTGACAGCTCCCACATATGATCCGTTTGGATCGGGCTCGTCGCTTCTCAAAAGAGTAAGGACGTATGCGTAGTGACCCCAATATCGGGTCCTCATATTATTGGGGCGATATTGGATTGCGCATAGCGAGTTGTATTCCTGTTGACGGTTGGTTCAATTAATGACGAGTCAACATCACCTTAGGGGTGGTGGGCTCGGGTATTAAAGACCGAATTGGGAAATGCAAGTTGGACTTGCAAGGCGGAATGTGTTCCCGCTTCTCTTTATCGGAGTCATAGGTTCTCATATTATTGGGATATGACAATGATAAAGAGGAGATCCCAGTTCTTGCTTGAGATATGTTGGTAAGTATATCTCCTACATTGAAAGTGAATAAGGGAATAAACTTTCATAGTTGACATAGCAAGACTAATTTGATTTAAAATGCCTTAATCAAATAAAATTAAATTGAATATATGATTATATGTTCTAATATAGTGCATTCTCAATTTCAGAAAATGAAGGCCATGAACCCACTGAACAGGCTTCTGGAGGTCAACCAATTGACCGGACCAAATTACTCGGATTGGATCCGTAATTTGGAGCTTGTGCTTTCGGCGGAGCGCATCAGTTATGTGCTCCATGAAAACAAACTTGAAAACCCTAAATCTAAGGAAGACAAAGCATATAATGACAAGTATGATGAAGATCATGTCTTGGCTAGATGCTACATCTTGGGTTCTCTCTCCAATGTTCTTCAGAAGCAACATGTGGAGATGAGTACTTGCCAGGATATAATGCAGAATCTGAAGGATATGTTTGGTGACATTAACCGCACCCAGCGGTACAATGTTATGAAAGATCTTCTTCGCTGTAAGATGCAGGAAGGGACCTCGGTCCGCGATCATGTGCTCAAAATGTTTGGGTACTTGTCAGAGCTTGAGACTCTGGGGGCGACGATGGATGCAGACATGCAATCTGATTTCATTCTGCTGTCATTGCCCAAATCTTTCAATAACTTTGTGGTGTCATTCCACATGAATAAGCTGGAACTGACAAATGCTGGGCTTCTTGCTGCATTAAAGTCTGCAGAAGACGTAATGAAGAAAGATGGTCCCTCTGGCACTGCAATGGTTGCACAAGTCAAAGGGAAGCGCGGTCGGAAGCAAGGTTCTCGGAAGGGCCCGGCCCAGAAGAGAAAGAAGAAGGGACAAGGTGTTGCCTCATCTTCCAATGCATCCACTTTAATGGCGTCGAAGAAAACCGACGTTTGTCACCACTGCAAGAAGCCGGGGCACTGGAAGCGTAATTGCCCAGATTAAGTCGGTCGACAAAGGTGAAGCCCCAGCAGGTATGAAATCTACTCTTATCATTGAAACCAGCTTTCTCGTTGGACGAGAAGGAAGTTGGGTAGTTGACTCTGGTGCTTCTGTTCATGTATGCAATTTGTTGCATTTGTTTCAGGAAACTAGACAGCTTGAAGAAGGGGAGATAGTCATCCAGATGGGATCTGATGCAAGTGTTGCAGCAGTCGCCGTCGGGACCTGCAGACTATCATTATCTAGTGGAAGAGTCCTAGTACTTAAAGAGTGTCTTTATGTACCTGAAGTCAGAAGGAATTTAATATCTGTATCTAAGCTAGTTAGAAGTGGATATTCATTCCTATTTTGTAATAAATTAGTCATAAATCATTATGATAAATATATTACAGAGGGTATTTTGACTTCTGGAGGACTCTATGAATTGTGCATTAATGAGCATGTCATGAATGTTACAACCACTAATAAAAACCCTAAAAGATCCAGGAGTAATATAAATCATTCAAACATGATTTGGCATCAAAGGCTTGGTCATTTATCTGTTGATAGGATCAATAGATTGATAAAGGATGGACCTTTGGATTTTCTACAGGTTCAGCCTTTACCTACCTGTGAACATTGTATTCGAGGTAAAATGACCAGGATGCCTTTTCGTAACAAGGTTACAAGATGTGAAGGTATTATTGACCGAATACATATTGATGTATGCGGTCCCTTCAGTACCGCGACTCGAAATGGATATCGATATTATTTGACATTTATTGATGACCATTCGCGATACGGGTTTATCTTCCTATTACGTCATAAGTCTGAAACCTTTGAAAAGTTCAAAGAGTTCAAGGTTTTGGTTGAGAACCAAACCAATAGGAATATTAAACGAATTCGATCTGATCGAGGTGGCGAGTACCTATCAGATGAATTTAAGGAATACCTTAAAGAGAATGGAATTATTTCCAATCTCACTCCTCCTGGAACTCCCCAACTTAATGGTGTTGCTGAAAGACGCAACAGAACCATCATGGATATGGTTCGTTCAATGATGAGTAAGGCACATTTACCACTTAGTTTCTGGGGATATGCAGTAGAGACTGCAATATATATCCTAAATAAGATTCCTAGCAAATCTGTACCTAAGACTCCTCATGAGCTCTGGTATGGAACCAAACCTAGTGTTAATCACTTGAGGGTTTGGGGTTGCTTGGTCCATGCAAAGAATGTGGATGCAAGTAAGCTAGAATCTCGCTCTCGTGAGTGCTACTTCATTGGGTATGTTAAAGATGGTATTGGATATCAACTTTATGACCCTGAGACCCAAAAGGTTTTTGTCTCTAGAGATGTGAAATTTCTGGAGGATGATTTCCTTAAAGGTCAAGACAAAAGTGAAGTAGAGGAACTCATTGAGTCCCCTGAGGATTCTGAGCTTCCTGAACCAGAAACTGAAGAAGTAAATAAAGATGATACACCCATACCTCTTCGAAGGAGTTCGAGGGTGATTGCACCACCTGAAAGGTATGGATTCCATGTGTCAGGTGAAACTGACAGTGATCCTACTTCATTTGATGAAGCACTCGCGGATCATGACATGGATAGATGGATGCTAGCAATGAAGTCAGAAATTGACTCCATGCATAAGAATGGTGTATGGACCCTAGAGGATCCACCTAAGGGGGTAAAACCCATTGGGTGCAAATGGATCTTCAAGAGAAAGAGGGGACCTGATGGGAAAGTAGAGACTTTCAAGGCACGACTCGTAGCCAAGGGCTACACACAGAGAGAAGGCATCGACTACGATGAGACATTCTCTCCTGTGGCTATGCTTAAATCCATCAGGGCATTGCTGGCTATAGCTGCATATCTTGACTACGACATCTGGCAGATGGACGTCAAGACGGCTTTCCTCAATGGATACCTCGAGGAGGATATCTACATGGAGCAGCCCCAGGGCTTCATAACTGAGGATGGCAAAGTATGCAAGCTGAAGAAATCCATCTATGCTCAAGCAAGCTTCTCGTAGATGGAACATCAGATTTGCCGAAACCATAAAGAGTTATGATTTTGTGCAGAATCCTGATGAACCTTGTGTGTACAAGAAGCTTAGTGGGAGCGCCATTGTGTTCATCGTGCTTTATGTAGATGACATCCTTATCATTGGGAATGATACAGGGATGATGACCAGTGTGAAGATTTGGCTGTCCAATACCTTTGAGATGAAAGATCTTGGAGAAGCCTCTTACATCTTGGGTCTGAAGCTGTTCAGAAACCGAGAGAAGAGGATATTGGGATTGTCACAACAAGGATACATTAAGAAGATTCTTGAACGATTCCGTATGGATAGTTCCAAGAAAGGATTCCTACCCTTAAGACATGGTATCCACCTGTCTAAAGGAATGGCTCCTCAAACTGTTGAGGAAAAGAAGGCCATGGCTGGATGTCCTTATGCATCAGCCGTAGGAAGCTTAATGTATGCCATGATGTGTACCAGGCCAGATATCTGCCATGCAGTGGGAGTGGTAAGTCGTTACCAATCCTGCTATGGAGAACAACACTGGAATGCAGTAAAGAACATATTCAAATATCTTAGACGGACGCAGGATTACATCTTGGTCTATGGAGATGGTGATCTCCAAGTCTTGGGATATACAGATTCTGACTTCCAATCGGATATTGATGATCGAAAGTCGACATCAGGGTTTGTGTTCCTGTTGAACGGTGGTGCTGTGAGCTGGAGAAGCAAGAAGCAGGACACTACGGCAGATTCAACGACAGAAGCCGAATACATGGCCGCATCGGATGCTGCAAAGGAGGCGGTGTGGTTGCGCAAGTTCGTCCAGGAGCTTGGCGTAGTTTCCTCTGATACTCCCATCCCGCTACTCTGTGATAACACGGGAGCCATTGCCCAGGCGAAGGAACCCAGATGGCATCAGAAGAGCAAGCACGTAGAAAGGAAATACCACATCATTCGGGAGATTCAAAAGCGTGGTGACATCATCATCACCAAGGTGGCCTCCGCCGACAACGTTACCGATCCTCTTACCAAACCTCTGACACAGAAGGTTTTTGACCAGCATGTAATGAGTATGGGTTTAAGGCTTGTTCCTGAATGGTTCTGAGGGCTAGTGGGAGATTGTTAGCAATGTGAGCCCGAGGCGAACCATTCCTACAATAAATGTTATTGTAATAAATGATTTATCAATAAAAGTTATTGATGTTTTGTTTCACTCCCTTTCTGATATTGAATGAATGAATGCACTATAAGGTCCCTCTGTACAATAAGGGTTATGTACCATGGCCAACTTGATAATCATACAGCTGTTGATTCAATGATTGAATCATAGAGGCTGATGCTTGGATGAATATCTAAGGAGTTAGATAGAGGACTCATCAAGCATCATCAATGATTAACAAGTAGTGATCTCCAGTCTGAGTGGGAGATGGCAATCCCATCTCATTAGACTGATATCTGGTCGACCTCTTGATGCAGGTCCTCTGCATAGGAATATTGATTCGGAGGTATCAGATTAGTTAAGTCAATGAGTTGACTTAACGAGATCGAGATAACCAAAGACCTATGATGAATACTGTCACATCACAGGCAAACATCCTCTGACCAGAGACAGATATATTACTATATGTCTGAGCATGTACATTTGGCAGACCAATAGGTTGATGACCTAATCAAGGTCTATACACCGGCGAGCTGGTGTGCATGTAAGGGCATATGAGTAATATGATCTCTCAAAGGGATCATACAGGTTCACTTGTGAACCGGGAGACATGAGCTCACTCATGAGGTATTGGGATTGACCAAATTCCATGCATGGTCATCATGCTTTAGAAGCATGATATGAATTTGAAGGTAGGATATATGCTTTGTGAAAGCATATGATCTGTACCATATCCCAAGGACCAAGATTGAGAAACTTAATGATCAGACTATGAAGATGACAGTGTAAAAGTGATCTTTATCTTCATAATGATCATGAGTCTTCCAGTATGCAGGATGTGCAGGTATTAGGAATACCTGAAGGGTGATTTGATCATAAACGATTGTATAACCATGACGCTTCCATTCCGAGGGAGTGATGAAACAGGTCTGGATTTTAGTGACTCCTCTCATTAGAGAAGTGACCTAACCTTAGTCCATGTATTGGACATTGATCTGAATGAGATTCAGATGCAATGAGAAGATTAGGTTTACGGTCTTGATTTGATCAAGCATCTATGAGAGGTCCATGGGATCTGGATTTGAGATGTGATCTCAATATCCAAGTCACTATACGTGGAACAATACAATCGCCCTGTCCTTATCTCCAAGTATCTGAGGAGAAATAGCATTATTCTTAAATGGTTTAAGAACAATTCCATGAGATCTAAGCAAAGAGAAGTTGATAATTAAATGTGATTTAATTATCATGATGTATGAGATATTATCCAATATAATTAAATGTGATTTAATTATTATGGATAAGAATAATGTGGATAGTAATATCCAATTATTCATAATACATATTATAAATGTGATTTATAATATACGAGAGAGAGTTATATATAATTTATATTAGTAGATTAATTATTAATGTGTATTGGATACACATTGTCTAATTAATTGAAAATATAAATTACATTTTGTTTTGGGTTGTGAATGTGATTCACAATATTTCAATGTCAAGATTGCAATAATCCCAAAATTAATTGAGAATTATTTTTGGTGAAAAATTGTTGGGAAAATAAGTAGAGAGAAATATTAGGAGATATGCAATCCCATGTAATCCATGGGATTGCCCTCCCCATATGGAAGAGGGGGGGCGGCACCAATTCCATTTAGGAGTTGGTGGCCGTCCACCTCTCCTAATGGGGAAGGAGGCTCCCAATTGATTTCTCACTCCTTATTTGATTGGTTTAATTTGGTATTAATATATATTTGATTTATCAAATATATTTAATCAAAATTAAATCACAAGTTGTTGGCTTTTACCAACAACAATCTTGACCATTGGAATATCATAAATCAATCTCAACCATTGATTTTATGAGACACATGGATTGAGATCCATGGATCCCAAAACCCTATAAATAGAGAGGCATACTTGGCTCTCTCTTTACACAAGCTATTGTAGCAAAACTCTCTCTCTCTCTTTCTCATACTCGACGCCCCTTCTTGCCTTCTCTTCTTGGTGGCCGTCCACCTTGGTGGAAGAGAAACGTCGACGCCCGCGCCCTCGTGCTGCCGCCTCGACGCTCTGCGGTTCTTCGTCTACCTGGAGTGCTGCACTCGCGAGGGAGACATACGATCTTGTGTGTCGAGATCAGGAGCAACCGCGCTTGGATCAACATCTTGGATTGCGAGGACACCGCGGTTCATCCCCGCGCTCGCAAGCGATCTCTCCGACGATCGGACTTGAGACAGGAGGTCTCTTCTCTTAGAGACTCGTCAACCACGCTTCAAGAGGTATTGCATTATACTTGCTGTGGTTATAGATGAAACGATCCGAGAATGGTTCTTGGATCACGTGGTTTCATCGAATAATTTTTTAAATTCCGCTGCACCGAACAACTAGTGCGACTAGTCGTTCTTCGTCGTATCCGATACGACGCTCACGCTTCCGTGATGCGCTTGAGGATCTCTCCATATCCTTCACTCTTAGTCGTCCTCGTATAGATGATGATTCCAATCTTCTCCCTTGTATGGAGGAGATCCAAAAATTCAAAAAAATATTTACTGGACCCGAAGTGGTGGCCACTATTCATGAGATCATTAAAGCCCCACTTCACCAGGCCATGACCTAATTATCTGCTCCTCAACCCAAGAAAAGAAATCGGAGGAGCAGATCTGAGCGTCGTATCTTGACCATGGCCACTGCCCACGCCATCACACATCATCCCATCTACAGGAAAAGGAACACGGCTACACCCTTCATTAAATGCACTATCTATGACTACATATGTGATCACACTCTCCTTGACGGAAGTGATTTAATTAGCATCATACCCTTCTCACTAGTACAGTCTCTTCATTTAGGGTCTCTCAAGAAAACCAGGATGATCGTTCAGTTTGCTGATGGATCTATCAAGAGGAGGAAGAGTATTCTAGATAATGTCGTCATTTCGATTCAGGGCATGAGTTCTACTGTTGATTTTGTCGTATTGCCCATGGAGACCTCTATTGTTAAGCACTCCCCAATCATCCTGGGACAACCTTTCCTCACCTCTGCAAGGGTCGTTATTGATTATGGATCATGAGAGATTTGCTTCCGTTCTATTGACGAAAGTGAGGTGATCATCACTGCACCCACTACCGATCAGACCCCTGTATCTAATGCACCTTCACCTATCTTGGTCGATCTCGAGGACTATGACCTTGTTAAGACAATCAGAGACTTTTGTTGTATGTTGGATTCTACTGAGACTCAAGAATTCCTCCCCATGGAGGGAGACTCGGAAAGCATGGACCTCGAAGTTCCTTCTTCTGGTACTTGGCGATGTGTTGATGATATCCGTAGGATTTACACAATTGACACCTTTGAGCGGAGGGTAGATATTGATGAGACAAGGCTGAATTTGATTTTATTGCTTTCTTTCGGGAATTCGAGCCTTTTGATGAGAATGATGATCCGGTCGAGACTTTAGAGGACGAATATGATTCGACTACTTAGATGAGTTTGTTCCTTTTGGTTTTGACCTTGGAGAGACCTCACAAGACGACCTTGACTCTACTTATTCCGATGATCAGTTCGTCCCTTTTTACTTTGACATCTGCAAGACACCCAAGGCAGGACCTAGCCATACTACTTCCACTGACTCGTCGGTTCCTTCTCACTCTGCGATAGTTGAGGACCTTCACCAGGTCGATACTGATCGGAACTTGTCTACTAAGGACCCCGATATCGACCGGCATCTTGTCAGATCCATTCCCCAGTGGTCCCGCAAGAAGGTTCGCTTTCAACCTTCTTGACCTTTGTATATCCATTCTGTTGTATATTCACTTTTTTTGCCTCCTTCCATCTCCAGTATTGCTCATCCGCCTCATTCTCGTGTGTGCATTGCTTAGTACGTACTTTGTCCTAAGTATAGGGGGTGGATGAGTCGAGTGTTCTTTCTTCGTTTTGTTTCATAACTGTTGTTGTTGCCTATACTTTGGGCTCTTTTACCCTAAGTATAGGGGGAGTGATGTGTACATTCTCTTCTATCTTCTTCTATCTTCATTTCTCTTTTATTCTTTTCTTCTTTTCTTCTTTTCCTTTTCATTTTTCTTTTTCTACCAAAAAGGTGTCGCTCTTTTTTATCAGCCTTTTATACTTAGGACGGACTTTGTCCTAAGTATAGGGGGTGTACACCCCAAGTTCTTTCATTCTTTGATCCTCTCCATTGTCTCCTCTTCTTGTCTATACTTAGGGATATCTTACCCTAAGTATAGGGGGAGATAGTCTGAGTACGATCTGTTCATTCCTACCCTTGACCCTCCCCGCCTTGTGTACTGTTTGTTATATTTAGGATTATTTGATCCTAAGTATGGGGGGGATGGTTGACTTCTCATTCGTTCATTCATTCGATTATTCTTTAGACTTTTCTATACTCAGTACGAGTTATGTCTTCTCTTTTTCTCCCTGGTTTATGAGGACATAGCTCAAGCTAAGTACAGGGGGTCGTATATACTCCGTATATACTTTATCCATAACTAGTACTTTTGTATTTTCAAATAATATGGCTAAAATACTGTAAAAAATATACTATAAATTTCATTAAAATCACCTAAAAAGAAGGCACATATTATTCCTCAAATTTTTTTATGTATTGAGTAATAAATCAGATCAAAATAATTTTCTGCAAAATGTTTGAAAAATTATCTGAAAATCTGTTTGAAAAATCTTATGAAAACTATTTGGAAAACATTTTGTTCAATAATTTCAACCTTTGTAAAAAAATATTTTATTTGTAAAATTTCTTTTCTTTGTGTGAAATAAAATGTTTGAAAAATCATTTGCAAACATTTTGAAAAATGGTTGCAAAAATATTTTGAAAAATCTATCTCTATATATATATATTGTTTGAAAAACCTTTACAAAATGATTTTCAAATGTGTATAAAAATTGCTTATAAAATTATTTTGGATTATAGTTTTCAAAATTGTTTGTAAAATTATTTTCAAATAAGTTTGAGGAATATATTCATCACACTAGAATTTTTGTATATTTAGCTATAAAAATGATCACATAGCCCTTGTAAATTCTTATAGCCCAACATTTGTAAATAAAGGATGCATCGCCATGTAAATATTTGTACCTAGTTTTTCATCCAAAATCTTTTATTTTCAAAAATCACAAACACATTTGCAAAACCAAAAATACAAAAAACATTTGCAAAATCTTTTTCAAAATACCAAAAAAAATGCATATGCATCATCTTTTTCAAAAATCCGTAAAAAGTTCAAAATCCTTGAAAATTGCACCACATAAATATTTTCTACATTATGCATAGCATAACATAGCCGATGAATCCTTGATCATCACTCTTTATTCTTTTATTTTAGCTAATTATCGTGGCAAAGCATCATGTAAATACATGTAGACACAATAAGTTAGCATTATGCATGCATGTGTTAAGATTATATAATTAGCATGTATTTGTGCAGAAATAAAAGAATAAAGAAAAGAAAAAGAAAGGATATATTTAGAATAAATACATAGTGACTTGAACTCCAAGAGAAGGCCAAACATTGGCATGATCGCCAAATAAAACAAATAGAAAGAGAGATAGGGCCTACTCTATATTGTACATATCATGGGTGTAAATAAATAATTGTTTTACACAAAATAAAATTAACAATATTATTTTTTACCTCCTTATATATAGTCCTAAAAAAACAAAAATTAGGAAAATAAAATAAAAATAAAACAAAAGTCTCTCTCCCTTGTACATAATACATGTATATATACTTTCTTCTTTATTTAGTACATACCTATAAATAAATAATAAAAATAAAAATTATTTTGTACTCCAAAAATTATGTTGTATAAATAAAATATAAATTTGGGTATTTATGTAAAAATAACAAAATAAAAATAATTGTACAAAATACATTGGTATATTATACCTATAATGTATATAGATTAATTTATTTTTCAAAAAAAATAATAAATTATAGAAAAATGTTTGGAAAATAACAAAAAATTTTCATTTTATACATTTTTTGATTTAAAATCATTTATTATTTTTTATTGAATTTGTAAGTATTTTTGTAAATCTATTTTCTGATTGGTCGGCTGAATTGTTGATCGCGGGTCAACGGCTCTTCCTTCCCGGGTCAGACCTGGATCCTCTACGCCAGAGCTTCTTGTCGAATTTTTACAGCCCGACTCCGTTCGCTTATTGCCTCGAGGTTTGGACCCGATAATCCTCGTACCTCTGACATTCTCGCGGGTCCATTGCCCGATCTGATTCTCTCGCGGTTCTCGCGCTTCTCTCTGATCTTTCCAGGCCTTCGACAACCCTATATAATCTCTTCTCTGCTTCCACAGTGCCCTAGCTCGCGCCTCACTCCCATTTCGAACCCTAGCCACCTCCATCTGAGTGACAGCTGCTCGGAGCATCGCTCGGAGCTTGGTTTGGTGCAGTAGAGCCGACACTCAACCTTCGTGGACGGACCTCCGTCGCGAGTAGCCTCCCCCGCCTTTCACATCGAGGTTGAGGCCATCTTCCCGACGGTCATCTTCGCCTGGATCTCAAGAACAATCCCAGATCTTTAGGTACCATTTATATCCTTCGCATTTCCCTGTTCGATTCGATCCTTCTGTTCATCGCCGCCACATGTTCACCTGCTCCGACCAGCTGGTCGGAGCCCCGTCTTCCACACCCAGCCGCTTCGATTGACCCGTACGCTCGCCCTCCATCTCGTACCACAATATGATCATCCTTAGCCTTGACCATCAGGTCAAGATTAGGGCCTAGATCCCCCCAACCACCTTCGTCGGAGATCGATCATCGCCCCCCTCCGCTTCTTTGGTTTTTAGCTCCAATAACCCGGACTGGAGCATAGCCCCGAGTCCCAGCTTTCCCCTGCAGGTACTAGCGTGTACTGGGACCCCCTATTTCATCCTTTAGAGGTTCGTCGGAGCAGCTCCAGGCCTCCTTCATTGCCACGCATATCCGGCCGGTGGCTCCTCCATCAGACCCGCTCAGTCGACGTGGAAACTTTCCACGGCCACTCATGTGCCTTCTGATCGACCATCGGAGCTGAGGATCACCTCCTTGGCTCTGGTGAAGTTCATCCCAGCGCTGTTCTTCCAGACTCCCTCCGCACCGTTGGATTGGTCAGCCTTCTCCAGATCGAATCCATGTCGCTGACACATCAGGCTTTTCAGACCGTTGGATGATAGATCTGACGTATCTGTGCCCCGCGTTCCCGACCATTTCTGAGGCGTCAGATCTAACCTCTGCAGCGGATCAGAGCTGCACGTCTACGCCCCCACCAGCGGCCTCCACGTGTCCCCATGCACTCCTCATGTGCTACAAGGGTATATTGCACTTTTCCCCCTGTACTTTTCAGACTTTTATGCTTTAGTTTGTTAAATAAGGTTGTAGTTTGAACTATTTGCACTTTATTTCCTAAGGTTTCTGATATTTGCATTTTAGTCCTTCTTGTCTGGAGACATGTGCTCGATCACGTGCATTGTGGTGTTTTTGCATGTTTGTCCCTAGACATTTTGATGTTAATGTTTGATTGAAACATTTTATGGAATTGCATTTATGCCCCTATGTGTGGATTAAATGACACGTGTGTGTTTTCCTGGTAATTTTGCACTATTACTCTCAGACTTTTTATGCATGTTACTGTTTAGTCCAGTAACTTAAACTGTTTGCATTTAGGTCCCTATGACTTGTGTGTTTTGTTTTTAATTGAATAAATATCAAATCAACTCCAAAAATTCCCCAAAAATTACCAGTAGCTCCTGTTATTGTGTAATATTTTTGGAATTTTTTTTGATGCAATTTAATTTTATTTTTTATTTTCTAAAAATCAAAAACCCTAAAAAATGTGTCTGTCTATTTTAGAAAATACCAAAAAATAGGAAAATACCCTTAAAAATTCTACAAAAATTTCTAAGTGCATGTTTTGGCTTGTTTTAACTTCATTAACATTTTTGTTTCATTATCTTTTATAAAACCCCTAAAAATCATAAAAGACCAAAAATATTATAAATATCATTAAACATTCCATAAAAATTTAAAAAATGTGTTTTCAATTTCTGTAGTTAGTCATTTTTATCTGTTTTGAAACAAAATTATAACCAGGATACTTGGGGCATTTAGATATTTTAAAGGTGCCTTTTCATCCAGGTTGTGCACTATTTTCATATTTTATCTTTCTTTTATTTTTATAAAATTATATAAAAATATGGAAAATTCCATAAAATACCCAAAAACACTTGCATATTTTAAAAATATAAAAATATTTTTATTTTTAATTTTTGAGCATTTTTAACCTTAATAAAAATTATTGTAGTGTGAATTCTTTTATATTTTTATTCATTTTCTTATTAGAATATTTAAAAAAATTTGCAAATTAAAAACCACCAAAAATATGCCTTTTCATTTCTGATTTTTTGACTACTTCGTAGGCTTAGCCCGTGCTCCTTGTGTTCGACCCTGGTGGCTATACCAGGTTAAACAGATAGCGAGATCGCTTCTTTATATTTTCATGCCTTGATTGTTTTCATTAGTGGTCTTATTTTTCTTGTTGAGTCTGATTCGTGATTGAGGTCACAATGACCTTGATCTATTTTGACACTTAACCCTAGTTGGCGAACCGCTCATCAGAATGGCGTTGTTGTCGGGGAGCATAGTAGTTGGTTTTCAGCTTTCTTTGTTTCCTTTTTATTTTTATTTTTATTTCTTTGTTTATTTTTATTTTCATTTTTCTTTCCTTATTTGTTTCTAGCTCTATTTGATATAACTATTTTTCTGATCAGTTTTCTGTTTCATTTCTGTGTGAGGGACTGCCCGAGGGGCTTCTCGGCTTTTTGTTGGAGGACCCGCGCCCGAAGAGGAGCAGAAGGACCGAAGGAGAGTAGTTATAGTCGATAGAGAGTAGTTAGCTTTTAGAACATTTCATTTGATTATTACTGTAATAATACAGGACCTTAGACAATTGTGGATTTGGCATATCGGAGTCTGTTTTGCCGAGCATCGGTGTACTCAGGGGACCTCACCATGGTTTTCGTCGATTTTATTTTTACGCATTTTATTTTTATTTTGATTCTCGAAGAATTTGGCCCTTAGATTTAGGATTTTCTTTGATTGTGATGTAATTAATTAAGGCCCAATCCCTAATTATCTGTCTGCACCTATAGATCGTAATTGGACTTAATTAATTAAATCACAAGAAAAATTTAACTTGGTCACTTGAGTGGTCACGTGCCGCTAGAGACCGTATACATCGTGTGTAGGATCCATTGTGGTGGACACCGATCAACATCAGAGACCAGACTCCGACCTCCCTCTTTGACCAGTTAGCTACATTTCTTCACGTGTTGAAATTGCTCATCTAAGGTTGTTTTCTTCTTGCATCATATAAGTAGTTTTACTTTTAGTCTTTTAATTTATGCTGGATCACCCTGCATGTAAAGTGATGGAGACAGGTACGCATCTCTGACTTTGCATGCATCATCGTATTTGACCACGCATCGGCTTTTTCGACTTCTCCCCCTATTTTTGGACTTAAATAATCAGGAGATCGAAAAATTCATTAGGCGTTTGTTTGTTTATTGAAAAATATATAAAAAGTAAAAATCATAAAATTAATTGGGACTGCTAAACAAACTTGACTCTAAAAGGCACGTGACTTAAAAATCTGTCTTAGGAGAGCAATCCCCTCATTGTTTGGTTTGCTTGCGCGAGAGAGTGACCCGCACACTAGGCTAGAGCCATACCTGAACTTTCATCGGACTATTAGTCTTGGGGTTAGTCGTTCTCCATTGAGGATCACTCCGGTCTCCGGTAAAGTGGGTCACAATATCCAACAGAGCGAGTTGATCGGTTAGCTGGTAAACGGTCTGCAACTTGTACTGGCTGGGAAAGATCTAGCTTTGGGATTGGGCTAGTCTCCTGAGAGCACCAGGTTCCTACCAGCTCGCTTAATCGCTCTGCTAGACTGAATTATCACCTAAATAAAATCGACAAGATAGAAGAATGAACCTTTATGTTCATCATCTCTCGGTGTTGAGTAGGTGAATTGAGGGTTTATTTTCTGATCTTGTTTGTTTCCAGATCTCATCCGTCTTCCTCTCCAGATCACGATAATGGGTCGGAGATCACTTAAGCAGCCCTTGGTTGCTCCTCTTTCGAGCACTACGCCCCATTCATCTAGGTTGGTTCGTGAGAGTCCAGACCAACTCTCCAAACCCGAGTTTGACTTCGCATGTTCCCCCTCGACCATCCTTCTTCCAGTCCCGAGGTGGCCAAGCAAAGACCAGAGCAGATATTTGTTCACTTGACGGCACTAGAGTTTGAGTCTTTTACCTTTGCAGAGACCCAAGAGATGGCCAGTAGTGAGGAGCGCACAGATGGGCAGCCCCAGACCGCCACGTATGTTCTAGATCAGGGTGCCATCAACAACACCCTGTTAGCTTGCTTGGAGATGATGCAAAGACATATCAGAGATTAGGGGGCTTTCATGGCAGATATGCACAGAGAGATGGCCCAGATGCGAGTTGACAAAGGAGACCAGAACCGAGCCGGTGGAGGAGAGATACCAGAGCTCGAAGGAGGAGACAAAGGACAGCCAAAGGAGCCACAGGAACCAGTCCGACCAGCCAGACTGATGAGAGAGATGCACAATCCTGGTGAAACTCTTACTCACCGTTGGAATCAACTTCCAACGATCCTGGGAGATTTCAAGCTCCATCCTCAGACGATTCAGTTGCTGCCCAGATTTAATGGGCTAGCCACCGAGGAGCCACATCTACATCTCCAGGAGTTTGAGATGATCTGCAGCACGATCCATGATAGATTTGTGGACGAGGATACCATCAAGATGGTGTCTTTTCCGTTCTCCCTAGAAGTAGAGCAGCCTACTGGCTGAAGCATTTAGGGAGATATGTCACTTCATAGGAACAGCTCCAGAACGAGTACTTGAACAAGTACTATCCACTCGATCGGACGAATGCAGCTCGAGCCCTCATCAACAACTTCTCCATGATTCCCAACGAGCAATTCCATGAGGCATGGGACCGCTTCCGAGAGCCCATTGACCGGTGTACACACCATGACATCTCCAAGCCCAACTTAGTGCATAGCTTCTTTTGTGGGCTGACACCAGAGCTGCAGGGGCTCGTGAACGCATCTTGTGGGGGATCCTACTTTGCCAAGGACGAAGACCGCGTCTGGACCATATATGAGGAGATGGCCAAGAACTACACCGTCATGTCCTAGATCCGTCTTTACACTAAGGGGAAGCCCCCACCACAAGTCGTGACCTATCACAGGATATCACGGGTTGATGCAGGTCCATCCACATCTTCAGCAGTTGTAGCATAGGAAGAGTCATCGACCACTGATATGGGCATCATCAACGAGAAGTTGGACCGCATCGAGATCATCGAGAAGAAGCAGTGCCAGGGCATGACACAGATTGACCAGTTGGCACAGATACTGAGTGACCTGAAGACCTAGATCATGTGTCTCCAGGAGGCACAGACGACTTCTCAGCCCCGTCTCAGGTCAAGGGCTGACCCTAGCAACAGCAGCTCGACCCAACCCTCTGCCTAGTACAGAGAGGCCCACCATATTCAGGTGGAGCTGTTCCAGCAGCCGCAACACTAGTACGTTCAGTTAGTACCATCTCAGGACACTCAAATGGTGGTGTATCAGTAGGATCAGCCCCTGGAAGTCCTTCCTCTACCCCCTTTTGAGCACGAGCCATTGATGGAAGTCAACGGGATTTGGTACGACCGACAGCAGCCTAGGACCATCCCGGATTCAGGTGGTCGACCGGAGGTGCCTCATCCCAACAGCAACTCCCTCCCAAGGTGGATAGTATGACCAGTCTCAACAGCAGCCCCAGTTCCCACACCAGCCATGGCAGTAGCATTACCAGTAGGGACCTCATCCCTACCAGTAGGGACAACCGTGGAGGCAGCACCAGCAGCAGCCTCGGCAGTATTCTCAGTATCCCCCTCATCCTTCCCAACAGTAACCTCATTTACAGAGAGGCAACCCGTCTGGTTCTCATGGGCCAGCCTATGAGAACCCAACACTCGATGACCTAGCCTGCCTTCTTTCCGATCAGTAGGCCACATTCAAGCGGGAGATGGATGAGTTCTGCCAGGAGATGAGGGAGATCATCAAGGAAAAGGCCGCCATACCAGCTCAGATTGAGCCAAACCCGAACAACCTGAAGAGAAATTCTAAGCAGTTACAGTTTACAGAGGTTACCACTCCTAGTGACTCATTGGGTGATATTAGTTCATATACATTTTATTCTAACTTTGTTACACTTAGGAGCGGTAGGATTCTAGCCGACGATGCCTCGTCTGAGCGACGACACCACAAGGATGCAGGAGCACCAGACGAGGAGGATAGAGGTGCTGATGCCGCTCATGATGATGATGACGGTGGTACTGATGCCACCAAGGATGTTGATCCAGCCGACGGTAATGAGGCCGTTGCGTCCCCTGTTGTAGAGGGCGGTGTTGATGCCACCAGATATTCAGATGCTGAGTCAGAGTGAGGTGATGATGCCGTAGTTCATGATGTCGTGGGTGGTACTGAGGACACCCCTTGTATTCCAGTTGTATTCCCTTCAGTTCTGTACCTCGGGACTCTATAGAAAATACCAAAACGATTAATAAAGGAAAGGGTTCTTCATCTTCGAGTCCATATGTGATGTATGGTGATACTTGTATGGATTCTGTTTCTTATCAGCAGCAGGGACCCATTCCTATCCCTCTATCTGAGGAGGGACCATCCATCTCCTTCCCTCAAGCACTCCGCTTGGCTAAGGGGAATAAAAAAGAAAATCCAAAAAAATCACAGCAGCTAGAGTTCAGCAAGCAGATGATAGATAGATTCCAGGTTCAGCTGACTCTACAGGAGGCACTTGAACACATCCCCCTTTTCCAAAGGAACCTGAGAGAGAAGACCACCATCCGTAGGAAGAAGAAGAACCATCATGCAGAGATCCATGTGCTCACTCGTGCCACCTACTTTGCCATTCAGAACTGTCTGCCAGCCAAGAGACCAGATGCAGGAGCTCTCTATGTCAGATGTCATATCCATGAGCAGAGATTCGATCGAACTCTATTAGACAGCGGCTCTTCCATCAACCTCCTTCCTGCAGTCTTACTCGACTGATTCGAGTTTGGACCTCTTCAATAGAGCAGGACAGTCCTTCAGTTTACTGATAGATCTGTCAAGAGGCCAAAGGGGTTGTTGAAGGATGTGGGCGTCACAATTCAGGGCATGAAATTCCACGTGACTTTTGTTGTGTTGGACATGGAGATCCCTGGGTCTGAGACTGATAACCCCATCATTTTAGGATGTCCATTCTTGGCCACGGCCAAGGCGGTGTCCGACCATCATAGTGGAAAGGTATACTTTCGCATCGAGGGCGAGAGTATACAAATAGAGACGATCAACGAGACTAGAGCATGAGATTCAGCTTGCTCAGAGCAGCACAGTGATTCAGAGCAGATGACAGAGGCAGAATGAGACGTCCACCAGGAGTGCGACTTTGTGATTACTGATGACAAAGCCACTTGGTCTGATACCATTTCACGATCCCTCCTTGCACCTTCAGATACTGCAGATTCACAGATCCCAATAGTGGAGAGCTTGGAGAGCACACTCTTGGTAGAGGGCACATTCGTAGCTGAGGACCGTGTTCAGGATAGCGAGGCAGTGTATATTTCTTATGATTCAGATTCAGATCCCTCAGAGTCAGATATAGATTGGGCTGAATTTGATGAGTTGCTACCTAGTCTGATTCCCACAGAGCCAACAGCTAGGGTGGAGACTGAGCCGACACAGAGTACAGATATACCAGCAGGGTAGTCTATACCAGTTTTCCATGATCAGCGAGAGTTCTCCCACGCATATTTGGTTGCATTCACTCAGATATTTCATAAGTCAGATTTGCCAACTCCCAGTTACCCAGAACTGAAGCCTTTGCCGCAGTCGCTGAAGTATAGATTCCTTGCGGACGAGCATGAGATGCACCCAGTCATTATCTCAACTGATTTGACTAGAGAGCAAGAATCTCATTTGATGGAGGTTCTTGAAAAGAACCGCAAGGCGATAGGATGGAGAGTAGCTGATCTCCAGGGGATAAGTCAAGCTTTGTGCTCCCACCATATCTATCTCGAAGAGGACACCAAGCCATCGCGTGAGTCTCAGCAACGGTTGAACCCGAATCTTTGAGAGGTTGTCATGAAGGATATTTCGAAATGGTGGAGCGTCGATTTTATCTACCCCATCTCTGACTCGAAGTGGGTTAGTCCATTACATGTGATGCCCAAGAAGACGGGCATCACTACAGTAATGAGTGAGTCTGGAGAGGAGATAGCTACCCGGGTACCCACTTCTTGGAGGGTCTGTGTGGACTACAGCGATTGAACCATGCCACCAAGAAGGATCATTTACCGCTGTCTTTTATCAATCAGATTATAGAGAGGCTAGCTGGGAAGAGTCATTACTGCTTTCTTGACGGGTACTCCAGCTACAACCAAGTGTCCATTACGCTCAAAGATCAGGACAAGACTACATTCACCTGTCCGTTTGGGACTTATGCTTTCAGACGGATGCTCTTTGGTCTATGTAACACCCCGGTGACATTCTAAAGGTGCATGTTGTCCATCTTCTCGGACATGGTAGGGGATTGCTTAGAGGTCTTCATGGATGACTTTTCAGTCTATGGCAACAGGTTTGATGCTTGTCTTGATTGTCTAGACCGTGTCCTTCAATGTTGTATTGATGTTCATCTTGTTTTATCCTGGGAGAAGAGTCACTTCATGGTGACTCAAGGGACGGTGCTTGGTCATATCATCTCCAACATGGACATGGAGGTTGATCCGACCAAGGTGGATATCATCAGGAAACTCAATCCACCGTCCAACCTGCGACAGTTACGGTCTTTTCTGGGGCATATCGGTTTCTACGACGATTCATTCATGATTTCAGCAGGATTGCCCGACCGTTGACTGATTTGCTGACAAAATACACTGAGCTCATTGTAGATGATAAGTGTCTTGTGTCATTTGAGACTCCGGATGCCAAAGCGAGACTGACTAGATGGATCCTTCTACTCTGGGAATTTGATATCGAGATTAAGGATAGAGCTAGAGTCAAGAATGTGGTGGCAGATCATCTCTCCTGATTAGAGAATCTTGAGGAATCTGAATAGACTGGTCCCATTTCTGAGACCTTCCTAGATGAAGCGATCCTTGCTATCGCCTCGCTCCTGTGGTACATCAACATTGTGAATTATCCCGTTTCTAAGAAAGTTCCACAAGGTTGGCCCAGGAAGCGACTTGAGACCTTCCTTGCAAAGGCCAAGTCGTACCATTGGGAGGATCCCATACTTTATCATGAAGGAGGGGATAGCTTCTGGCGTCGGTGCGTTCCTCAGGTGGAGCATCATAGCATCCTCACATACTGCAACAAGATTGAGGCAGGAGGACATCACTCTGGGAGGAGAACAGCGCAGAAAGTGCTCCAATCCGGCTTATTGTGGCCTACTCTCTTCAGGATTCTGATGAATTCGTGAAGAGGTGTACTGATTGTCAGAGGATGAGCACTTGTGGACAGCGTGATATGATGATGATGCAGCCCATTCACTTCTGTGAGGTTTTTGACACATGGGACATCGATTTCATGGGTCCATTCCCTAAGAGTCAGGGATTCGAGTATATTCTATTGGCCGTGGATTATGTGAGTCGTCGGGTTGAGGCCATTCCTGCCCGAACCGCAGATGCTAGGACTGTTTACAAATTTTTGAGGAAGAAGATCATTTCACAGTTCGAGGTGCCTAGAGTATTGATATATGATGGGGGGTCTCACTTTATCAATGACTAGGTAAAGGCCCTTGCAAGCGAGTTCAGCATGACCATCAAGTTGCCACTCCATATCATCCACAGACTAATGGTCTTGATGAAGTATCAGATAGGGAGATCAAGACGATATTGCAAAAGGTAGTCCACCCAGACCGAAAGGATTGGTCACAACTTTTGGAATTGATCTTGTGGCCATATCGGACTTCCTTCAAGATTCCTTTGGGTACATCTCCCTTTCATCTCGTTTATGGCAAGCCCTGCCATTTACCTGTTGAGATTAGGCACAAGTCACTTTGGGTTGTCACCGATATATTATTGGATGCAGAGAGCATAGGTGATCAAAGAAAGGCAGAATTGGCAGCCCTGGAGGAGCTTAGAGATACTGCCTTTTCGAGCAGCCTACAATACAAGGAGCGAGTGAAGATATGGCATGATTCTCACACCAGCCATATGAAGTTTGAGCCAGATCAGAGAGCATGGTTGTTTGATGCCATGCTTAGATTATTTCCAGGGAAATTGCAGAGCAAGTGGAAGGGACCATACCTGGTCCGAAAGGTGCATGACAACGGGAGTATATACATATCTGAGATGTCATCTGAATCCACATTTCGTGTTAACGGTCATCATCTCAAACCATATCTAGATCATGAGCAGCTGATCGTTGATGTTGCCCCGATTCACTTTGCATGAGATGTGGTCTTTGACTCACACCAGTTGCATCTCATGCATGATTATCACTGTCTTCCGCCTTGTACAGATCCACATGTCCATATAATCTTATTCTTTAGTTCAACACCCCATATGCATCTTGTGATTATGCTATACTTAGGGTGCACTTTACCCTAAGTATAGGGGGTGTCAGACTCTTGATTATTCTCTTGATTCTTTTTACCTTTGTTTTGCTACCTATACATAGGGATATTTTACCCTAAGTATAGGAGAGGTAGACCATGTACATCCTTTTACTCGATTTTCCCTTTATGTACAGTCTGCTATACTTAGGATTACTTGATCCTAAGTATAGGGGGAAGACCGAGCCTTCTTCATTCTATTCTTTGATTCGTTGTTGTAGTATAGCCTTTCTTTTCACTTCCCTATACTAAGCACGAGTTATGTCTTATTCATCACTCTTGATTCACTCTGAGGACATCGTTCGAGCTAAGTATAATGGGTGTAGTATATATTACATATATACTTTAGCCATCGCTCGTACTTTGTGTGAATGTGTTAATAAATAAAATGGCTAAAATTCTTTATCTAAAAATCGTAAAAATTTTAAAAATTTTCTTGTACATAAAATTCTTTCTTGCACATACATATCTATTTATAAAAAAAATATTTTTTGTACAAATGTTTGTAAAAAAATTTGTTTGTAATAAGTTTGTAAATATTTTGGTATCAGAACTATGTATATAGTACAAAGTTTTTGTAAAATGTTTGAAAAACAAAAGTTTGCAAAAATTCTTGTGTAAATGTTTATAAATAGTTTGCAAAACTTCTGCATCCATGCAAACATACAAACATTTTTAAAAAAAAACTTTGCATAAACGGTTTTTGTATATACTTGTACAGTTTTTCTGAATCATAGTTGACATTTAAACTAGCCTGGAATTAAATTGGAAAATGGAGCTTGGTTAAGACCTTAATCCACTTAATTCTAAGAGGAACCTTATAGGACTTAGGGTTGAGACTTTTCATGTCCATTTGTGACTTAATTCTTTGAGTCCACTAGGCTATGATTACATGTCATCTTGATGAGCCTAAGTAGAACATTTAACAATGCACACATGACTCTTACAGATAATGGCTTTAGCAACAACACCTTACACATAGCTCTCTACGGATGAGGTGGTGAGGAGGTAGTTTCCTTTGGCTTGGGGTAGCATACAAGGGTAGTACTTCTAGGTGAAACCTCTCATCTTCTTTTAGTGAAGGAAATGCGCCTCAACTTGGTCTGGCGGTGTTGAGGTCTAAAGACAGGAGTTGTGGGTTGCAATAATGCTTCAAAAGAGGGATAGTCTACTTGATCAAGAGGAAAAAGTCCTTATGTATATATGTTGCACCATGTAGATATGTTGTACATATGCACATCAATCAAAAAAATGTGCAAAAGGAAGAAAAACTCCAAAAAAGTGGTGGGTCTGATAGAAAATGAAATACCCACTGGAGTGTATATAGCCAAATAAAGCAAAGCTTATGTTACCCATTCTCATCTCATGAAGCTTGCAGCAGGGAGACTTAGCTACACCAGTTGGGCTCCCAAGGATGCATGACTACACTGGTCATGGTCCATTTTCTTCTTTCCCCTCTTCTTGAGCCGGTTGAACTTGAACTTAGAAGGTAATACCCCGCTCCTCGAGGAAAGAGCTTCCAAACTAGGGCATTAGAGTTACCTTGTTGAGGGAGGCTGTTACTTTGCCATTTCTGAGGTGGGGAGATACATATCACTTACACAGTACAAGAAAAGATTCATGGTCATTAGAGTTTGTATATGTAGGCTTATTCTGATCTAGATTATTGAGGAGTCTTGACCGTAGATTAGTGAGACTTAGAGGATGTTGAGTCTTAAACCTAGGTCCAAATAAGGTTCCGACAAACTAATAATCCAAAGGTCTGACTGAGCTCCATACTCCAATTTAATGAAGACAAGTTTAATAATCAACCTTGATTCTCCTTCTTTTTATTTTCTTTCTCTTTTCACTTCTTTTTCAAATAAGTTTTTGCTAAGGGACTAGCAAAGGTAAAGTATAGGGGGGTGATGAATCCCTGACCATCACTCTTTATTCTTTTATTTTAGCTAATTATCTTGGCAAAGCATCATGTAAATACATGTAAACACAATAAGTTACATTATGCATGCATGTGTTAAGATTATGTAATTAGCATGTATTTGTGCAAAAATAAAAGAATAAAGAAAAATAAAAAGGAAGCAGGTATTTAGAATAAATACAGAGTGACCGGAGCCCCAAAAGAAGGCCAAACATTAGCCTGATCACCAAATAAAACTAGAGAGAGATAGGCCTACTCTATATTGTACATATCATGGGTGTAAATAAATAATTGTTTTTAACAAAATAAAAATAACAATATTCTTTTTACCTCCGTGTACATAGTCCTAAAAATAAAACAAAAACTAGAAAAATAAAATAAAAGTCTCTCTCCCTTGTTCATAATACTTGTATATATACTTTCTTCTTTATTTATTACATACATGACATACATGTAATAAATAATAAAAATAAAAATTATTTTGCACTCCAAAAATTATGTTGTAAATAAATAAAATATAAAATTGGGGTATTTGTGTAAAAATAACAAAATAAAAATAATTGTACATAATACATAGGTATATTATACCTATGATGTATATAGATTAATTTGTTTTTAAAAAAAATAAATAAAAATTATAGAAAATAGTTTAGAAAAATAACAAACATTTTTCATTTTATACATTTTTTATTTAAAATCATTTATTATTTTTTATTGAATTTGTAAGTATTTTTGTAAATTCTATTTTCTGATTAATCAGCTGAATTGTCGACCGTGCGTCAACGGCTCCTTGATGAATCCTCATTCATCACTCTTTATTCTTTTATTTTAGCTAATTATCTTGGCAAATCATCATGTAAATAGTTGTAAATACAATAAATTAGCAATAAGCATGCATGTGTTAATATTCCATAATTAGCATGTATTTATGCAAAAATAAAAGAATAAAGAATAAAAGAAAATGTAGGAAATATTTAGAATAAATATTGAGTGACCCAAACCCAAGAGAGGGCCAAGCATTGGCCTGATCTCCAAATAAAATAAGTATAGAGAGATACGGACACTCTACCTTGTACATATATGCCATCTATGTATATAATTTATTTTTACAAAAATAAAAACAAAAATGTATTTTTATTTCCATGTATATATTTCTAAAAATAAAATAAAAAGTAGAAAAAGAAAATAAAAATAAAACTAGAATAAAACTCTCTCTCTCTCTCTCGCCTTGTATATAATACATGTATATATGTATCTTTCCCTATTTAATTTACACTTGTAAATAATAAAAATAACACAAAAATTATTTTATACTCCAAATATTATGTTGTAAATAAATAAAATATAAAATTGGGGTATTTTTGTAAAAATAATAAACAAAAAATAATTGTACAAAATACATAGGTATTGTATACCTGTATATAGTACATTATATTGTATATACCATAAATTATTTTTCATAAAAATAAATAAAAATCATAGAAAAATAGTTTGGAAAATAAAAAATAATTTTCATTTTGTGCACTTATTGATTTAAAATCATTTGCTATTTTTAACTGATTTTACAAATATTTTGGATATCTTTTTTCCTATTGGTCCAGGAGGATTGTTAACTCCGGTCAACTACCCCTCCCGGACTCCCCCTCGCTCGGATCCGGCTTTTGAGCACTTTTCACCGAATTATCCAAACCCGATCCGACCTCCATCTACTCCATTTCGAGGCTCCGATTATCAAGGGGAGATCCACGATCCTCGCCCGTTGATTCCTTTAGGGATCTGCCCCTCGGTTCGCGCACCTCGACCCGTTTCTTCTGGCTACCTGGGACTGCTCTATAAAGTCTTAATTTGCTTACCCAGCTCCTGAGCTCGTGTCACTTCCCTTTCTGATACCCTAGACACCTTCTCCTTGGTGACAACAGCCGGAGACCACTCTTGGTGCTCGGAGAGGTGTTGTGTAGCCGACGCTCAACCATCGTGGCCGAAGAACCGCCGCGAGGAGCCTCCTTCACCAGTCGCAGTGTGGTCGAGGCCACAACCCCGACGTTCATCTCCTTTGGAGCTCAGGATCTCGTTCGGACCTTCAGGTAGCCTTCATTTCATTCCTAGCTCAGTTATTTCGCTCAATCTTTCATTTGCACTTCGGCGTCGCTCCGCCATCTCCGACCAGCTGGTCGGAGCCTCGTCCCCTTCATCTACCCGTTCAGATCGACCTACACGCTCACCCTACACCTTCCCACGCAGCCTGATCACCCTGATCTTGGCCCGGATCACCAAGATTAGGTCATCGGTCTCTTCTACCATCCTCGTCGAAGACCCACCCCCATCCACCGTTGCTTCTCTATGTTTCAGACCCAATAACCCTGACCAGAGTATCGCTCTGAGTCAGAGCTTTCTCATGCAGGCCTTGACACGCGCAGAGACCATCTAGATTGTCCTCCACCACCTTCGCCGGAGTGCTTCCAGTCCCAGTCATCACCACGTCCATCCGACCGTTGACGAGTCGCTAGATACGGTGTTTAATTCGGCTTCGTTGTAGCACGTGTACTTAGCGATTCGGTCAGAACCGAGAGAAGATCTCCGTGAAGAGTGTATCGGCTTTAATTTATATCCCGGGCAAGTCCGGGGTCGAACACAGGGAGGCAAAGGAACAACTTGGGTTTTAGTTCGAAAACTTAGATCTAGATATCCAATGCGTATTTTTTTAATTTTTTTTTATGCAAGTAGAATGCCAAAAACAAAATGCAAGTAAACTAATATACTAAGAAAGCATACAACTTAGCCAAATTAAGTTTAATGTCAAAGCAGTTCAATTCAGCCAAATTATATTTTTCCTAGAATACTAATCCAGAGATGAAAACAAAACACATTTTTTTTGGAATTTTAGGACTTAAAATGCAACAATGAAAAATGCAGACTTTTTAAGGGTCTTTTTGCAATTTATCACACAAACAGAAAGCAAAAATCATGAAAAAAATTAATGGAATGAAAACATGATGCAAGGAAGCTATATTAATTTTTTTGGAATTTTTTGACAAGTTATGAATTTTTTATGGATTTTTTAGTGGAAACAGAGTGACAGTAAGTAAATAATTCCTAATAAATCCACGCTATCAAATTAATCAGAGTGCGATTTATCTCAGAAAGATATTTAGATGAGCAATCCAGGAGAGTTGAAATTTCACGAAAAGAATATACGGGGATTTAATTAAAAATCAAAAACTAAAATCACTCTACAATTTATTTAAGGCACAAGACAACTCCAATAGATATGAAATTTGGACAGTAAGTTTATCACATATTAAGGCATCACATATAAATTTTGTGGATTTTCTAGAGCAACCGTGTGTGAGATATAATTTTAAGAGTCCAAAATATGTAAACTATGTAAAATTTCAGTTGAACAATTTTAGTTAATTACCCAAGTCTCAAGAAAATACAAACAAATAGTCAAAATGTAGAAAATTAGTTGCTCAACATGATGGCTTTTTTCATTAACTAAAAAGTTACAAGATAGATGTCCAAATTAAAAGGAGAACACAGGGGTGTTTGTGCAAATACAAAAGCTGAAATAAACAAACATTTATATACAAGGGCCTTTTTGAAATTACAGAAATGTAAGATTAAATATATGCAATTTTTACAAATAAAAAAATGAAAAGAAAACCTTTCTTCTTCTTCCTGGGTTCTCGGTGGGATGGAGAACCCAAAGAGGGGGACGGTCGGCGGCGGCCGCGCGCGGCCGCAAGGAGGAGGCGACGCCGCGCGGAGGTCGGCGGTGGGCGCGGGACGTCAGAGGGTGGCGTGGTGGTGGCGAGGTGGCGAGGGCGGTTGTCGATGGAGGGCTGGACGGCGGAGGATGGCGAGCGGCTGGAGACGATGGTGCCGCGAGTCCGGCGCGTAGGGGAAGGAGGCGGCCGCGCGGTTGGTCGGTGGCGCGCGGCCGGCGAACGCCGGTGACTGGAGGAGAAGGGGTGGGGGGCGGCGGCGCGGGAGCTGCTTCCCCCTTCCCGTTGTTACTTTTTTTCTTTTTTTTTTCTTTTTTTTAATTCTTTTAATTCTTTTTACTGCTGTAATAAAAAGAGATTTTTTTTGTTTTAATTTTTTTATATTTTTTTATTTTTTTTAAACAGGGAATAAGATGATTGTGGAGAAAGAAAGAAGGAAAAATAAAAAATGATGACGGTGGTGTATAATTAAGATGATGGGGATGAAATAAAATGAGAATAAAAAAATGCTATGATGAAGGTGCTTCAATAAAAGGATTTTTTTTTGTTTTAATTTTTTTATATATTTTTTTTACTTTTGTTTAAAACAGGGAATCAACATGATGAGGAAAAAAATGTGATGATAGTGGTGAATGATCAATATAAACAAATGGAGGAGGGTTGGTGAATGTGATGTGCTAAAAAAAATGCAAAACTAACAAGATGACAAAATGAGAAGAAAATTACCTACGGTGGAGACGGTCGCCTATGATGTGCTCGTGAGAGCACGGTCTTCGCTCGAATCGCCGGCGCGCGATGAGCTCGAGCAGCGCGCGGTTGCGGCTGCGATGTTGGCCAAAAAGCCAACGGATCACACCGGAGAGAGGGCCGTCGTCACTCGACCGCGGTTGCGTCGCTATCACCGATTCAACTCAGGGAACTAGGCTCTCCTCACATAAATATGGATCAAAGGCAAAAATGAGGAGAATGGCATGTATATAAAGAAGAAGAAAAATGGAAGTTAGAATTAAGATGGAGTGGGATGGAGGTTAATAAAATGGTGGAGTTGAATTAGAAGTTAGAAAATATGGTGGAGTAATGGAGTTGAATGGTGGTTATTGTAGAGAATGTAAAATAATTAAATAAATAAAATGAAATAAAGTTATCTACTTTAATTACAACAAAATAAAGAAGGAAAAAATAATGGTGAATTTACAAGTGAATACAACACACTATGTGTATATATTTTTTTGTCTTTTTAATAAGAGATATTACAACAGAAAAATACAATAAAATAATATAAATAAAATACAACACAAACATGATTTTTTTGTATTTTTAAAAATTAAGAAAGGTAAGATAAAAAATGAACAAAGAATGAATATATAAATGGTATACAATGTACATCTAGGTCCCAAAACCCAACTTTTGCAAATGAGCTCCGATTTTAATGAAACCACTTCCGTTGGATAGATAATTTTCTAACTTGAACTTTAAAAGTGAGTTTGGTGAATTTGGAGTTCATACGGAGCGGGAATTTAGTTTGGAAGTTGGACTTTACGGCTTTTTCTCTTTGGGATCTAGGAGCATTTATTTAAGGTAAAATTTATTTTGTATTTTTGTATTTTTATATACATTTTTATAAACAAGTTAGAGAAAGAATTAGGCAAAAAGGAGTTGAAATGAATTTACTAAAAATACATGAAGTTTTAGGCTATTTACAAGTATAAAACTCCTTTATTTTTGCGGCTTTTTATGTGTAATTTATTTTGTACAATCTAATATAAAATAATTAGTGTGTTTTATTTACAAGAGTTATTTTGTTAATTTATTGATTTTATGGACATTTATTTGGGAATTTACTCACGGATTTTGCTAAGATCAAGATATTAAGATGATGAATCGTGGATTCATCACCCCCCTATACTTAAACTTTGCTAGTCCTCGAGCAAATAAAGAATGAATAAGTTGGGTTAACCCCTGACTGTGCATGTGAATACAAGACTTGATCCGTTCAAGAACTCTCGGTTTTAGAGATCCTAAAATTCTAAGCTGAACCAAGCTCTAGTCAAAAGGTACCCAATTTCCCTAATCATCAGACTCTCTTTGTATACGTATATATAAGGAATATGACTTTAAGTGTTGACTGCAGATACAAGAGTAGAGTCACAACGTCACCCAAGGTTCCAGTCCAAGAGACTCTCCTATGGACCCAATCCTCAACACTAGGGAATAAATCATTTCTTGCATCCAATCCACCGTCTCTTTAGTTGTCAGACTTGAAAGTGTAGATGGAAGGCCAACTGATGGAGGGCATAGGATTGTGTCATTTCTTCTCTCCCTCTCATTGGAACAAGGATCCTCTCGAGTGCCTTGTTACGCAACGCATTTTTTTGGTGTTGATCAGTGCGTCCGTCAAGAGAAGTTGGAGCCGTCTGCACTTGTTTTCCTGGGAGTACACCGGGGTGTGCCTTTTTTGAGTACCTATCGTACCTTCTACACCCAGACTTGTAGCATTTACGATGCAGAGCCCTTTTTTTGGTGCAAGCCCGACTCCTGGTCCTAATAGCGGTGGTCCAAGTGGACACTTTGAAATGGTTGGGAGCGCTCGCCTTTGGTGGAAGCTCTTTTGATAATTGACTTTGTGGAATGAGAGCTTTTTCTTTGACATTTCATTGCTTTGTAGTATTTGTGGCTAGCTCCACTGCTTTTACCAAGAGTTGGCGCACACCGATCAACAATTTTTTTATTTTATCACACCCTGGTACATAGGTAAATATCAAGAGATAGTACAAGAACATGTTCTCATACTGGCTAAAGATGCTGACACTCAGGTTTCATGAAGCCTTCATTGATTTTATCCCATCCTCGAGCATCATCAAATCAAGTCCAAACTCAAATCCCTCATCCTAGTTCCTCAAGTGAAATTTCAACTCATCTCATCATAACTGCAGTCGTGTATGTGAGGTGCTGATCATATTCTTAAGGTAGAGACTAAGCATGCAATATAGCATACAAATCTTTCAAACTAGAGAAATGTGAATAATTAAGTCAAGGACCCTAATGACTAAGGCTGGTTAACTCAAAATCTAAAGACCTCATAAACCAAGTGTTCTTGAACATCACTAGTCTTGTGTGAAAGTGAATTGTGTCAGGGATTAGACCAACTTATTAGTTAGTTTTCTTTTATGAATGTTTTTTTTAAAGTTTTAGAAAAAGTTTTTTTTTCAAGAAGTTTTTTTTTACAAACAAAGGCAAAGAAGTTTTCTTTTTTGTTAGAAAAAGTTTTGCTTTTTTTTCAAGAGTTTTTTTTTTTGAAAAAGATAGGTGAATAAGAAAAGACTTTTTTTTTTGAAAAGTTTTTTTATAGCAAATAAGGAAAAAGAGTTTTTTTTTGTTTTGTTTTTTTTATATATTTTACCCACCCCATAATTATTGTATAATATATACAAAAATACGTGAAAGTACGAGCTATGGGTAAAGTATATATGTAATATATACACGCCATGGAGCCCCCCCCTATACTTAGCTTGTGCTATGTCCTCATGGCACTAGGTGACAAAAAGACATAGCTCGTACTAAGCGTAGGAAAGCTAAAATAATAAAAAGTATAGAAGTCGATCCTCCCCCCCTATACTTAGGCTCTAGACAGCCTAAGTGTAGAAGAAGAGCACAAATGGGGCGGACGAGGTTAGGAGGAGAAATGATGAGTAAATACACATGGCGGGCATCGGTCCCCCCTATACTTAGGCTTTGGTCAGCCTAAGTATAGGACAAGAGTAAGTGTGAGAACCGACGTGATCTCGAGAATATACAAAGAAGAGAGAATATGCACAAGAGTGATTGAATCTTCTAAGATGTTGTATCTTGATGCTACATCTTCATGAAGAGTAATAAGATGTATCTGCTCTGTGCTCACTCTGTATGAAGTTGATGACCTCGACTTGGACTAACTGCTCTTTGGAATCAACAAAATGCTTCAACAGTTGTCCATTCACCACATGAGATTGTGCACCATCTGCGAGATCAGCTATCTCTACACTTCCATTCTCGTGCACTTTCTTAACCACAAAGGGACCCGTCCATTTAGATTTGAGCTTCCCATGGAACATCTTCAACCTGGCATTGAACAACCATACCTTTTGTCCAGGGACAAAGTCTTTGCACCTAATGTGCTGATCATGCCATCTCTTTACTTTGTCCTTATAAATCAAACTGTTGTCATATGCCCTGTTTCGGATTTCCACGAGCTCGTTTAAGTTCAAGTCTCGGCAAAGTTTTCCTAGGTGACAACTCCAATTAATCTTCTTAATTGCCCATTCGGATTTATGAATCAATTCTGCGGGCAAATGGCATGGCTTGCCATAGATCATTCTAAATGGTGAAGTACCCAATGGTGTCTTGTAGGCTGTCCTATAGGCCCACAGAACTTGGTCCAAGAGCTGAGACCAGTTCTTCCTATCGAGACGAACCAATTTCTGCAAAATACTCTTCACCTCTCTGTTCGAAACCTCTGCCATGCCGTTGGACTGTGGGTGGTAAGGACTAGTAACTCTATGATCAAATCCATAGTCCTTAGCTAAAGATCTCATATCTCGATTCACAAAATGGCTACCCCCATCAGATATCAAAACTTTTGGCACCCCGAACCTAGCAATAATATGGTCTTTCACAAACTTACAGACAGTCTTGCTGTCTGCGGTTCGGGTTGGGATAGCCTCCACCCACCTAGATAAATAATCAACCACCAATAAAATGTACTCATGTCCTTGGCTGTTGGTAAAGGGACCCATAAAATCTATGCCCCATGCATCAAAAACATCACAAATAATCATCGGTTGCATGGGCATCTCATCTCTCTGTCCAACTGTCCCTCCCATCCTTTGACAGATCGGGCACGACCGTACAAAATCAATGGCATCTCTAAACAAGGTCGGCCAATACAATCCACATTGAAGTACTTTGTGAGCGGTTCTCTTTCCCGAATGGTGTCCTCCAGCCTCAAGTGAATGACAATATGTGAGGACACTATGGTATTCCTCCTGAGGAATACACCTTCTCCAAACACAATCCGGTCCTTCAAAGAAAAGGAAAGGATCGTCCCAGTGGTATCTCCTCGAATCCGACTTCAGTCGATCAATGCTGCTCCTAGTCCAACCATGGGGAACCTGCTTGGAGACAAGATAGTTCACCATGGTGGCATACCACGGGAGGGAGTCAATAACACAAATTGACTCATCTGGGAAGGTCTCTCTAATCCGCTCATGATCAGGAGAATCCTTAAGTTCAATCCAAGAAAGGTGATCAGCCACAACATTCTTCACTCCAGGTTTATCTTTTATCTCCAAATCAAATTCCTGGAGGAGTAAAATCCACCTAAGAAGATGCGCCTTCGCGTCCTTCTTTTCCATTAAGTATCGAATGGTTGTGTGATCAGTATAAATTGTCACCTTAGAGCCTAAAATATATGATCTGAACTTCTCGAGGGCCCATACTACCGCGAGCATTTCCTTTTCAGTCACTGTATAATTTTTCTGTGTAGGATCTAAAACTTTGCTCGCATAGTGAATCGCAAATGGAATCCCCTCTCGTCGTTGTCCTAACACAGCTCCTATAGCGAAATCTGAAGCGTCAGTCATGATCTCAAAGGGGAGAGACCAGTCAGGAGCTTGTAGGATAGGTGAGGCACAAATCTTCCTCTTCAAGAGCTCAAAGGCCTCCAGACACCTGTGATCTACAACGAACTTTATGTCTTTCCCTAAGAGCTCAGTCAGTGGGCGGGCGATCTTTGAAAAATCTTGAATGAATCTCCTATAGAATCCAACATGCCCTAAGAATGACCGCACTGACTTTACGTTGGTAGGTGGATCGAGTTTCTTGATCACCTCCACCTTGGCAGGGTCAACCTCCATTCCCCTTTTGGAGATGACATGCCCCAACACGATACCCTCCGTCACCATAAAGTGACTCTTCTCCCAGGAGAGTACCAGATTCACCTCTCTACACCTCGTGAGGACTCGGTCCAAGTGCGCTAAACATGTATCAAAAGAATCACCATGTACCGAGAAGTCATCCATGAATACTTCCAGGAAATCGCCCACCATCTCGGCAAATATGGCTATCATGCACCGCTGAAATGTGCCCGGGGCATTGCAGAGCCCGAATGGCATGCGCCTGAAAGCATAAGTGCCGAATGGACATGTGAATGTGGTCTTTTCCTGGTCCTCAGAGGCTATGGCCACCTGGTTGTAGCCTGAGTACCCGTCAAGAAAACAGAAGAACTCTTTCCCTGCGAGTCTCTCCAAGATCTGATCAATAAAAGGCAAGGGAAAGTGATCTTTCTTGGTCGCAGCATTCAGGCGCCTGTAGTCGACACAGACGCGCCACGACGTGGGTACCCGTGTCGCGATCTCTACCCCCTCCTCGTTGGTGACCATCTGAATTCCCGACTTCTTCGGGACAACATGAAGTGGGGCCACCCACTTGGAGTCAGAAATAGGGTATATGAACCCTGCTTTGCACCATTTCTCAATTTCATTATTCACCACTTCCCGTAGATTGGGGTTAAGTCTCCTCTGAAACTCGCGGGAAGGTCTCACGTTATCCTCAGTAAAAATGTGGTGCGAGCAGAGAGCGGGGTTGATGCCCACGAGATCCGACACTGTCCAGCCTATTGCTTTGCGGTTCCTCTCTAAGACTTCTAACAACCTAGACTCCTGCTCTAAAGTCAAGTCTGAGCTAATGATGACAGGATATCTCTCTTTGGGTCCCGCAAGAAAGGCATACTTAAGTGTAGGAGGTAGTGATTTCAGTTCTGGCAATGTGGTATCATCAAGCAGATCTGGTTGAACTGAATCTGAATCTGGTTCCGTGCTGCATGAAGGTGGGCTAAGCTGAGTAGTACTCACCACCAAATTAGAAGAATCGGGAGTCGGATCGTCAAAAATATCCAGACAATCGGCAAAAGCCACGTCCGACTCGTCATCTATGTCCCATGATTGTTCCGAAGATGATGGAACTGACAGATCCGGATGGATCTCTAAGTCATCATGAGAATAGGTTGATGCATCTCTAACAAGATCAGACAACACCTGGCAAACTGCATCATGCACTATATCCTCTCCAGATGAAAGGGTCTTGCTCTGTCCTGAAGGAATCTGTCCCCAAATCCCAACTGTGCTAATCAAACTGCAGTCTGCCTCTGAAGATGAGTACTCTGTGCTACTCTCTGAATCGGGTCGCTGACACTTGGTTTGCTTCATCTCAAGGTTCACCTCTCCGCTTGGAGAACGGAACTTCATCATTCACATACCATAATCGAAAGTTGCGCCTGCGGTCCTAAGGAAGGGTCGCCCGAGAATGATCTGAGATTCTCTCCAATGATTGGGGGTCTCCATGTCTAAGACTGTAAAGTCCACCTGATAGTTCTGCCCCTCAATCAAGATAACGACGTTCTTCACTTCTCCCTTAGGTCTCTTCATTGAACGATCTGCGAATTGGAGTAAAGCTCTAGATTTGCGAAGTGGTCCCAACTCCAATTTCTGATATAAGGCTAAGGGAAGTAAGTTGATTGAAGAACCGTTATCTAAGAGTGTGCGTGCAAACGCAATGTCGTCAATACGACTCTCCACATAGTGAGCACCCATGTCTCTCTTTTTCTTTGGCAAAGTCTGATTCTTGAGACAATAGGTTGTGGCTACTGATAAGACACGTGTCTTTATATTTCGGTTATCTTTTTTTCTGCTAACCCTTCTAGGTGTGCATCTCACCTTAAGGTATTTTTGGAAGGCAGGATGGTTAGCCACATATTCATCAAATGGCACTTTAACTATGATGTTTTCTTTACAAAACCGTGTCATGTCGGGGTCATCTTTCTGAATCTTTTTGATGCGCTTTCCTGCCGTAAGAGCACGGGGGAAAGGGATTGAAGCTAGGGAAACAGAGGATGAAGAATCTGAATCATGAACTGAAAGATCATTCTTTGCATTAACGGAAATAGAGTTCTTCCTACAAGAATCTTTTTGATGCAACATGGACTCAAAATCTAAACTATCTACTAAAGGTTGTGGAATAGAATCTGGAGTGGTATCCGCCACAACCGGAGATGCAAGTTCCTCCGTAGACTCAGAAGAATATCCATGCTGACGATGCTGCGTACGTGCTCTCCTCCTTCTCTCGGCTCCCTGAGTAGAAATCCTCGAATGGTGCTGATGGGGCTCTGAAATATGATGCCTCTCCTCCTCGTCCTCTGAAGACTCCTCAGGTAGAGCTCCAGAGATGCCCCTCCTCGTGTCCCTCGCCCGGTCAGGTACGACCACGGTCCTTCCGCTCCTGAGTGACATGTGGTTAGCCTCGTCACATGAAAGAATCTCATGTTCAGATTTAGGAGATGATGAATAGTATACCTGACCAAAGTGCTGCTGAGAACTAGAACGGTTCAGGCTATTGGGGTTAGCCTGAACTTGGGCTGGGATCGAGGTAGAGGGTGCAGTCTGCTCGTCTCGCCATCTGGACAGGCGGTTGACATCCACCTGTAAGTCCTGAACCTCGTTCCTGTAGGAACGTAGCTCATCGAGTATCTGCTGCTGAATATCCACGGGACTAGACGATGAAGGAAGTGGATAATACTGGGAAGAAGAACGGGAAGACTGGCCCTGCTGGCCAGTGTACTGCCTCTGCTGCTGCTGCTGAGGTTGCGGGCCCTGCTGGCCCGTCTGGTAATGGCCCTGTCGGCCATACTGCTGGTACTGCTACCTCTGCTGCTGGGGTGGATGGAATCCAAGGCTCTGCTGGGACGGAGGTGGTGCGGAGGTGAATGCGGTGTTGTGAAAGGTCGGGGGACGCTGATAGGTCTGTCAGTCTCCCGTACTTCCCTGCCTGGCAGGGTCTTGAGTATACCATATCCCATTCACCTCCCAAACTGGTGGAGGCTCCTCCTGGACTGTCTCTACTGCTGGAGGTGGCTGCTGGAAAGAGTGGGTGTAGGATTGGTCCTGCTCCCACGGTTGGGGTTGCCCTGACACCAACTGCTCCTGAACATGGTGAACTCGGTAAATGGGAGCAGCGGGTGCAGTCACGGCGGGTATCCGTATCTTGGATACCTTCTCAGTCAACTCCTCCATCTGTTTTGGAAGTTTGGAGACGCTCCGGTCTAACTCATCAATCCTCCTGTCGATCTTCTCAACTACAGTATGCTTGTCAGCAAGAAGTCCCATGCTAGGGATCACGTCCTGAGAAAGATCGACTACAGCTGATTTTCCCCCTCCAAATGAGAGTGAATTGGGGGATGGTGTATAGGCCCTGCTGGCCATCTTTGAGCGGCTAGTTTCAGCCATCTGCTCGAATACCCTCCAGACGGTATCCGCTCCTCGTGATGTATAGCTGCCTCCACAGGCAGCGCTCACTAAACCCTGCATCTCAGGGTTGAGACCAGTGAAGAAGGATTGGACCAAGATGTTGTCATCTAATCTATGACAAGGGCACTTTTGAAGGATGTCCTTGAATCTTTCCCAAGCATCACAGAAGGCTTCATTGGGTAATTGGGAAAAACTCGTAATTCGCGTCCTCATCATGTTAGTTCTACTCAACGGGTAGAACTTCTTTAGGAATAGGTCCTTGAACTGGGCATAAGTGGTGACGATGATTCCAAGATTCTTCACCCAGTAATCGGCTTTTCCACCCAAGGCAAATGGAAGGGCTTTGAGCCTAATATAATCCTGGCTAACATTTTGATGTTTGAGGTTAGCGCAGATGAGCTCAAAGTCCCTTAGGAATGCATATGGTTCCTCAGAAGCATTCCCATCGAAGTGTGGCAACAGGTTCAGGAAATGCGGCTTCAGCTCAAAATCAACCTCGGGTTCGGCCGGACTCAAGTAGTTATGAATTTGATATTGTCCAGGGTTATAAGCCGCATCCATTGGTAGTTGGACCCCAACATTTAACTGTCCTAACTGAGCTCTCAGTAATGCTTGTTGCTGCTCAGATGCAGCCAATCGGGCTAGTATACTTCTCATCGGGTCTTCATGGTTCTCTTCTTCCTCTTCTTTCTTCTTTGGAGGCATTTTACTCGTGTCTTCTTTATGGCCTGAATCAGCAATGTGTTCTTTATTAGAAGAGGATTTATGAATCACGATATTCTCACCAAGGCGATGGTCTTCCTCGGTGAGGTGGGAAGAGAGAAATGGAATGGTTTAAGGGTAACCATCCCGAGGGTGAGTGATCCTGGGCTCAAGAGGGTCATGAGTCCAGGTTGGTCCAAGTTGCGCTTGGACCTTTGAAGACGTACTTTTTGAAGGGTTCAACGAGAGATTCGCAAAGTCCGAATAAATATCCCCCCAATCAGTCATCTTCGATGTCAAAAGAACCGATTAGATCACGATAATCAATGAGGCACTAGTTCTACGGTGCACGTAAATGTGCGGAGTGAACTCACACAATACAAACGCAATTCAAACCCCCAATTTCACCAACTCAACACGTGATGGCCGTAAGAGTTCGGCTGATTTATCTGGTCAATTTTAGTTGGTGAGAATACAATCTTTGGAAAGATTAACGAGCTGTTAGGTGCCCGTATTTTCCTACAGACTGGCCCGGTTCTTACGACTAGTTTGACCTACTTTCAGCCAGTATAGGAGTAAGTATGGACCGTATAAATACGGCTACCCGTTCCTTGAGGACTAATGCGTCCTCTAAACCTCCCACTCTGCTAAGGAAGTCCGGACCGTTTACCGGCTACCCGTAAATCCTCACTGAAAAGTAGCTAATCGCCTAAAAAGAAAGAACCAGTAGTAAGTAAGAAATCCAGACTTGGCTCTATCCTAGGGTCGTCTCTCTCTCACTTGCAATTTAAACAAACAATGAGGGCTTTCTGCACCCGAGAACAAGGGTTCTTTTTATTCCAATTAATTAGATCGACCTGCTCAATTCAGTCCCAATTTTAGAGTTAGGTTATCACTTGAAATTTATGTGAACACACAAGCACGTCTACCGTTCAGTCCCAATTTCCTTTAACCTTAAGTTGTAAAACAAGATGGGAATCGGAAATCAGAATGCAACGAGAAACTATGATGCATGCTCAGAAGAAGGTATACTTACAGTGAATCCCAGCACTCTTCATGCGTTTATGCAGAACAGAATTTGTAAATATTACACTAAATGCATGCAGATCGAGAAAACTGCACCTAAACAGTATACTATTAGCGGGGAAGAATTGATTGGATTTGAGCTAAGTAGTACGTGTCTATGTGCGTCTCATTATGAATCTTGTAAGATATGTGAATCTTCTAAGATAAGTGTGGCCTAAATTACGATGGGCACAAACAAATTTGATTCTAAACTACCGTGTGCCTAATCCTTAATTTCGCCACTCAAGTCAAGCCCCACCCTCGCCGGAGAGTGAAACAGGCTCGACACAACACAAATAATGTCTAAGTCTTTTTACATGCGCGAGCTCTCAAACAAGAGCCGCTAGAAATGAGCAAGATAAATAATTACAACAATTTACAAAATTCTCTCAAAAATAAATTGCTTTATCCTCGCACTTCAGCAGTCGGTGCTCCTCGCGTCCGTCGACCTCCGATGCACTCCAAGTCCACCGGGCCCTCGCAAGGAAACAAAGATTTATGTTAGAGAGATAAATATATATATATATATATATATATATATATACAAAAATATGAAGAGAAATAATTGCAAAAAAATGGAATAATACAAGTGGCTCGGGGGTCAGACTACCCGAGTAAATGGAAAACTAAATCCAAAATTTTAAATTAGTCCCTAAGCCGTTTGCCTCCCCGGCAACGGCGCCATCTGACGAATCGCTAGATACGGTATTTAATTCGGCTTCGTTGTAGCACGTGTACTTAGCGATTCGGTCAGAACCGAGAGAAGATCTCCGTGAAGAGTGTCTCGGCTTTAATTTATATCCCGGGCAAGTCCGGGGTCGAACACAGGGAGGCAAAGGAACAACTTGGGTTTTAGTTCGAAAACTTAGATCTAGATATCCAATGCGTATTTTTTAAATTTTTTTTATGCAAGTAGAATGCCAAAAACAAAATGCAAGTGAACTAATATACTAAGAAAGCATACAACTTAGCCAAATTAAGTTTAATATCAAAGCAGTTCAATTCAGCCAAATTATATTTTTCCTAGAATACTAATCCAGAGATGAAAACAAAACACATTTTTTTGGAATTTTAGGACTTAAAATGCAACAATGAAAAATGCACACTTTTTAAGGGTCTTTTTGCAATTTTCACACAAACAGAAAGCAAAAATCATGAAAAAATTACTGGAATGAAAACATGATGCAAGGAAGCTACAGTAATTGTTTTGGAATTTTTTGACAAGTTATGAATTTTTTATGGATTTTTTAGTGGAAACAGAGTGACAGTAAGTAAATAATTCCTAATAAATCCACGTTATCAAATTAATCAGAGTGCGATTTATCTCAGAAAGATATTTAGATGAGCAATCCAAGAGAGTTGAAATTTCACGAAAAGAATATACGGGGATTTAATTAAAAATCAAAAACTAAAATCACTCTACAATTTATTTAAGGCACAAGACAACTCCAATAGATGTGAAATTTGGACAGTACGTTTATCACATATTAAGGCATCACATATAATTGTTGTGGATTTTTTAGAGCAACCGTGTGTGAGATATAATTTTAAGAGTCCAAAATAGGTAAACTATGTAAAATTTCAGTTGAACAATTTTAGTTAATTACCCATGTCTCAAGAAAATACAAACAAATAGTCAAAATGTAGAAAATTAGTTGCTCAACATGATGGCTTTTTTCATTAACTAAAAAGTTACAAGATAGATGTCCAAATTAAAAGGAGAACACAGGGGTGTTTGTGCAAATACAAAAGCTGAAATAAACAAACATTTATATACAAGGGCCTTTTTGAAATTACAAAAATGTAAGATTAAATATATGCAATTTTTACAAATAAAAAAAATGAAAAGAAAACCTTTCTTCTTCTTCCTGGGTTCTCGGTGGGATGGAGAACCCAAAGAGGGGGACGGTCGGCGGCGGCCGCACGCGGCCGCAAGGAGGAGGCGGCGCCGCGCGGAGGTCGGCGGTGGGCGCGGGACGTCAGAGGGTGGCACGGTGGTGGTGAGGTGGCGAGGGTGGTTGTCGATGGAGGGCTGGACGGCGGAGGATGGCGAGCGGCTGGAGACGATGGCGCCGCGAGTCCGGCGCGCGCGCGGCCGCGCCGGGGCGCGTAGGGGAAGGAGGCGGCCGCGCGGTTGGTCGGTGGCGCGCGGCCGGCGAACGCCGGTGACTGGAGGAGAAGGGGTGGGGGGCGGCGGCGCGGGAGCTGCTTCCCCCTGCCCGTTGTTACTTTTTTTCTTTTTTTTCTTTTTTTTTTAATTCTTTTAATTCTTTTTACTGCTGTAATAAAAAGATTTTTTTTGTTTTAATTTTTTTATATTTTTTTATTTTTTTTAAACAGGGAATAAGATGATTGTGGAGAAAGAAAGAAGGAAAAATAAAAAATGATGACGGTGGTGTATAATGAAGATGATGGGGATGAAATAAAATGAGAATAAAAAAATGCTATGATGAAGGTGCTTCAATAAAAGGATTTTTTGTTTTAATTTTTTATATTTTTTTTTACTTTTGTTTAAAACAGGGAATGAACATGATGAGGAAAAAAAATGTGATGATAGTGGTGAATGATCAATATAAACAAATGGAGGAGGGTTGGTGAATGTGATGTGCTAAAAAAATGCAAAACTAACAAGATGACAAAATGAGAAGAAAATTACCTACGGTGGAGACGGTCGCCTATGATGTGCTCGTGAGAGCACGGTCTTCGCTCGAATCGCCGGCGCGCGATGAGCTCGAGCAGCGCGCGGTTGCGGCTGCGATGTTGGCCAAAAAGCCAACGGATCACACCGGAGAGAGGGCCGTCGTCGCTCGACCGCGGTTGCGTCGCTGTCACCGATTCAACTCAGGGAACTAGGCTCTCCTCACATAAAGATGGATCAAAGGCAAAAATGAGGAGAATGGCATGTATATAAAGAAGAAGAAAAATGGAAGTTAGAATTAAGATGGAGTGGGATGGAGGTTAATAAAATGGTGGAGTTGAATTAGAAGTTAGAAAATATGGTGGAGTAATGAAGTTGAATGGTGGTTATTGTAGAGAATGTAAAATAATTAAATAAATAAAATGAAATAAAGTTATCTACTTTAATTACAACAAAATAAAGAAGGAAAAAATAATGGTGAATTTACAAGTGAATACAACACACTATGTATATATATATATATATTTTGTCTTTTTAATAAGAGATAGTTACAACAGAAAAATACAATAAAATAATATAAATAAAATACAACACAAACATGATTTTTTTGTATTTTTAAAAATTAAGAAAGGTAAGATAAAAAATGAACAAAGAATGAATATATACATGGTATACAATGTACATCTAGGTCCCAAAACCCAACTTTTGCAAATGAGCTCCGATTTTAATGAAACCACTTCCGTTGGATAGATAATTTTCTAACTTGAACTTTAAAAGTGAGTTTGGTGAATTTGGAGTTCATACGGAGCGGGAATTTAGCTTGGAAGTTGGACTTTACGGCTTTTTCTCTTTGGGATCTAGGAGCATTTATTTAAGGTAAAATTTATTTTGTATTTTTGTATTTTTATATACATTTTTATAAACAAGTTAGAGAAAGAATTAGGCAAAAAGGAGTTGAAATGAATTTACTAAAAATACATGAAGTTTTGAGCTATGTACAAGTATAAAACTCCTTTATTTTTGCGGCTTTTTATGTGTAATTTATTTTGTACAATCTAATATACAATAATTAGTGTGTTTTATTTACAAGAGTTATTTTGTTAATTTATTGATTTTATGGACATTTATTTGGGAATTTACTCACGGATTTTGCTAAGATCAAGATATTAAGATGATGAATCGTGGATTCATCAACCGTCAGCTGCTCCATCAGAGTCGACCACCCGACGCGAAAGAGCCCCACGATCCTATTGGTGCCTTCAGATCCTTCGTCGGAGCTGCAGATCATCTTTGGTGCTCCACTGAAGGTCGCCCAGACGCAGTTCTTCCAGAGGCCCTCTCCGTCGTCCGATTGAGTCCACCTCCCAGACGTCATCGCAACCATCCATCATCTGGAGGTGTCAGGCTGTTAGATGTTAGATCTAACGGCCCCGTACCAGCCACGTCCCCGACATCTGACAGCCGTCATATCTGACGTCTGACGCGTCCAGAGTCGCACGATCGCACCTCGTCAGCGGCTGCCACGCGTCCCGTCAACTGCCGCTCACGTGCCTCCATGGGTATATTGCTCATTCTATCATGCGTTTATTTTAGTTTTTATTTAGTCTATAAAATAAAATTACAGTTGGACCATTTTGCACTTCAGTACATGTAGTATTTCATATTTATATTTTAGTCATGTCTGTGTTGAATCACATGCATCGTCACGTGTCTTTTTTGGTTATTTGCACTATGTACCCCGAACTTCTTTACTGTTATTGATTGCATACTTTTCATATAATTGCAAATATGCACCTGTGAGTGTTGTTTTACGACATGTGTGGATATTGAAGGAAAAATTACAGATCAGACCCTAAGCTTTTCTCGCGTGTTATTGTTTGATCCTAGGACTTATTTTATTTGCATTATGGTCCCTATGAGCTGTGAGTTTTGTTTTTGAGTAAATAAATAGCAAATTTACTCCAAAAATCATGAAATTTTGACCCGTAGCTCTTGCTACTGTGTAGGAATTTTAGTGATTTTTGGGTTGTGTTTTGATTTTGTTTATTATTTTCTAAAATTCAAAAACCTTATAAATTATTCCTGGTTGTTTAGAAAATCAACTAAAAATATTAAAATATCTTGAAAAATTCCAAAAATTCATGTTTACTTCTTTTGTGTTGTTTTAATTGTTGTGTAATTTTCATTCTATCCCCATTTATAAAACCCATAAAAATTTGAAAAAGAGTATAAATCTTACAAAAATCATTAAAAAATTATAAATAAATAAAAAATGTGTTTTCTTCTTCTGTAGGTAGATTTTAGTTTGTGGTTTCACATAAAATTACTACTAGATTTTATAGGCATTTTAAATAATTTTAATCTGCCTTTAGATCCCAGATGTACATTGTTTTCTATTTTTGACCTTCTTTTACTTTTAGAAAATTAATTAAAATTCAGAAAAATCCCATAAAAACACAAAAACGCTTGAATAGTTTAAAAACCTAAAAATATTTGTGTCTTGATTTTTTGAGCATTTTTGGACTTTTCAATAATTGTTGGAGTGTTCCTTTTTGGCTTTTCTTTATTCTTTTTCTTATTATAAAAATCATAAAAAAATTGAAAAATTAAAAACCACCAATTTTCTTTCTTTTCTTGGTTTCCCGACAATTTCGTAGGTTTTCCATCCCGTGCTCCTTGTGTTCGGCCCTGGTAGCTCTACCGGGTAAAATAAATTAGCAAGACCGCTTGCCTTGTTTTATTGTTTGATATCTTTATTGGTGGTCTATTTTTCTTGATTAAGCCACGCTTAGTCGATTGGGTCGCAACGACTTGATCTGATTTTCAGAGACTTAACCCTGATCGGCTGAGACGCTCATCACTCCTCCTTCCCGGGTCAGACCCGGATCCTTTGTGTCAGAGCTTCTTCTCGAATTTTTCCAGCCGGACTCCATTCGCAAGTTGCCTTGGGGTTTGGACCCGATAATCATCGTACCTCCGACATTCTTGTGGGTCCATTGCCTGATCTGATTCTCTCTTGGGTCTCGTACTTCTCTCTGATCTTTCCAGACCCTCGACAACCCTATATAATCTCTTCTTCGCCTCCACAGTGCCCTAGCTCGCACCTCACTCCCATTTCAAACCCTAGCCTCCTCTAGCTGAGTGACAGCTGCTCGGAGCATCGTTCGGAGCTCGGTTTGGTGCAACAGAGCCGACGCTCAACCTTCGTGGCCGGACCTCCACTACGAGTAGCCCCCCCCCCCCCCCCCCCGCCTTTCGCGTCAAGGTTGATTCCATCACCCCGACGGTCATCTTCGCCTGGAGCTCAGGAGCAATCCCAGATCTTCAAGTACCCTTTATATCCTTCGCATTTCCTTGTTCGATTCGATCCTTCCATTAATCGTCGCCGCGTGTTCACCTACTCCAACTAGCTGTTCGGAGCCCCGTCCTCCACACCCAGCCGCTTCGATCGACCCGTACGCTTGCACTCCATCTCCCTCCGCAATATGATCAATCTTAGCCTCGACCATCAAGTTGATATTAGGGCCTAGATCTCCCCTACCACCTTTACCGGAGATCGATCATCGCCCCCTCTACTTCTTTGGTTTTTAGCTCCAATAACCCGAACTAGAGCATAGCCCCGAGTCCCATCTTTCCCTTGCAAGTACTAGCGCGTACTGGGACCCCTTATTTCATCCATCAGAGGTTCATCGGAGCAGCTCTAGGCCTCCTTCATCGCCACGCATATCCGGCCGGTGGCTCCTCCATCGGACCCGCTCAGTCGACGCGGAAGCTTTCCACGACCACTCATGTGCCTTCCGTTCGATCATTGGAGTTAAGGATCACCTCCTTAGCTCTGGTGAAGTTCATCCCAACGTTGTTCTTCCGGATGCCCTCCGCACCGTTGGATTGGTCGGCCTTCTCCATATCGAATCCACACTACCAACACAGCATGCTTTTCATACCGTTGGATGACAGATCTGACGTCTGCACCTTACGTTCCCGACTATTTTTTAGGAGTAAAATCTGACCTCTCCAGTGATGACCGTGTAGACCACTATCGGGATAAGGTAAGAAATATCAGAGTCGGTGTGACCCGAATAGCGAGATAAGATCAATCAAGAAAATGTAGAACCACCAAATGAGATATCAAACCATAAAATCAAGGAAGCGGTCCTTGCTAAGATATTAACCTGGTATAGCACCTAAGGTTAAACTCGGAGAGCACGTGATGGCCTCGCGGCCTACGAAGTAGTCAAAAAAGAAAACAAATAAAAGAACTCTATTTTTGGTGGGTTTTTAATATTTTTTTATATTTTTTTTGGATTTTTAAATATAAAGAAAATAATAAAATCAAGAAAACAAGCAACTTGGATAATTTATTTAAACACTCAAAATTAATCCAAAAATCCAAACAAAAATATTTTTATGTTTTTTATATTTTTTACTATTTTTGGTTAATTTTTGGTATTTTTCTGATTTTTATATATTTTTCTAAAAATGAAACAATGCGAAAACAAAAGAGGACTGTCTAGTCAAGCTTGGAGGGCCAAAATAAAATAGATAATGGCCCTATCAAAGCCTGGAGTAATTTTCATGAAAAATAGAAGTAAAAAGGAAAATTCAAAGACTGTGTTTATTATTTTTGGAGTTTTTAATGATTTCTTAGAATTATTATGAGTTTTTAGGGATTTTTCAATTTTTATAAGTTTTATAAATCCAAAAATGACCAAAATTGGTCAGAAAATCAAACACAACAAAACAGACAGAATCTAATTTTTTTGTAATTTTTAAAGATGTTTTAATATTTTTTTGTGGATTTTATATCTGGATAGTAAGAAAAAAGGGTGTTTTTGAATTTTTAAAAATACTAAAAAGAGTCAAAAATGTAAATTAGAGAAAATTTTACACAGTGGCAGGAGCTACGTGTCCAATTTTCATCAAATTTGGAGTAATTTTGTTATTTTATTAAAATCAAACAACAAGGCACAGTGCACAAGGACCTATCTGAAAGAAAAATATGTTCCAGGGGCCTATTGATAACACTGCGAGAAAGTGTAGGGCCCAAAGTGTAAAAGTCCCCGAGGCCCACGCACGATACACGTGACTCCGGCCTGGAAGGACCAAAGTGTCATTCCTATTTTAAAAGATGCAAACAATAACACACCAAGAACACAGGGTAAAACATGCAATTTCACCAAAACTCATGTGTCGACGCACGTGTCCATCATGTACAGGGGTAAAAATGCGAATAAGACAAACAACAGGGTCCTCTATGCAAAATAACCAAAATTCAAACAACTACGAAACGTATTTACAGGACTAAATATTAAATGCAGAAAAGAGAAGGGCCTACAGGGTAATTTACCCTTTATTTAAGAGGATGGCTGGGATGGCACCACGTGCTGGATCAGACAGTGGTGGATGGTGGCGCCTCTCCAGCTGATGGACGCTCCAGGTCCAGCCACATGGTGGATCAGACGGTCGAGGAGCGGCGTGGCTTACCCTCGCTGATCTGACGGTCCTGATCTATCCTCCAATGATCGGACGGTGCTGGCTGCTCCTCAAGTGAACGGCTGCGATCTAATCTGGGGCTGGAGGGCTAGATGGACGGCTCTGGACGATCCACGAAGAACAGGTGGCCGGCGAGGTTCGCCGGCCCGGTGAGCGTGCGGTGGATCTCCCCGCGGGATGCTGCTAGGTGGAAAACGATCGTCTGAGCCTCCCGCGTCTGACGGGCCCTTCTGATGGTGCAATGGGGCTCCGGAAAGCCCAGGCGCCACCGGCGGAGCTGGAGCTCCTATGCTGAAGATGGAGGACCTCAGATGGTCCTCCTCTGACATGCAAAAGGGATTGAAGAGCAAGCTGGGTCGAGGGCAAAATGCCTCGACCCTATTAGGTGCGGAGTGGGTGGACGGTGCGTCGGAATGGACGAGCTCCGACGAAGCGACGGTGGAGAAGCTCGGGTCCCAGTTCATGTGCGAACTGGGAGGAACGGATGGGCGAAGAAGGTGCGGGGGAGTGAGGCGAAGGTGATGGCATCGTCCGATGATCGAGATGTGGACGGGGGTGGTCGGAATCGACGGTCGACGGCGAAGGTGCGATTTGGGGGTAAATGGAAATTAGCGAAAGGGAGAAGAAACTAGGGCTACCTGATGGTTGAGGTCGACTGGGGACGAGCTGACAGAGCTTTGGGTCCTAGCCTCGAGGGCCATCGATGCCCGAGGCTCGAGCACCACGCTGGTGGCGGCGCACGGCGACGCTAAGTCGCCGGATCGATGGTCCGGTCACCCTCTCCTCGCTCCAACACCACCGGCCGACTGTTGTCACTCAGGAGGAGATGATGGAGGTCTTGGGGTGGAGAATGCACGAGCCAAAGATGCGTGAAGGAGTGGCGGAGATGGGTATTTAAGTGGTAGGGGTCCGAGAAAATGGGAGTCGGGTGACTCGATCGGCGCGCGGATCCCAAGAACCCATGTCGGGCGTGGATCAAGGATGATCACAGATGGATTAGGACCCGGAGTTTACGGATTTGGAACTCGGATCAAGTGGTGATAATTTGGAGAAATCGGGTCGGGGCACTGGATCTGCGGGTCTGTGGTCCAGGGGGGAGTTGACCGGGGAGTCAACATCCCCCGTGGACCAATCAGGAGAGGCCACGTGGAAATGATTTGGAAATTCAATTAAAAATAGATAATGGCCAAATTAATAAAAACTCAAAACATGAAAAATGTTTCTTTTATTTTAAACTATTTTTTGTGTTTTTTTAATTATTGTTTTGAAATAAAAATAAGGTATATACAATATAGTACTATGTATAGGTATATATACAATATTGCATTTTTAATTTTTGATTTTTATTTAATTATTTTTGTGCATTTTTATTCCAAATTTATAATTTATTTATTTGCAAGATAAAATTTGGAATATTTTGGTGTTTTTATTTTATTTTTATTATTTATATACAAGGGATAAATAAAGAGTTATATACATTTATATACATGGTATATATACAATGTTTCTTTTGATTTTTATTTTTTTTCTTTTTATTTTGTTTTTGTTTTAATGGTTTTTATTTTATTTATTAACACCATGAAATATAGAATATATACAATTTTTATGGGATTCTAATTTATTTATAGGGGTAAATAAATATATAAGTGGGTCTATATACATGATGAATATATACAAGGTGGAAGCATTTTTATTTTCTTTTTAATTTTCTCATTTTTATTTTATTTTTGTATTTACAAATATATACAAATATTTACAAACTCATTTTTATTTTTATAAGAGGAAAATATTTTTATTTTATTTACAGATATATTTACACATATGAGCTTCCTTATCTCTCTCTACTTTGGCTTTTATGCGGTCAGGCCCATGCTGAGCCCTCCCTTGGGATTAGGTCGCTCAATATTTATTCTAAATATCTCCCTCTTTTTCTTTTATTTCTTTATTCTTTTATTTTTGCACAAAAACATGCTAATTATTTAATTTTATACAATGCATGCTTTTTGGTAATTATTTGTATTTACAGATATCTACATGTATTTGCAAAGGTTTTTGTATCTAAAATATAAGAATAAAGAGTGATGAATGGGTATTCATCACCCCCCTATACTTAACTTTACTAGTCCCTTAGCAAACACTTATTTGAAAAAGAAGTGAAAAAGAAAAAGAAAAAGAGGAGAATATGCATGGATCAAGGTTGATTATTAAACTTGCCTTCATTAAATTGAAATATGGAGCTCGATCAGATCTTTAGATTATTAATGTGTCGGAACCTTATTTGGACTTAAGTTTAAAATTCAACAGCCTCTAAGATCCACCAATCTATAATCAAGACTCCTCAACAATCCAAATCATAACAAGTCACCAAACACAAACCCTGAAGACCATGAGTCTTTCCTTGTACTGTGAATGTGAAGTATAAGCTCTCCACCTCAGAAGTGGCAACTTGACAACCCACCCCCAACAAGGTAACTCTATGACCCCAATCTGGCCACTCTTTCCTCGAGGAGCGGGGTATTCCCTTCTAAGTTCAAGTTCAACCGGCTCAAGAAGAGGGGGAAGAAGAGAATGGACCATGGCTAGTGTAGCCATGTATCCTTGGGAGCTCAACCAGTGTAACCAAGTCTCCCTGCTGCAAGCTACATAAGGTGGGACATGAATCTCAAGCTTTGCTTATTGCACTATATACATACTCCATTGGGATTATCATTTTCTATCAGACCCACCACTTTTTGGAGTTATTTTCTTTTTGCATTTTTTTTCAAGTGCATCTATACAAACAATGTGCATCATATATACAAGGAGTTTTTCCTCTTGAGCCAGTAGACTATCCCTCTTTTGAAGCATTATTGCAACCCACAACTCCTGTCGTAAGACCTCATGGCAACCAGACCAAGTTGAGACGCACTTCCTTCACTAAAAGAAGAAGAGAGGTTCCGCCTAGAAGTACTACCCTCATATGCTACCCCAAGTCAAGGAAGACTGCTTCCTCACCACCTCATCCGTAGAGAGCTCGGTGCTTAGTACGGTGTCCAAGTAAAGCCATTGTCTATATGAGTCATGTGTGTGTTGTTAAGTGCTCTGCTTAGGCTCATTGAGATGACATGTGATCATAGCCTAGTGGACTCAAAGAATTAAGTCACCATGGACCTGAAAAGCCTTAACCCTAAGCCCTATAAGGTTCCTCTTAGAATTAGGTGGATTAAGATCTTAATCAAGCTCCATTTCTCAATTCAATTCCAGGCTAGTTTAAATGTCAATTATAATCCGGGAAAAACTATATACAAGTATATACAAAGATGTTATTTACACAATATTTACATAAATGCAAAAATTTTTGAAAAATGTTTCGAAATCATGAATGTATGCATGAATGCAAGTTTTGCAAAAGTATTTACACAAATTTACACAAGATTTTTGCAAACTTTTGATTTTCAAAACATTTTGGAAAAATTTTGTACTATATACATAATTTTGATATGCACATATTTACACAAACTTTACACAAAAAGGTTTTTGAAAAAAAATTAAAAAAAATAATTTGTACAATAGCTATGTATGTGCAATAAAAGAATGTTTATTTACAGGGAAAATTTTTAATTTTTATGGATTTTTGGTTTTTAGCCATTTTTATTTATTAACACACTCACACAAAGTACGAGTTATGGCTAAAGTATATATAAAATATGTACACACCCCCCTATACTTAGCTCGAACGATGTCCTCAGAGTCAAGAGCGATGAAGAAGACATAACTCGTGCTTAGTATAGGGAAGTGAAAAGAAAGGCTATATACAAAGATGAATGAGTGAATAGAAAATCAAGAGGACCTCGGCTTTTCCCCCTATACTTAGGATCAAATAATCCTAAGTATAGCAGGTTGTACACAAAGAGAAAACCGAGTGGAGAATGTACAGGGTCTACCCCCCCTATTCTTAGGGTAAAATATCCCTAAGTATAGGCAGCAAAAACAGGGGTAAAATGAATCAAAAGAATACCCATGAGTCCAACATCCCCCCTATACTTAGGGTAAAGTACACCCTAAGTATCGGATAATCAAAGGATAAGAAAAGGGATGTGGACTAAAGAATGGAATGATATGGACATCTAGATCTATACAGGTCGGAAGAACAATGATAATCAGGCGTGAAATGCAGTAGATGTGAGTCAAGAGATCACATCTCATGCAAAGTAAATAGGGGCAACATCAACGACCCGCGGCTCATGATCTAGAAATGGCTTGAGCCGTTGGTCGTTCACTCGAAAGGTACTCTCAGAAGACAAGTCAGATATGTCAATGCTCCCGTTGTCATGTACCTTTCTCACAAGATAAGGTCCTTTCCATTTGCTTTGTAGCTTCTCTGGAAATAGATGAAGCCTAGCATCAAACAGCCATACTCTCTGTCCAGGCTCAAAATGTTTGTGGCTGATATGAGAATCATGCCACTCCTTCACTCTCTCCTTGTACTGTAGGCTGTTTGAGAAGGCGGTATCACGAATCTCCTCCAAGGCTGCTAACTCTGCCCTCCTCTGGTCTCCTACACTATCTGCATCCAAAAGAATATCTGTAACTGCCCAAAGTGACCTGTGACTCAGCTCAACAGGTAAATGGCACAGTTTGCCATCTACGAGGCGAAAGGGAGAGGTGCCCAAAGATGTCTTGAAAGACGTCCTATATGCCCACAAGACTGAATCCAAAAGCTGTGACCAATCCTTTCGGTCAGGGCGGACGACTTTCTGCAAAATAGTCTTGATCTCCCTATTCGACACTTTGGCTAGACCATTCGTCTGTGGATGGTATGGAGTGGCAACTCGATGGTCTATGTCGAACTCGCTAGCAAGAGCCTTCATCTGGTCGTTGATGAAATGAGACCCCCCATCAGAAATCAGCACTCGAGGGACCCTGAACCGTGAAATGATGTGCTTCCTCAAAAATCTGCAAACTGTCCTGGCATCAGCGGTTCGGGCGGGGATGGCCTCAACCCAACAACTCACATAATCAACGGCCAACAGAATGTACTCAAATCCCTGACTCTTTGGGAATGGACCCATGAAATCGATGCCCCATGCATCAAAAACCTCACAGAAGTGAATGGGCTGCATCAGCATCATATTACGCTGTCCACAAGTGCCCATCCTCTGACAGTCAGTACACCTCTTCACGAACTCATCAGAGTCCTTAAAGAGGGTAGTCCACCATAGGCCAGATTGGAGCACTTTCTGTGTCGTTCTCCTCCCAGATTGATGTCCTCCTGCCTCAAGCTTGTGGCAGTAAGTGAGGACGCTATGGTGCTCCTCCTAAGGAATGCACCTACGCCAGATGCTATCCCCTCCTTCATGGTAAAGGATGGGATCCTCCCAGTGGTAGGACTTGGCCTTCGCGAGGAAGGTCTCAAGCCTCTGCCTGGGCCAACCTTGTGGAACTTTCTTAGCAACAAGAAAGTTCACAATATCGGCATACCATGGGAGAGAGGCGATAGCAAGGATCACCTCATCTGGGAAGGTCTCACAAATAGGGTCAATCTGCTCAGAATCCTCAAGATGCTCTAATCGGGAGAGATGATCCGCCACCACATTCTTGACTCCAGGCTTATCCTTAATCTCTATGTCGAACTCCTGGAGTAGAAGGATCCATCTAGTCAGTCTGGCCTTGGCATCCTTCTTTGCCATGAGGTACCTGATGGCGGTATGATCTGTGTACAAGGTCACTCTAGATCCAATAATGTACGATCTGAACTTATCTAGGGCGAACACTACGGCTAGCATCTCCTTTTCTATGACTGTGTAGTTCCGCTGCGCGGAATCCAATGTGCGGCTAGCGTAGTGGATAGCAAATGGAACTCCATCCCTCCTCTATCCCAGCATGGCCCCCACGGCAAAATCGGAGGCATCCGTCATGATCTCGAATGGGAGAGACCAATCAGGCAGCTGAAGAACAGGAGCCTCAACAACACATCTCTTGAGAGTCTCAAAGGACGAAAGACACTTGTCATCAACAAGGAACTCGGTGTCTTTCGTCAGCAGGTCAATCAACGGTCGGGCAATCCTACTGAAATCATGAATGAATCGCCGGTAGAAGCCGACGTGCCCCAGAAATGACCGTAACTGCTGCAAATTGGATGGCGGTGTGAGTTTTCTAATGACATCTACCTAGGCTGGATCAACCTCCATGCCCCTGTTGGAGATGATATGGCCAAGCACCGTCCCTTGAGTCACCATGAAGTGACTCTTCTCCCAAGACAGCACCAAGTGAACCTCTATACATTGCTGAAGAACTCGGTCTAGGCAGTCAAGATAGGAGTCGAATCCGTCACAGTAAACCGAGAAATCATCCATGAAGACCTCCAAGCACTCCCCTACCATATCCAAAAAGATCGACAGCATGCATCTCTGAAAGGTCGCAGGGGCATTGCATAGCCCAAATGGCATGCGTCGGAAGGCGTATGTGCTGAAGGGACAGGTAAAGGTAGTCTTGTCCTGGTCCTCGGGAGCGATGGCCACCTGGTTGTAGCCCGAGTACCCATCCAGAAAACAATAGTGGCTCTTCCCTGCCAGTCTCTCAATGATCTGATCTATAAAGGACAGGGGAAAATGATCCTTCTTAGTGGCCTGGTTGAGTCTCCTGTAATCAACGCAGACACGCCAAGAAGTGGGTACCCGTGTAGCAATCTCCTCTCCAGACTCGTTGACTACCGTAGTGATGCCCGTCTTCTTGGGCACCGCATGCAAAGGGCTGACCCACTTGGAGTCGGAGATGGGGTAGATAAAATCGGCGCTCCACCATTTCGATATCTCCTTCATGACAACCTCTCTCAGATTCGGGTTCAGCCGCCGCTGGAACTCACGCGACGGCTTCGCCTCATCCTTGAGATAGATATGGTGGGAGCATAGGGCCGGACTTATCCTCTAGAGATCTGCTACGCTCCATCCTATCACCTTGCGGTTCTTTTCAAGAACCCCCATCAAACGGAATTCCTGCTCTCCAGTCAAATCGGCGGAGACAATGAATGGGTACATCTCATGCTCACCCGCAAGGAACCTATACTTCAGTGACGCAGGAAGTGGCTTCAGCTCTGGACAACTGGGTGCTGGTGGATCTGGCCTCTGAAAACTCTGCGTGAAGACTGCCAAATCCGCATGGGAGAACTGAAACTCTTTGTCACTCTCTGAATCTGGAGAAGGCTGCCCTGATGGAATGTCTCTGCTCTGCTCGGCATCTACCTTCTCCCTAGCTGTAGGCTCAGTGGAAGTCAGATCTGGTATATAATCATCAAACTCTGCCCAGTCTAAACCTGACTCCGAGGGATCCGTATCATCCAAGGTGGCCTCAGTACCACCATCATCACAAAAATCAGTCTCGCAGTCGAGAACCGGCTCTGCTGCCTCCAAAGTATCATGGACCAGGAATGCGCTCTCCAAGCTCTCCTCTGTTGTCGTCTCTGCATCAGTGGAATCTAAATGTGAGAGGATGGCATGTGCTGCTGGGTCTGCCCAAATTGCCTCGTCATCTGTGATCACAAAGTCGCAGTCCTGGTGGATGTCTAGCTCGGCATCTGTCATCTGCTATGTATCTGAAGTAGTCTCTGAGCATGCTCTGTCTCTGGCTCTGATGTCCTCGACCGTCTTTATTTGTACACTTTCGCCCTCAACGCGAAAGTATACCTTCCCGCTATCATGGTCAGTCAATGCCTTGGGTGTGGCCAAGAACGGGCGACCTAGAATGATGGGGGTATCGGTCACTGAATCAGGGATCTCCATATCCAACACTACGAAGTCCACGGGGAATTGCAGGCCCTGAATCGTGACGACAACGTCCCTCAGCAACCCCTTCGGCCTCTTGATAGATCGATCAGCAAACTGAAGGATTGTCCTGCTCTGTCTAAGAGTGACCAACTCGAAGCGGTCGAGAAAGGCTGTCAGAAGTAGGTTGAACGACGATCCGCTGTCTAATAGAGTACGGTCGAACCTTTGCTCTCTGATATGGCATCTGACATAAGGGGCTCCGGAATCTGGCCTCTTGGCTGGCAGACGGTTCTGGATCGCTGATAACAGGCCTGATCACTCGGGTATAAGGTACTGAAAATAGGTTGCCGCGACCCAAGCGATCAGACGATGTGTATCAAGAAAAATGAACCACTAATGAAAATAAAATCGATCAAAAACGCGAGATAGCGGTCCTGCTATGTGATTAACCTGGTATAGCACCCAGGGTCGAACTCAAGGAGCACGGGTTAGCCGAGAGGCCTACGAAGTAGTAAAAATAAAGAAAATAAAGAAATAAAATATTTTTAGTGGTTTTTAATTATTTTTATATTTTTTTGGATTTTTAAGTAATTAAGACAATAAAGAAAACAAAGAAAAGCACACTTCAATAATTTATTTAAGGTACTAAAAGTCAACCAAAAATTAAAACAAAAATGTTTTTACGTATTTTATATTTTATAATGTTTTTGATGAATTTTTGGTAATTTTCTGATGTTTATTTGATTTTCTAAAAATCAGAAAGTGAAACAAACAGGGGGTACTGTCCAGCCGAGCCAAAAAGACCTAGATAAAATATCTAAGGGCCCCAAAATGGCCTAGAGGTAATTTTCTTGTAAAGATGATAAAACAAGGAAACTTTAGGTACCAATTTTATTATTTTTGGATTTTTAATTTATTTATTAGAATTTTTATGGGTTTTTGAGTGTTTTTAAGTTTTTAGTGTTTTCCAGTAATGAAAAATAGCCAAAATTGGCTAGAAAATCAAACTAAGTAAAACAAACAGTAGACAATTTTTATAGAATTTTTAAATGAGTTTTTATATTTTTTTGTGATTTTGCAACCTAGACAGTGACAAAAATAAAGGTTTTTGATTTTTTAAAAATATCAAACTAAATCAAAAATATCCTCAAAAATCCACAAAAATCCTACACCATGGCAGGAGCCATGTTTCAAATTTTCGTTGGATTTGGAGGTGATTTGATATTTTATTCAAAAATAAAAGAGGGGCACTGTGCACAGGGACCAAAGTGCAAATACCCAAAGTTCTGGGGGTCCTGGTGCAAAATACCCAGCAAAACACGCGCCACGCGCGTGCCTGGGGCACTCAGGGACCTAAATGTAAGAAAAATAAGTCCCGAGGACTTATTGGTAACAGGTACCAAAAGTCCAGGGGGCTTACCTGCAAATAACCCAAAATAAATCGCACATGCTCAAATAAACCACGCACAGGGGTATAAATGCAATTATCTAAAAACTTTCATTCATTTAATAACATCCAGAACTACAGGGTGGTCTACTGCAAATAACCCAAACAAATCACGTGGAGATCTGACGGCTGCGGATGGTGGGCGCTCCGGATCGTCTCTCCTCAGATCGAGCGGAGCTGGTGGCTCCCAGGATGGACGGCCAGGATCAAAACTGGAGCGAGGGGGAGGCGATCGACGGCAACTGGAGGTCCTGGATGAACAGGTGGCCGGCGAACTTCGCCGGCCTCGTGGACGTGCTTCCGACCTCCTCTGCTGCGCCTAAGGATCGGAGAAGCTCCGGCGTGTCTGTGCGCAGCTACTGATGCCTCCGATGGTCCAGCCGAGCTCGGGTGAGCTCCGGCGAGGGTGGCGGAGGTGAGGCTCCTGGTCTGAATGGCAAAAGGCCTCAGATGGCCTTTGTTGGACCTGCAAAGCAACCCAGAAGACTCGCGGGTCGAGGGCAAAGTGCCTCGACCCGGTTAGGCGAGGTGGAGGTGGCTGGTGCGTCAGGACGGCGAGCTCCGACGAAGGGGGTGGACGGAGGAGCTCGGTTCCCAGCTCCTGTGCGAGCTGGGTTGAGTGGGTGGAGAAGGTGCGTCGGACGAAGGCGAACGTAATGGGCGATTCCGATGATCGAAGTGGGTAACGGGGTGGTCGGAATCAAAGAACGACGGCGGCGGTGCGATTTGGGGATAAACGAAAATCAAAGGAAATGGCGGAGCTAAATGGCTACCTGGATGAACGGAGAGACTGGGGAGGAGCTGGGGATGCTCCTGGTCGTCGCCTCGAGGGTCGTCTCTGCCCGAGGCTCAGAGCTCGCGCTGGTGGCGAAGCTGCGGCGGCTACGTCGCCGGATCGATGGATTCACCTCCTCTCCTCGCTGCAACAGGTCGGGGATGCGAGCTGTCACCTCACACACTCTCTGGAGCTCACTGGAGAACAAAGCAAATGGCCAAAGATGGATAGAGAAGGTGGCGGAGCTCGCTTATATATGCTGGAGGGGTCCGAGAAGGATGGCTCGGGTAGGGTCGTGATGGCGCGCGGATCCCAAGATGGATGCCTGGTGAGGATGTCGGATGTAGGAGGATCAAAACGGAGCCGGGGTTTGATGAAATGGTGATCGGGTTGAGCGGGCAAAAATTGGAGAAATCGGGTCCGGAGCTCAGACCCGTGGGAAGTGGTCCTGGGGGGGTAGTTGACCGGGCGGTCAACATCCCCAGGACCCAATGAGAATGGGCCACGTGGCTGAATATTGAAGTGACAAATGAGGGTAGCTAGGGCCCGATTCAGCCAAAACTCAAAACATGAAATATTTTTCTTTTATTTTTTTCTATTTTTTGGTGATTTTTAATAATTTTTTTCGAAATAGAAATAAGCTATATACATAGTATGTACTATCTATAGGTATATGTACAATATATAGGGTTTTGATTTTTGATTTTTAATTATTATTTTCATACAATTTTATCCTTATTTTATATTTTATTTATTTATAGAATAAAATAAGGAATAAAAGGGTGTTTTTATTTTATTTTTATTATTTATTTACATAGGTAAAATAAATATATAGGTACATCTATATACATGGTATTTGTACAATGTGTTTTTGTATTTTTAATTTTTGCTATTTTTATTTTGTTTTTGTTTTAATTGTTTTTATTTTATTTATTTACAATATATAACATAGTTTATTTACAAAAATTATAAAAGTTAATTTTATATATTTACAAGGCTAAATATGTAGATGTGGTTTATGTACATGATGAAAGGTGTATTTTTGATCTTTTTGATTTTTAACTTTTTCTTTTGATTTTATATTTATAAATATATACAAATATTTACAAGCATATTTTTGGTGAGGAAAGAATTTTTTATTTTATTTACATAAATATTTACACTCATGAGCCCCTATCTCCCTCTACTTTGGCTTTTATGCGGTCAGGCCCATGCTGAGCCCTCCCTTGGGTTAGGTTACTCAATATTTATTCTAAATATTTCCCTCTTTTTCTTTTTAATCTTTATTCTTTTATTTTTGCACAAAAACATGCTAATTATAGGTTTTTACACAATGCATGCTTTTGGTAATTATTTGTATTTACATATATCTACATGCATTTGCAAAGGTTTTGTAGCTAAAATATAAGAATAAAGAGTGATGAATGAGTATTCATCACCCCCCTATACTTAACTTTGCTAGTCCCTTAGCAAACACTTATTTGAAAAAGAAGTGAAAAAGAAAGAAAGAAAAAGAAAAAGAGGATGTACATGGATCAAGGTTGATTATTAAACTTGCCTTCATTAAATTGGGGTATGGAGCTCGATCAGATCTTTGGATTATTAATGTGTCGGAACCTTATCTAGACTTGGCTTAAAACTCAACAGCCTCTAAGTTCCACTAATCTATAACCAAGACTCCTCAATACTCCAGATCAGAACAAGTCATCAACTACAAACCCTGAAGACCATAAATCTTTTCTTGTCCTGTGAATGTGAAGTCTAAGCTCTCCACCTCAGAAATGGCAACTTGACAACCCTCCCCAACAAGGTAACTCTATGACCTCAATCTGGCTACTCTTTCCTCGAGGAGCAGGGTATTCCCTTCTAAGTTCAAGTTCAACCGGCTCAAGAAGAGGAGGAAGAAGAGAATGGGTCAAGGCCAGTGTAGCCAAGTACCCTTGGGAGCTTGACCAGTGTAGCCAAGTCTCCCTGCTGCAAGCTACAACAGGTGGAACATGAAACCAAGCTTTGCTTATTGCACTCTATATATATACTCCGGTGGGATTATCATTTTCTCTCAGACCCACCACTTTTTTGGAGTTATTTTCTCTTTGCACATTTTTTTTTCAAGTGCATCTATACAACATATACATGTGCAGCATATATATAAGGAGTTTTTCCTCTTGAGCCATTAGACTATCCCTCTTTTGAAGCTTTATTGCAACCCACAACTCCCGTCGTTAGACCTCATGGCAACCAGACCAAGTTGAGACGCTCTTCCTTCACTAAAAGAAGAAGAGAGGTTCCGCCTAGAAGTACTACCCTCATATGCTACCCCAAGTCAAGGAAGACTTCCTCCTCACCACCTCATCCGTAGAGAGCTCGGTGCATAGTGCTGGTGTCCAAGTAAACCATTGTCTATATGAGTCATGTGTTGTTGTTAAGTGCTCTACTTAGGCTCATTGAGATGACATGTGATCATAGCCTAGTGGACTTAAAGAATTAAGTCACCATGGACCTGAAAAGCCTTAAACCTAAGCCCTATAAGGTTCCTCTTAGAAATTAGGTGGATTAAGATCTTAATCAAGCTCCATTTCTCAATTTGATTCCAGGCTAGTTTAAATGTCAACTATCATCCAGAAAAACTATATACATATGTACAAAAAGATGCTTATTTACACAAATTTTACAATCATGCAAAATTTTTGAAAAATGTTTTGAAATCATGAATGATGCATGAAGTGCAAGTTTTGCAAAAAGAAATTTACACACATTTACACAATATTTTTGCAAACTTTTGATTTTCAAAACATTTTGGAAAAAATTTGTACTATATACATATATTTGATACAAAAATATTTACACAAGCTTTACACAAAAGATTTTTGAAATTATTTTTACAAAAATAATTTGTACACTAGCTATTTATGTGCAAATAAAAGAAGTTTATGTCCATGAAAAATTTTTAATTTTTGTGATTTTTAGCCATTTTATTTATAAACACACTCACACAAAGTACGAGTTATGGCTAAAGTATAAATGAAATATATACACACCCCCCTATACTTAACTCGAACGATGTCCTCAGAGTCAAGAGCGATGAAGAAGACATAACTCGTGCTAGGTATAGGGATGTGAAAAGGAAGGTTATATACAAAGAAGAAGAATGAAATGAAAAAGTCAAAAGGGTCTCGGGTCTTCCCCCTATACTTAGGATCAAATAATCCTAAGTATAGCAGGTTGTATACTAAGGGAAAATCGAGTGGAGAATGTACAGGGTCTACCCCCCCTATACTTAGGGTGAAATATCCCTAAGTATAGGCAGCAAAACAGGGGTAGGCAGAAACAAAAGAAATACCCATAAGGTCTCACATCCCCCCTATACTTAGGGTAAAGTGCACCCTAAGTATAACATAATCACAAAATGAAGAAAGGGATGTGGGACTAAAGACTGTAGCGATATGGACATCTGGATCTATACAAGGCGGAAGATCAGTGAAACTCAGGCGTGAGATGCATTAGATGTGAGTCAAAGACCACATCTCACGCAAAATGAATAGGGGCAAGATCAGCGACCCGCGGCTCATGATCTAGAAATGGCTTGAGCCGTTGGCCGTTCACTCGAAAGGTACTCTCAGAAGACAACTCAGATATGTCAATGCTACCGTTGTCGTGTACCTTTCTGATCAAGTAAGGTCCCTTCCATTTGCTCTGTAGCTTCCCTGGAAACAATCGTAGCCTCGCATCAAACAGCCATACTCTCTGTCCAATCTCAAAATGCTTGTGGATGATATGAGAATCATGCCACTCCTTCACTTTCTCCTTATAATGTAGGCTGTTTGAGAAAGCTGAATCTCTAAGCTCCTCCAGGGCAGCTAACTCTGCCCTTCTCTGGTCTCCCATACCATCTGGATCCATAAGAATATCTGTGACTGCCCAAAGTGACTTGTGCCTCAGCTCAACAGGTAAATGGCACGGCTTGCCATATACGAGGCGAAAGGGAGATATGCCCAATGGTGTCTTGAAAGACGTCCTATATGCCCACAAGACCGAGTCCAAAAGTTGTGACCAATCCTTTCGGTCAGGGCGGACGACTTTCTGCAATATAGTCTTGATCTCCCTATTCGACACCTCGGCTAGACCATTCGTCTGTGGATGGTAAGGTGTAGCAACACGATGGTCTATACCGAACTCGCTAGCAAGGGCCTTCACCTGGTCGTTGATGAAGTGAGATCCCCCATCAGAAATCAGAACTCGTGGAACCCCGAACCGCGTGATGATGTGCTTCCTCAAAAATCTGCAAACTGTCCTCGCTTCAGCGGCTCGGGCGGGGATAGCCTCCACCCAACGACTAACATAATCTACGGCCAACAGAATGTACTCAAATCCCTGACTCTTAGGGAATGGACCCATGAAATCGATGCCCCATGCATCAAAAACCTCACAGAAGTGAATGGGCTGCATCGGCATCATATCACGCTGTCCACAAGTGCCCATCCTCTGACAGTCAGTACACCTCTTCACAAACTCATCTGAGTCCTTGAAGAGGGTAGGCCACCACAAGCCGGATTGCAGCACTTTCTGTGTTGTTCTCCTCCCAGAATGATGTCCTCCTGCCTCAAGCTTGTGGCAGTAAGTGAGGACGCTATGGTGTTCCTCTTGAGGAATACACCGACACCAGACGCTATCCCCTCCTTCGTGGTAAAGGATGGGATCCTCCCAATGGTAGGACTTGGCCTTCGCAAGGAAGGTCTCAAGTCTCTGCCTGGGCCAATCTTGTGGAACTTTCCCAGCAACGAGAAAGTTCACAATATCGGCGTACCACGGGAGTGAGGCGATAGCAAGAATCGCCTCATCTGGGAAGGTATCTCGAATAGGGTCAATCTGCTCAGTCTCCTCAGGCTGCTCTAAACGAGAGAGATGATCTGCCACCACATTCTTGACTCCAGGCTTATCCTTGATCTCAATGTCGAACTCCTGGAGTAGAAGGATCCATCTAGTCAGTCTGGCCTTGGCATCCTTCTTTGCCATGAGGTACCTGATGGCGGTGTGATCTGTGTACAAAGTCACTCTAGATCCAATGATATACGATCTGAACTTATCTAGGGCGAACACTACGGCTAGCATCTCCTTTTCTGTAACCGTGTAATTCCGCTGGGCGGAATCCAATGTGCGGATAGCGTAGTGAATGGCAAATGGAACTCCATCCCTCCTCTGTCCCAGCACTGCCCCTACGGCAAAATCGGAGGCATCCGTCATGATCTCAAATGGGAGAGACCAATCAGGCGGCTGGAGGACAGGAGCCTCAATGACACACTGCTGGAGAGTCGCGAAGGACGAAAGACACTTGTCATCGACAAGGAACTCGGTGTCTTTCGTCAAGAGGTCAGTCAACGGCCGGGCAATCCTGCTAAAATCCTGAATAAATCTCCTGTAAAATCCAACGTGCCCCAGAAATGACCGTAGCTGCCTCAAATTGGACGGCGGTGCGAGTTTTCTAATGGCATCCACCTTGGTCGGATCAACCTCCATGCCCCTGTTGGAGATGATGTGGCCAAGCACCGTCCCTTGAGTCACCATGAAGTGACTCTTCTCCCAAGATAAAACCAAATGATACTCGATACATCGTTGGAGTACTCGGTCTAGGCAGTCAAGACAGGAGTCGAATCCGTCGCCGTAGACCGAGAAATCATCCATGAAGACCTCCAAACACTCCCCTACCATGTCCGAAAAGATCGACAACATGCACCTCTGAAAAGTCGCAGGGGCATTGCATAGCCCAAATGGCATGCGTCGAAAAGCATATGTGCCGAAGGGACAGGTAAAGGTGGTCCTCTTCTGATCCTCAGGAGTGATGGCCACTTGGTTGTAGCCCGAGTACCCATCCAGGAAGCAATAATGGCTCTTCCTTGCCAGTCTCTCAATGATCTAGTCAATAAAAGGCAGGGGGAAATGGTCCTTCTTGGTGGCCTGGTTGAGTCTCCTGTAGTCAACACAGACCCTCCAAGAGGTGGGTACTCGTGTAGCAATCTCCTCTCCTGACTCACTGATCACAGTCGTGATGCCCGTCTTCTTGGGCACCACATGCAAGGGGCTGACCCACTTGGAGTCGGAAATGGGATAAATAAAATCTGCACTCCACCATTTTGATATTTCCTTCATCACGACCTCTCTCAGGTTGGGGTTCAGTCGCCGTTGGAACTCACGCGACGGCTTCGCCCCCTCCTCGAGATAAATATGGTGGGAGCACACTGATGGACTAATCCCATGGAGATCTGCTACGCTCCATCCGATCGCCTTGCGGTTCTTTTCAAGAACCCCCATCAAACGGGATTCCTGCTCTCCAGTCAGATCGGCGGAGATGATGACTGGGTACATCTCTGGCTCGCCCGCAAGGAACCGATACTTCAGCGAAGTAGGGAGCGGCTTCAGCTCTGGAATGCTGGGTGCTGGCAAATCTGGCTGCGGAAGGAAATGAGTGAATGCTGCTAAGTCTACCAAATCTGCCTGGGAGAAAGAAAGCGAACTCTCGCAAACTGGATTTGGAGAAGGCTGCTCAACTGTGCTATCTCTGATCGGCTCTGCATCTGCCTCCTCCTCATCTGTCGGCTCAAGTGGACTCAGGTCTGGCATCTGATCATCACAATCTGCCCAATTAGACTCTGAATCCGAGGGATCTGCATCAAATATGGTGGCATCAGTACCACCATCACACAAGGTGGCCTCAGCACCACCATCACTGATAGTCGTGTCGCGATCAAGGACCGGCTCTGCTGCCTCTGTAGTATCATGAACCAGGGCTGTGCTCTCCAGGCTCTCCTCTGCTATCATCTCGGCATCAGCTGTATCTGAAAATGAGAGGATGGCCTGTGCTGCAGGATCTGCCCATGCTGCCTCATCGTCTGTGATCACAAAATCACAGTCCTGGTGGATGTCTGGCTCTGCGTCTGTCAGCTGCTCTGAATCGGTGCTAGCCTCTGAGCGTGCTCTCTCTCTAGCTCTGTAGTCCTCGACCGTCTCTATTTGTATACTCTCGCCCTCGACGCGAAAGTATACCTTCCCGCTATCATGATCAGTCACCGCCTTGGCTGTGGCCAAGAACGGACGACCGAGGATGATGGGGGTATCGGTCACTGACTCAGGGATCTCCATGTCCAACACTACGAAGTCCACGGGGAATTTCAGGCCCTGAATCGTGACGATAACGTCTCGTAACAACCCCTTCGGCCTCTTGACAGATCGATCAACGAACTGAAGGACTGTCCTGCTCTGTCGAAGAGTGCCCAACTCGAAGCGGTCGAGAAGGGCTGCCGGAAGAAGGTTGATCGACGATCCGCTATCTAGTAGAGTACGGTCGAACCTCTGCCCACTGATCTGGCATCTGACATACGGGGCCCCTGAATTTGGCCTCTTGGCTGGCAGACGGTTCTGGATCGCAAAACACGTGGCTTTCATCAACACATGTATCTCTGAAGTGTGGTTCCTCCTCCTCCTCCTGACTGTGGTCCTGTCTCTCAAAGATCGCTGGAGAAGGGGGATGTGCTGCAAAGCCTCCTGGAGGGTCAGCTGGATGTGGAATCGGTCTATCATGCTCTGGCTGAACTCCTCAAGCTCTCTCTTTTTTTTTTTGGATCTTTTTCTTTTTTCTTCCCCTTCCCCATCTGAAGGGCTCTAGGGAAGGGGATCACAGGGTCCTTCGCAGAAGAAGGACTAGGAAAAGGCCTAGACGGCTCGACGGCCGGATCCACACATACATCAAGCACCACAGTGGGACCAGAAGAAACTAAACCTTTTCCTTTATTCACAACAGTGTTCTGAGGTACATGAACTGAAGGAAAGACAACATCTCTATCACGACAAACACCGGTGGCCTCAGTACCACCATGGGCTGACTCTGCTGCTGCTGCTGCTGGACGTCTCGCGGCATCAGTACCGCGGGCTGGCTCGGCTAAACTGGTGGCATCAGTACCACCTCCTCGAACTGGTGAAGCGGCGGCCTCAGTACCGCCGGTGGAATCAGCATCCTTGGTGGCCTCAGTGCCACCTCATCATCTGGAGCGGCCTCAGTACCTCTCTCCTCCTCCTCAGGTGGCGCCTCTGAAGTATCCTCGTGGTGTAGCTCAGACGAGGCGCCGCCGCCTGCTGGTGTCCTACCGCTCCTAAGTGTCACAAAATCAGCATCAAATAGATCCGAAGATGTATCATCAAATGGGTCACTAGGAGTGGCATGCTCAGTAGAAACTACATGCTCAGACTTCCTCTTGAGGTTGTTCGGGTTCGGCTCGATCTGTGCAGGAATGGCGGCCTTCCCTCTCACCAGGTCCCGCATCTCCTGGCGGAACTCGTCCATCTCCCGTCTAAATGTGGCCTGCTGATCCGTGAGGAGGCGGGCGACGTCATCCAAGGCGGGGCTCTCATGGGAGCCTGACGGGTAGCCTCTCTGGTGTTGAGGCTGCTGGAACTGCTGGTGGTGCTGCTGAGAGGGGTAGGAAGAGGGATGCTGCTGGTATGCTGGGTAAGCCTGCTGCTCACGTCTCCACGACTGTCCCTGCTGCTGATAGGGACGAGGAACGAAGGATGATGGCTGGTGTGACTGGTAAGCTGGGGGATGCTGCTGCGGCTGGTGATCTCTCTGCTGGGCGTACTGCCCTCCCTGACCGGCTGGCTGCTGCTGGGGCTGGGTACCTCCATTCCCCCACCTGAATCCGGGATGGTCTCATCGGATCCCAGGCTGGGGGCGGTCATACCGAATCCCGTTGACATCCATCAACGGCTCTGCATCGTAGGGGGCTGGCGGGAGTACTGCCAGAGGCTGGTCCGGCTGGTAGACCACCATCTGCATGTCTGGAGATGGTGGGGACTGGTAGGTGGGCTGCGACTGCTGGTACGGCTCCGCCTGTACAAGATGAACCTGTCTAGGCTGCTGTAGGGAGTTGGAGCGCTCGGACGAGCTGCTGCTGCCGCCGGAGTCGCCTCGCGACTGAAGACGGGGCTGTGAAGCCGTCTGTGCCTCCTGGAGACACATGAGTTGGGTCTTCATGTCGCTCAAAGTCTGTGCCATCTGATCCATCTGCGCGATGCTCTGGCACTGCTTCTTCTCTATCAGCTCCATGCGGTCCAACTTCTCGCTGATAATACCCATATCCGCAGCGGACGACTCTGCTTGTGCTGCTGCGACTGCGGACGAACTAGATGGACCTGCATCGACCCGTGCTATCCGCTGGTACTGCACGGATCCTGGCTGCTGCGGCTGGGGTCTCTGTGTGTACAGCCGGGTCTGGGACATCACCATATAATTCTCAGCCATCTCCTCGAAGATCGCCCAGACCTGGTCGTGGTCCTTGGAGAAATAGGACCCGCCACAAGAAGCATTCACCAGACCCTGAAGCTCTGGTGTCAACCCGCTGAAGAAGCTCTGCACAAGGTTCGGCTTCGTGATGTCGTGGTGCGGGCATCTGTCCATGAGCTCTCTAAACCTCTCCCATGCCTCGTGAAATTGCTCATTGGGGAGCATGGAGAAGTTGCTGATCAGGGCCCTCGCTGCATTCGTCCGCCCGAGTGGATAGTACTTGTTCAAGTACTCGGTGCGGAGCTGCTCTCAGGTGTAGACGAACTTCCCCAGATGCTTCAGCCAGGTGGCTGCTCTGTATGCTAGTGAGAAGGGGAAGGCAATCATCCGAATCATATCCTGGTCCACATGGCGGTCGTGGACAGTACTGCAAATCATCAGGAACTCCTGGAGGTGGAGATGGGGCTCCTCGGTGGCAAGCCCGTGAAAACGGGGAAGCATCTGCAGGGTGTTCGGGGGGAACTTGAAGTCCCCCACGATAGCAGGTACCACCATCCAATGGTGCATCAGTGTAGATCCGGGGTTGTGCAACTCCCGCATCGGTCTCGGCGGTCCTCCTGCCGCGGCGGCTGCCGCTGCGGCGGCGGCTGCTGCTGTTGTAGCTGCTGCTGCGGCTTGTGCCTCTGCATCTGGGTCGTCCTCAGGCTCGCTCTGATCTCTCTCTGGTCTGAGGCGCTCCAACTCTCTCCTCATCTCAATCATGAATGCTCCCTGATCGCGTAACTGCTGCTGGACTGTCTCAAGTGATGCGATCAGGGTGGAGTTGATCGCTCCCTGGTCTAATACAAAGTGCTCTGGCTGACGGGAGTGATCATCTGAACTGCCGGCCATGGCGACGTCTGCAAAATCAAACGAGCCCAACTCAGGTGCTGTCAAATCATATAATCTCTCCTCGGGCTCGTGTCTCTCAGGTCGGAAAGAAAGGGGGTCGAGGGGGAACAGGGCGGAGTCGTACTCAGGCTCGGAGAGCTGGTCTCGGCTCTCACGGGCCAACCTAGATGATTGGGTAGACGTGCTCGGAAGCGGTGCATCCAGAGGCTGCCTAAGGGAGCGTCTACCCATCGTCTTGATCTGGCGAGTAGGGCGGATGAGATCTGGAGAAACTATGATCACAAAACAAACCCCCGGTTCACCAACGCGACGCGAGCTGAAGACCGTGAAAGTTCGGTCAAATTATCTTATCGATTTTATTAGGTGAACACACAAAATATCAGAGCGCTTACGTGACCTGTAAGGATACCCGATGCTATCCCAACCGACCGGCCCGCACGGAAAAGTCGGTAATCAGTCGGGACTAGCACCAGAGGGCTCTACCTAGGGTGCGGGTCACTCTCTCGCGCATCCAAACCATACAATGAGGGGGTTGCTCTCCCCAAGACAAAATTTTTAGGGTGAGCGTCTTTTAAGATCAATAGTGTTAACCAGTCCCAATTTTATGGTTTCTCTTTTTAATCTTTTTCAAATTAAAACAAAAGGCCTAATGAATTTTTCGATTCTCCTGGTTATTTAATCCAAAACAGGGGGGAGAAGACGAAAAAGCTGATGCGCGATGAAATCAATGATGCATGCTGAGTAAGAAATGCGTACCTTGTCTCCAGCACTCTACATGCAAGTGATCTGCGCAGAATTGAAAGACTGAAAATAAACTACCTATATGATGCAACGGGAAAGCCGAGTCCTAGATGAGCAATTTCTAGCGCAAGAACCGTCTAACCGGTCACCAACCTCCAAGCCAAAGAGTCCGGTCTTGGCCCGTCCCTCCTCTGTCCGACAAATCAGGGGTAGGAGAAAGCGCTTTACAGGACCGGCTGCGGCACGTAGTCTACGAAGGAAAATGAGTCGGTTATTTTTATTAATGATTTTTAGTGGGTCCAATTAACGTTCTATGGGAACAGGCAATCAGTTAGGTGTGGGGATCCTACTAATTACGGCACAATCACCAGAAATTCCTAAGTCTAGGGGCTCGAGCAAAAACCGTGTAAACACCGGAAAAGGCAGAAAGAAAATAAAATAAAACCAAAACCGCGTAAAACCGCGAAAGTCCTAAGGGTCCCCCGAGCACACCGGTGCTCGGCGAAACAGACCCGCTAAGTCACAAGGGCCAAGTCTCTGAGAGTGTCCTGTATTATTACAATAATAATGCAATAAAAATAAAAGTTCCTCTCCCACTCAACTCTCTCTCACTCTCTCCTGCGGCTCCGTACAGAAGGGAGCCGCCTCCGACTCCCGCGGTTGCGTCGGCTTCTCGAAATCAGCCGCCTCGGTCCTCGGGCCCTCGCAAGAGAAAACAGAGTGGTCAGACCAATAAAAATAAGCAAATAATACGAAGAAAAATAAAATGAAAGAAAATGAGGATATATATGCAAAAATGCAAAATAAAATAATCACTCAAAAGAAAACAAAAATAAAAATAAAAGAAAAGAAAATAAATCAAAAATAAAATATGAACAAAAGCCGCGAAAAGCCGCAAGCTCTGAAAGAGCCGCGAAAAGCCGCGAAAACAAAAACGAAAATCAAAATAAAACTACTAAGCCGTGCTCCCCGGCAACGGCGCCATTCTGATAACAGGCCTGATCACTCGAGTATAAGGTACAGAAAATAGGTCGTCGCGACCCAAGCGATCAAACGATGTGTATCAAGAAAAATGAACCACTAATGAAAATAAAATCGATCAAAAACGCGAGATAGCGGTCCTGCTATGTGATTAACCTGGTATAGCACCCAGGGTCGAACTCAAGGAGCACGGGTTGGCCGAGAGGCCTACAAAGTAGTAAAAATAAAGAAAATAAAGAAAGAAAATATTTTTAGTGGTTTTTAATTATTTTTATATTTTTTGGATTTTTAAGTAATTAAGACAATAAAGAAAACAAAGAAAAGCACACTTCAACAATTTATTTAAGGTACTAAAAATCAACCAAAAATTAAAACAAAAATGTTTTTATGTATTTTATATTTTTTAATGTTTTGGTGAATTTTTGGTAATTTTCTGATGTTTATTTGATTTTCTAAAAATCAGAAAGTGAAACAAACAGGGGGTACTGTCCAGCCGAGCCAAAAAGCCCTAGATAAAATATCTAAAGGCCCCAAAATGGCCTGGAGGTAATTTTCCTGTAAAGATGATAAAACAAGGAAAATTTAGGTACCAATTTTATTATTTTTGGATTTTTAATTTATTTATTAGAATTTTTATGAATTTTTGAGTGTTTTTAAGTTTTTAGTGTTTTCCAGTAATGAAAAATAGCCAAAATTGGCTAGAAAATCAAACTAAGTAAAACAAACAGTAGACAATTTTTGTAGAATTTTTAAGTGAGTTTTTATATTTTTTGTGATTTTTCAACCTAGACAGTGACAAAAATAAAGGTTATTGATTTTTAAAAAATATCAAACTAAATCAAAAATGTCCTCAAAAATCCACAAAAATCCTACACTATGGCAGGAGCCATGTGTCAAATTTTCGTTGGATTTGGATGTGATTTGATATTTTATTCAAAAATAAAAGAGGGGCACTGTGCATAGGGACCACAGTGCAAATACCCAAAGTTCTGGGGTCCTGGTGCAAAATACCCAGCAAAACACGCGCCACGCGCGTGCCTGGGGCACTCAGGGACCTAAATGTAAGAAAAATAAGTCCCGAGGACTTATTGGTAACAGGTACCAAAAGTCCAGGGGGCTTACCTGCAAATAACCCAAAATAAATCGCACATGCTCAAATAAACCACGCACAGGGGTATAAATGCAATTATCTAAAAACTTTCATTCATTTAATAACATCTAGAACTACAGGGTGGTCTACTGCAAATAACCCAAACAAATCACGTGTCGATGCACGTGTCCACAACAGGCAGGTGATGAATCCACGTTTCATCATCTTTATTCTATCATTTTGGCCTTAAAAACCCTAGTAAATGCGTGTAAATAGGCTTAATATAGGCATTTTAGCATTCATGTATATGTGTGTAAATACTGTATAAAATGCGGTTTTTAAAGCCAAAATTATAGAATAAAGAAAATAAAAGAAAAAGAATAAAATATTGTAAATATTTTATGACCCGAAACCTCGAGACCTAGGCATCTTGATGAATAGGTCGACAAGGAATAAAGTAGGGGGAGATAAGGTCAGAATTGCAGAGAAAATACCTATACATTTCATTCATTCTTTATTCATTTTGGGACCTATTTTTGGTTCCACTTTTTATACATCAAATAAAGAAACTTTGTACATGAAAGTTGTAGATAAATTAACAAAGAAAAATACAAAATTGATTTCTCAGAAAAATAATGAACAGATAAAAAGTTATGGTCTGAATAAAAATCCAGAATCCCAACTTCCCAGACCCGTATCTCACAAACGACAACTCCAAATGCAGCGTACTCACCTTTAATTGTATATAGAAGAAAATAAGCTATCCAATGGCGGTGGTTTCGCATTTGGCGGAGCGACGGTTTGAAAGTTGGCTTTTGGACCCACATTGTATACTTGTACATATTAAAATATTTAATTTATTATTTATTTATTATTTTTTATATAATTTTATATTTTTATAATGTTGCAAATAATACTTATAATAATTATGTGCATTAAAATCAGAATAAAAACATAAATAAAACACAAATAAAAATACTTGTATATATTATAATACTTAGGTATAATACATGTAGCTATACCTATACAAACAACACTTTCATTTTATTAAGTGTATAAAATATATCATAAAATTAAAATAAAATTATATTTGTGTATATAAAAGTATTTTATAATTTTAGAAAATAAAAACCAAAATAAAATAAATTAAAAATACCTAAATAAAAATAAAATACTTAAATATATAGATATAGATACCTATAGGGGTATAAATGCAAACTTGTAAAAATATACTTCATAAAAATAATTAATAATAATAATAAAATACTACATAAATTTATAAGCACTTTTTATTTTATAACCTAAACAAAATAAGGTTATTTACTATTTTTTAAATAATTTTCTAGAGGTTTTTCCTGGTTGGTCCACGTGGACCAACCAGGAGGCCTGGACAGTTGACCACTGGTCAACTGTCTGACCACCCTCTGCCAACATGTCAGAATGACTTTGGCCAATCTTTGCGGATTTTTTGAGAACAAGTCTTGCGTTTTTTGGGGTCATTGTCTTCACGACTTTTGATCCTTGTTCAAAGGTCTTACACGCCCAAGGATTTGATGCGACTTTTGACCATGGTTTCGCGAGCCACGCCTCGTCAAAGGTGCCCTCTCGGCCAACTTTTCAAATAAGCTCCAAACCTCTCCATTTCACTTTGGTCCCTCTTCCACCACCAAAATCCTAACCTAAGACCTTGAAGACACTCCTGGTGACAGCAGGAGTTCGGCATGCTTCTCCTTGGACCGAGGTGGCGTCGAATTGAGGTAGATCCCCTTGCCGAAGCGGTCGCCGGAGCACCTTGCCCGCACGCGTTGGTGAGGCCTTTCTTTCCCTTTCCACACCTCGTTTCTTCTTGTTCTTTGAAACTTTAGTGTTAGGTAGCCACAGGAATCTTTCCCCTTTCAAGATCTTTGATTAGCGACCCTCCTCGCATCTCGATTCACCGCGGCCGGCAGCGAGTTCGCCGGCCATTTCCACCTTTCCATCTAGCGGTCCCTTGTGTGAAACCCTCCGCGAAGTTGGGGCATTTTGCCCCCAACTTCTTCATCCATTGGTTTTGCAGGTCCCAGAAGCTCGAAGACCCCACCCGGGGGTCGATTTTGTTCGAGGACAGACCACCTGGGCCGTCCTCCTCCCCCAACTGTTCGGCGGCGCTCCGACGGTCTCTCCGCCTTTTTGAAGCGATTGTTCGACAGGGGACTGTTCCAGGAAGGTGGTACGGCCATTCTATGTGACCTGCGCGTTCTGGGCGTCAAGATTTTGGCACTACAAAGATTCTGGGGCCGTGTTCTTCGGCCGTTCATCCTCGAAGCGCCAGAACCGCTTGATCTCCCCGTGTTCTTGACGAGGCTACAGGCGTCGTCGGATTTTGTGAGCTTTCAGCCGACCGATCGGGGCAACAGATCTAATCTGGACCGCAGGCATCGAAGAGGTATCGGGCACCAGGGGCGTGACACGTGTATTAGTGCCCCATCATCCACCGTACGCCAGCGCCCAGGCGCAAGCCGTCAGATCGTAGCCTCCGCATCTAATCTGCACCGTCAAGATGAAGGGGTATCGCGAGCCCACGTTGCGCCACGTGTCTTAAGTGACGCGCGCACATCCGTTCGATCGCCCCTGCTGGGTATTTTGCTAACCGAACCCAGCCATTTCTGCTAATTTATTTTGCGTTCATAAACTCTTGCCTGCGGTTATAAAAGTTTTTATAATATTGCGAACCGACCCTCGAACTTTCACGTTATTGCAGGTTTGCCCCCGCCAGGCGCGTGTACATCACGTGACCTCTGGCGTTTTTGTAGGAGGGTCCTCTTTGTTTCTTAATATTTCTGTTTAGTGCATGAATCCTTAATGTTAGTTATAAAGTTTCTGGAATTATTGCATATAGACCCCTGGATTCTTGCGCAATTACGTTAATGCCCCTGGCCTGCTTGTGGTTTCTTGCTGCTATCGCTAATTTTTGCATGCATCCATCAATCACTAAAAAATCCACAAAAATTGCATTAAGCTTCCTGTTGCATTGTAGATTTATGTCATATTTTTATTTTTCATAATTATTGCATTTTTATATTTATTAAAAATCAAAAACATCTATTTTTAGCACTGTTAGCATTAGAAAATCACTAAAAAATATAAAAACACTCCAGAAAAATTCCAAAAAAATATATTTTGTGTCTTTTAGTTTGTTTTAACTCCCAGCCAAAAATCATTAAAAATCTCAAAAGAAAAACACTAAAAATTTAAAAACACTCAAAAACTTCAAAAAAATATATAAAATAGTAGAAAAATCCAAAAAATACAAACTCAGCTTCTGTTTATCCCTTATTTTGTCCTTTTTATTAGAAAAATAGTGTGAAATATTTTGAGTACTGGTTGCTATTTTAAATTACATTTTATTCCCAGCCAGCCTTCTTACTACTGTTTTCTCTTATTCCAGTATTTAAAAATACCAAAAACACCTTGAAAAATCCCCAAAAATCACAAAAATAGTAAACAATTATAAAAATACCAAAAACATCTTAGTTCTGAATTTTTGGTTATTTTTGTGCATTTTTATAATTACTTTAGCTTGCCTTCTATTATATTGTATTAATCCTCCAATATTGAAAAAGAAATAAAAAAAATATAAAATATAAAATATAAAAATCAGAAAATTAAAAACCAAAATACAAAAATATAAAATTAAAAAAAATTAAATAAAAACAATAAAAATCAAAAACCCACAAAAATTTTAGATTGGCTAAGTAGCTTGTTAGACCTAGGGTTGGATTTTTATCCGTGCTTTACACCTTTGCTTCTTGTGTTCGACCCCTACTTGCTTGCCATTGTACATTTTTAGTAGGGTATAATAAATTTTAATCCTTGCTATTCATTCTCTGATTGATTGTGTGGGTTAATTGTTGAAGACCGAGGAAGTTTGAGCAGTCGCAGCAGCGACAGTGAGTCTGACTTGTCAGACCGCTATTTAGCGGCCCTCGCATTCTCGCTTTTCAGCAGGGGTATAAATGCAAATATCTAAAGCTCAAGGTCCATTATGTAAATTACCCTAAAACTAAACAACTGATTTCAATATTTATAGGACTAAAACGAAATAAAATAAAGACAGGGGCCTAAGGGTAAATTACCCTTTATTAAGCGGGGGCGTTGGATGCGCGCCACGTGGAGATCTGACGGCTGCGGATGGTGGGCGCTCTGGATCGTCTCTCCTCAGATCGAGCGGTGCTGGTGGCTCCCAAGATGGACGGCCAGGATCAAAACTAGAGCGAGGGGGAGGCGATCGACGGCAACTGGAGGTCCTGGATGAACAGGTGGCCGGCGAACTTCGCCGGCCTCGTGGACGCGCTTCCGACCTCCTCTGCTGCGCCTAAGGATCGGAGAAGCTCCGGCGTGTCTGTGCGCAGCTACTGATGCCCTCCGATGGTCCAGCCGAGCTCGGGTGAGCTCCGGCGAGGGTGACGGAGGTGAGGCTCCTGGTCTGAACGGCAAAAGGCCTCAGATGGCCTTTGTTGGACCTGCAAAGCAACCCAGAAGACTCGCGGGTCGAGGGCAAAGTGCCTCGACCCGGTTAGGCGAGGTGGAGGTGGCTGGTGCATTGGGACGGCGAGCTCCGGCGAAGGGGGTGGACGGAGGAGCTCGGTTCTCAGCTACTGTGCGAGCTGGGTTGAGTGAGTGGGTGGAGAAGGTGCGTCGGACGAAGGCGAACGTAATGGGCGATTCCGATGATCGAAGTGGGTAACGGGGTGGTCGGAATCAAAGAACGACGGCGGCGGTGCGATTTGAGGATAAACGAAAATCAAAGGAAATGGCGGAGCTAAATGGCTACCTGGATGAACGGAGAGACTGGGGAGGAGCTGGGGATGCTCCTGGTCGTTGCCTCGAGGGTCGTCTCTGCCCGAGGCTCGGAGCTCACGCTGGTGGCGGAGCTGCGGCGGCTACGTCGTCGGATCGATGGATTCACCTCCTCTCCTCGCTGCAACAGGTCGGGGATGCGAGCTGTCACCTCACACACTCTCTGGAGCTCACTGGAGAACGAAGCAAATGGCCAAAGATGGATAGAGAAGGTGGCGGAGCTCGCTTATATATGCTGGAGGGGTCCAAGAAGGATGGCTCGGGTAGGGTCGTGATGGCGCGCGGATCCCAAGGTGGATGCCCGGCGAGGATGTCGGATGTAGGAGGATCAAAACGGAGTCGGGGTTTGATGAAATGGTGATCGGGTTGAGCGGGCAAAAATTGGAGAAATAGGGTCCGGAGCTCAGACCCGTGGGAAGTGGTCCTGGGGGGGTAGTTGACCGGGCTGTCAACATCCCCAGGACCCAATGAGAATGGGCCACGTGGCTGAATATTGAAGTGACAAATGAGGGTAGCTAGGGCCCGATTCAGCCAAAACTCAAAACATGAAATATTTTTCTTTTATTTTTTTCTATTTTTTGGTGATTTTTAATAATTTTTTTCGAAATAAAAATAAGCTATATACATAGTATGTACTATCTATAGGTATTTGTACAATATATAGGGTTTTGATTTTTGATTTTTAATTATTATTTTTATACAATTTTATCCTTATTTTATATTTTATTTATTTATAGAATAAAATAAGGAATAAAAGGGTGTTTTTATTTTATTTTTATTATTTATTTACATAGGTAAAATAAATATATAGGTACATCTATATACATGGTATTTGTACAATGTGTTTTTGTATTTTTAATTTTTGCTATTTTTATTTTGTTTTTGTTTTAATTGTTTTTATTTTATTTATTTAAAATATATAACATAGTTTATTTACAAAAATTATAAAAGTTAATTTTATATATTTACAAGGCTAAATATGTAGATGTGGTTTATGTACATGATGAAAGGTGTATTTTTGATCTTTTTGTTTTTTAACTTTTTCTTTTGATTTTATATTTATAAATATATACAAATATTTACAAGCATATTTTTGGTGAGGAAAATATTTTTTATTTTATTTACGTAAATATTTACACTCATGAGCCCCTATCTCCCTCTACTTTGGCTTTTATGCGGTCAGGCCCATGCTGAGCCCTCCCTTGGGTTAGGTTACTCAATATTTATTCTAAATATTTCCCTCTTTTCTTTTTAATCTTTATTCTTTTATTTTTGCACAAAAACATGCTAATTATAGGTTTTTACACAATGCACGCTTTTGGTAATTATTTGTATTTACATATATCTACATGCATTTGCAAAGGTTTTTGTAGCTAAAATATAAGAATAAAGAGTGATGAATGAGTATTCATCAATCGCGAAACAAGTGGCTCTCGTCAGCACATGAATCTCTGAGAGGTGGTTCCTCCTCTTCCTTCTGACTGTAGTCCTGTCTCTAAGGGAACGTTGAAGAAGAGGGATGTGCTGCAAAGCCTCCTAAAGAGTCAGCTGTATGTGAAACCGATCTATCATCTGCTGGCTGAACTCTTCCTGCTGCCTCTTTTTTGGATTTTCATTTTTATTCCCCTTCCCCATCTGAAGGGCTCTAGGGAAGGGGATCACAGGGTCCTTCTTAGATGAAGAACTAGGAAAGGGTCTAGACGGCTCGACGGCCGTATCCACACATACATCATGCACCACAGTGGGACCAGAAGAAAACAAACCCTTTCCTTTATTCACAGAAGTGTTCCGAGATACATCAGTAATAGGAAAAACAATAGGAATCTCAGAAGAACTGGTGACATCAGCACCACCATCGGCTGGTAGCCGGGCGGGCTCAGTACTGCGCTCTGGCTCGGCAACATGGGTGGCCTCAGTACCACCTCCTCCAACTGGTGAAACGACGGCCTCAGTACCGCCGGTGGGATCAGCATCCATGGTGGCATCAGTACCACCGTCATCATCTCTAGCGGCCTCAGTACCGCTCTCCTGCTCGTCGGGTGCTCTAGAAGTATCCTTAGGGTGTCGCTCAGACGAGTCGCCGCCTGCTGGCATCCTACTGTTCCTAAGTGTGACAAAATCAGTATCAAAAAGATATGCAGACATATCACCAAAAGTATCACTCGGAGTGGCATACTCAGTACAAACTACCTGCTCAAATTTCCTCTTCAGGTTGTTGGGATTCGGCTCAATCTGAGCAGGGATGGTGGCCTTCCCTCTCACGATGTCCCACATCTCCTGGCGGAACTCATCCATCTCCCGTCGAAAAGTAGCCTGCTGATCTGTGAGAAGGCGGACTATGTCATCCAAGGCGGGGCTCTCATAGGATGACCCATGAGAACCTGACGGGTAGCCTCTCCGGTAGTGAGGCTGCTGGTGTTGTGGCTGAGAGGGGTAAGAATGTGGCTGATGCTGCGGCTGGTGAGGCTGATCACGCCTCCAAGACTGTCCCTGCTGATAGGGACGAGGACCATACTGCGGTGACTACTGTGGTTGTGGCTGGGTATATGCTGGGGGCTGCTGCTGCTGGTGATCCCTATGATGGTTGTACTGGCCATCCTGACCTGACGGCTGCTGCTGGGGTTGGGCACCTCCGACCGCCCAACGGAATCCGGGATGGTCTCATTGGATACCGGGCTGGGGGCGGTCGTACCAAATCCCGTTGACATCCATCAACGGCTCTGAATTGTACCGGGGTGGAGGGAGCACTGCCATAGGCTGATCCGGCTGGTATACCACCATCTGAGTGTTAGTGGATGGTGGTGCCTGGTAGGTGAGCCGCGGCTACTGGTACGGCTCCGCCTGTAAAAGATGGACCTATCTAGGCTACTGGTGGGAGCTGGAGCGCTGGGACGAGCTGCTGCTGCTACTCAGATCGCCTCATGCCTGAAGACGAGGCTGTGAAGCCGTCTGTGCCTCTTGGAGACACATGAGTTGTGTCTTCAGGTCACTCAGAGTTTGTGCCATCTACTCCATCTGCGTAATGCCCTGGCACTGCTTCTTCTCTATGATCTCCATCCGGTCCAGCTTCTCGCTGATAACCCCCATGTCTGCGGCTGAGGACTCGGCCTGTGATGCTACTACCACTGACGAACTGGATGGACCGGCGTCGACCCGTGCTATCATCTGGTACTGCACGGTCTGTGGCTGGGCTCTCCCCTGAGTGTACAATCGGGTCTGGGACATCACCATGTAGTTCTCAGCTATCTCCTCATAGATGGCCCAGACCTGATCGTGGTCCTTGGCGAAATAGGACCCGCCACAAGAAGCGTTCACCAAGCCCTGAAGCTCTGGTGTCAGCCCGCTGAAAAATCTCTGAACAAGGTTCGGCTTGGAAATGTCATGGTGCGGGTATCTATCGGTCAGCTCTCTGAACCTCTCCCATGTCTCATGAAACTGCTCGTTGGGGAGCATGGATAAGTTGCTGATCAGGGCTCTAGCGGCGTTCGTCCACCCGAGTGGATAGTACTTATGCAAGTACTCAGTGCGGAGCTGCTCCCAGGTGTAGACGAACTTCCCCAAGTGCTTCAGCCAGGTGGCTGCTCTGTCTGCTAAGGAGAAGGGGAAGGCAATCATCCGTATGGTATCTTGGTCCACCTGATGGTCATGGACGGTGCTGCAGATCATCAGAAACTCCTGGAGGTGGAGATGGGGCTCCTCTGTGGCGAGCCCGTGAAACCGAGGGAGGAGGTGCAAAGTGTTCGCGGGGAACTTGAAGTCCCCCATGATGGCTGGTAGAACAACCCAATGATGCATCAGTGTCGATCCGATGTTGTGTAACTCCCGCATCGGTCTCGGTGGATCTGCTGCGGCTGTTGCGGCAGCTGCCGCTGCCTCATCGGGTATCCTCGGGCCCTCTCTGCGCTGCTCTCGGTCTGCTCTCAATTGCTCCATTTCACGCCTCATATCCAACATGAATGCGCCATGATCCCTCAGCTGCTGCTGAACTGTCTCGAGGGAGGCGATCAGGGTGCAGTTGATCGCACCCTGGTCCAGAATGAAGTGCTCATGCTGCGGACCTCTGGTGTGATCATCAGAACTGCCAGCCATAGTCTCTGCAAAATCAAAACATCCAAACTCAGGTGCCGATAAATCATTTGTCTTTCTCTCCTCAGGCACTGGTATCTCGGTCTCAAAAGAAGGGGGATCGAGGGGGAACAGGGTGGAATCGTACTCGGGTTCGGAGAGCGGGTCTCGGCTCTTGCGAACCAACCTAGATGAGCGGGTAGACGTGCCCGAAAGTAGTGCAGCCAGAGGCTGCCTAAGAGATCGTCTGCCCATCATCTTGATATGGCGAGTAGTGCGGATGAGATCTGGTAACAACTACGATCACAAGCAAACACCTGATTCACCAACGCACGCAGACTGAAGACTGTAACGGCTCGGTCAATTATCTTGTCAATTTTATTTTGGTGATCAGTCAGGATAGCAGAGCGATTACGTGACCTGTTGGGATACCCGATATTTTCTCAACCGACTGTCCCATATAGAAATAGTCGGTAATCAGTCGAGAAGAATATCGGAGGGCTCTACCTAGTGTTCGGGGTCACTCTCTCGCACAAGCAAACGAGACAATAAGGGGGTTGCTCCCCCCAAGATAAATTTTTAGGTGATCGTCTTTTAGGGTCGATAGTGTTAGCAGTCCCAAATTTTATTGTTTTTCTTTTTAGGTATTTTTCAATAAAAGCAAAAACGCCTAACAAATTTTTCAGTTCTCCTGGTTATTAAGTCCAAAACAGGGGAGAAGACGAAAAAAGCCGATGCGCGATGAAATCAATGATGCATGCAGAGTAAGAAATGCGTACCTGACTCCAGCAGTCTACATGCAAGATGATCCGTGCAGAATTGAAAGACAGAAATAAAACTACTTAAATGGTGCAAGCGGAAAACCGAGTCCCTAAATAGCAATTTCTACTCGAAAGAACAGTCTAGCTGATCACCAGCCTCCGATCCAAAGGGTACGGTCTCGGTCCAACCCTCCTCCTCCCGACAAATCGGGTTCAGGAGCAGCGCTTGGCAGGGCGGGCTGCGGCACGTAGGATCGAAGGAAGCGAGTCAACTATTTTTATTAATCTTTTATTATAGGTCTAATTACCGAACTATAGGAACAGGCAAATATATATTAGGGTGTTTGGATCCTATGAATTACTTCACAATCAAATAGAAATTCCTAAGGCTAGGGGCTCCAGAAAATCACGAGAAACCGGAAAAGACAGTGAAAAATCAAAAACCGTGAAGAAAACCGAACAAGCTAAGGGGTCCCCCGAGCACACCGGTGCTCGGCGAAACAGACCCCGAGAGTGTCTGAACAGTCTGAGTGAGTCCTGTTGTCCCTGTATTATTACAGCAATTCAAATAGCTGAAATAAAGTCTAATCTAATCTAAGATAATCCTCTCCCACTCATCTACTCCCTCGCGCTCTCCTGCGGCTCCGTACAGAAGGGAGCCGCCTCCGATCACCGCGGTTGCACCAGCTTCTCGAGAGTCACCGCCTCGGTCCTTGGGCCCTCGCAAGACAATAACAAAGTGCCAAATACCAAATAAAATAAAGTAAATAAAGTAGGTAAAACAAGTGAAATGAAACAGGGGTATATGTGCAAAAATGCAAATAAAAACAAACAAGAAAAAACAAAAACAAAAATAGAAATAAAAGAAAATAAAATAAAACAAAAATAAAAGAAAAATAAAAAGCTGTGGAAAGCCGCGAACTCAGAAAGAGTCGCGGAAAAACCGCGAAAAAGAAAACAAAAATAAAATGAAAAATAAAGACTACTAAGCTGTGCTCCCCGGCAATGGTGCCATTCTGATGACCGTGTAGACCACTATCGGGATAAGGTAAGAAATATCAGAGTCGTTGTGACCCGAATAGCGAGATACGATCAATCAAGAAAATCTAGAACCACCAAATGAGATATCAAACCATAAAATCAAGGAAGCGGTCCTTGCTAAGATATTAACCTGGTATAGCACCCAGGGTCGAACTCGGAGAGCACGTGATGGCCTTGCGGCCTACGAAGTAGTCAAAAAAGGAAACAAATAAAAGAACTCTGTTTTTGGTGGGTTTTTAATATTTTTTATATTTTTTTTTGATTTTTAAATATAAAGAAAATAATAAAATCCAGAAAACGAGCAACTTGGATAATTTATTTAAACACCCAAATTTAATCCAAAAATTCAAACAAAAATATTTTTATGTTTTTTATATTTTTTACTGTTTTGATTAATTTTTGGTATTTTTCTAATTTTTATATATTTTTCTAAAAATGAAACAATGCGAAAACAAAAGAGGACTATCCAGTCAAGCTTGGAGGGCCAAAATAAAATAAATAATGGCCCTATCAAAGCCTGGAGGTAATTTTCATGAAAAATAGAGGTAAAAAGAAAAAATTCAGAGACTAAGTTTATTATTTTTTGGAGTTTTTAATGATTTATTAGAATTTTTATGAGTTTTTAGGGCTTTTTCAATTTTTATAAGTTTTATAAATCCAAAAATGACCACAATTGGTCAGAAAATCAAACACAACAAAATAGACAGAATCTATTTTTTTTGTAATTTTTAAAGATGTTTTAAATTTTTTGTGGATTTTATATCTGGATAGCAAGAAAAAAGGGTGTTTTTGAATTTTTAAAAATACTAAAAAGAGTAAAAAATGTCTCCAAAAATTAGAGAAAATTTTACACAGTGGCAAGAGCCACTACCTAATTTTCATCAAATTTGGAGTAATTTTGCTATTTTATTAAAATCAAACAACAAGGCACAGTGCACAAGGACCTATCTGAAAGAAAAATATGTACCAGGGGCCTATTGATAACACCGCTAGAAAGTGTAGGGCCCAAAGTGTAAAAGTCCCTGAGGCCCACGCACGATACACGTGACTCCGTCTTGGAAGGACCAAAGTGTCATTCCTATTTTAAAAGATGCAAACAATAACACACCAAGAACACAGGGTAAAACATGCAATTTCACCAAAACTCACGTGTCGACGCACGTGTCCATCATGTACAGGGGTAAAAATGCGAATAAGACAAACAACAGGGTCCTCTATGCAAAATAACCAAAATAAAAACAATTACGAAATGTATTTACAGGACTAAATATTAAATGCAGAAAAGATAAGGGCCTACACGGTAATTTACCCTTTATTTAAGAGGATGGATGGGATGGCGCCACGTGCTAGATCAGACTATGGTGGATGGTGGCGCCTCTCCAGCTGATGGGCGCTCCAGGTCCAGCCACGTGGTGGATCTGACGGTCGAGGAGCGGCGCGGCTAACCCTCGCTGATCTGACGGTCGTGATCTATCCTCCAATGATCGGACGGTGCTGGCTGCTCCTCAAGTAAACAGCTGCGATTTAATCTGGGCTGGAGGCCTAGATGGACGGCTCTGGACGATCCACGAAGAACAGGTGGCCGGCGAGGTTCGCCGGCCCGGTGAGCACGCGGTGGATCTCCTCGCGGGATGCTACTAGCTGGAAAACGATCGTCTGAGCCTCCCACGTCTGACGGGCCCTTCCAATGGTGCAATGGGGCTCCGGAGAGCCCAGGCGCCACCAACGGAGCTAGAGCTCCTATGCTGAAGATGGAGGACCTCAGATGGTCCTCCTCTGACCTGCAAAAGGGCACGAAGAGCAAGCTGGGTCGAGGGCAAAATGCCTCGACCCTATTAGGTGCTGAGTGGGTGGACGGTGCGTCGGAATGGACGAGCTCCGGCGAAGCGAGGGCAGAGAAGCTCGGGTCCCAGTTCCTGTGTGAACTGGGTTGAACGGATGGGCGAAGAAGGTGCGGGGGAGTGAGGCGAAGGTGTTGGCGTCGTCCGATGATCGAGATGTGGACGGGGGTGGTCGGAATCGACGGTCGACGGCGAAGGTGCGATTTGGGGGTAAATGGAAATTAGCGAAAGGGAGAAGAAACTAGGGATGCCTTATGGTTGAGGTCGACTGGGGACAAGCTGGCGGAGCTCTGGGTCCTAGCCTCGAGGGTCGTCGATGCCCGAGGCTCGAGCACCACGCTGGTGGCGGCGCACGGCGGCGCTAAGTCGCCGGATCGATGGTCCGGTCAGCCTCTCCTTGATGCAACACCACCGGCCGACTGCTGTCACTCAGGTGGAGATGATAGAGGTCCTGGGGTGGAGAATGCACGAGCCAAAGATACGTGAAGGAGCGGCGGAGCTGGGTATTTAAGTGGCTAGGGGTCCGAGAAAATGGGAGTCAGGTGACTCGATCGGCGTGAGGATCCCAAGAACCCATGCCGGGCGTGGATCAGGGATGATCACAGATGGATTAGGACCCGAAGTTTACGGATTTGGAGCTCGGATCAAGTGGCGATAATTCGGAGAAATCGGGTCGGGGCACTGGATCCGCGGGTCTATGGTCCAGGGGGGAGTTGACCGGGAGTAGACATCCCCCGTGGACCAATCAGGAGAGGCCACGTGGAAATGATTTGGAAATTCCGAATTAATAAAAACTCAAAACATGAAAAATGTTTCTTTTATTTTAAAATATTTTTTGTGATTTTTAATTATTTTTTTGAAATAAAAATAAGGTATATAAAATATAGTACTATGTATAGGTATATAAACAATATTGCTTTTTTATTTTTTATTTTTTATTTTTTATTAATTATTTTTGTGCATTTTTATTCCAAATTTATATTTTATTTATTTACAAGATAAAATTTGGAATATTTTGGTGTTTTTATTTTATTTTTATTATTTATTTACAAGGGATAAATAAAGAGTTATATACATTTATATACATGGTATATATACAATGTTTCTTTTGATTTTTATTTTTGTTCTTTTTATTTTGTTTTTGTTTTAATGGTTTTTATTTTATTTATTAACACCATGAAATATAGAATATATACAATTTTTATGGGATTCTAATTTATTTATAGGGGTAAATAAATATATAAGTGGGTCTATATACATGATGAATATATACAAGGTGGAAGCATTTTTATTTTCTTTTTAATTTTCTCATTTTTATTTTGTTTTTGTATTACAAATATATACGAATATTACAAACTCGTTTTTATTTTTATAAAAGGAAAATATTTTTATTTTATTTACAGATATATTTACACATATGAGCTTCCTTATCTCTCTCTACTTTGTATTTTATGCGGTCAGGCCCATGCTGAGCCCTCCCTTGGGATTAGGTCGCTCAATATTTATTCTAAATATCTCCCTCTTTTTCTTTTATTTCTTTATTCTTTTATTTTTGCACAAAAACATGCTAATTATTTAATTTTATACAATGAATGCTTTTTGGTAAGTATTTGTATTTACAGATATCTACATGTATTTGCAAAGGTTTTTGTAGCTAAAATATAAGAATAAAGAGTGATGAATGGGTATTCATCATCCAGCGGATCAGAGCCGCACGTCCATGCCCCCACCAGCGGCCTCCACGTGTCCCCATGTGCTCCTCACGTGCTGCAAGGGTATATTGCACTTTTCCCCTGCACTTTTCAGAATTTATGCTTTAGTTTGTTAAAATAAAATTATAGCTTGAACTATTTTCACTTTAGTCCCTAAGGTTTCTGGTATTTGCATTTTAGTCCTTCATATCTGGAGACACGTGCTCGATCACGTGTACTATGGTGTTTTCACATGTTTGACCCTAGACATTTGATGTTAATGTTTGAATGAAACATTTTATAGAATTGCATTTATGCCCCTGTGCGTGGATTAATGACATGTGCGTGTTTTCGTGGGAATTTTGCACTATTACCCTCGGACTTTTTAATTGAATAAATATCAAATCTACTCAAAAAAATTCCCCAAAAATTACCAATAGCTCCTGCTTTCGTGTAATATTTTTGGAATTTTTATGACACAATTTGATTTATTTGTTGTTTTCTCAAAATCAAAACCCTAAAAACATATCTTTCTATTTTAGAAAATACAAAAAATAGGAAAATACCCTTTAAAATTCTGCAAAAATTTTTAAGTGCTTGTTTTGGCTTGTTTAACTTCAGTACCATTTTTGTTTCATTATCTTTTATAAAAACCCTAAAAATCACAAAAGACCAAAAATCTTATAAAAATCATTAAAATTTCCATAAAAATTAAAAAAATGTGTGTTTAATTTCTGTAGTTAGTCTTTTTATCTATTTTGACACAAAATTACAAGCAGGATATTTAGGGCATTTAGATATTTTAAAGTTTCCTCTTCATCTAGGTTATGCTTGTTTTCATATTTTGTCTTTCTTTTATTTTTATAAAAATTACATAAAAATCTATAAAATTCCATAAAATAACCAAAAACACTTGCATATTTTTAAAATATAACAATATTTTTATTTTTGTTTTTATTTTTAAGCATTTTTACCTTAATAAAAAAATTGTTGTAGTGTGAATTCTTTTATATTTTATTATTTTTCTTATTAGAATATATAAAAAATGTGCAAATTAAAAACCATCAAAAATATGCCCTTTCATTTCTGATTTTTCGACTACTTCGTAGGCTTAGCCCATGATCCTTGTGTTCGACCCTGGTGACTATACCATTACAAATAAATAGCGAGACCGCTTCTTTATATTTTCATGCTTGATTTTTTCATTGGTGGTCTTATTTTTCTTATTGAGTATGGTTCTTCGATCGGGGTCACAATGACCTTGATTTATTTTGACACTTAACCTAGTTGGCGAACCTCTCATCAATAGCATGCGCATTTTTCAGGTTGAGTTTGATAAATTGAACAAGTCTAAGTAAAATCTGAAGATTGGAGCTTGATTGGACCTTGAATCTTCCTAATCACAAAAACCGTATAGGAGTTGGAATTGAGGTACTTCAGGTCTAGTTGACTTAATTCTTTAAAGATCACGAGACTTGGTTCAATGGATTCTTGACCACCTAAGTAGAGTACTTCGGAGCACATGCATGGCTCTTGTTGATAATGACCTAACTTGGACACATGTACCTTTCACTTGGCTCAACTCAGTTGAGTGGTGAGGGGATTGGATTTGCTGGTATGCGACGTACACAAGTGGAAACATTTATCCTCGTCTAGGGAGGGAAGTGCACCCTAACCCGTCCATTAGTAGAGACGTCTAAAGACAGGAGAGTGTGGGTTGCAATAATGCTTCAAAAGAGGGATAGTCTACTCGCTCAAGAGGAAAAACTCATTATGTAAATGTTGTTGTACATAGTATTTAAAAAAACAAAAAACAAAAAGAAAAAAACTCCAAAAAAGTGGACATGACTGATTAAAAATAAAATACCTGTCGGAGTGTATATATTTGTATAGTCAATATGCAAGCTTGATCTTCAGAGTCATATCATGTGAGCCTGCAACTAGATGATTTTGACTACACTAGTCTTGCATCCTAGGATAGGTAGCTACACTGGCCACCATCCATTCTTCTCTTCACCCCCTCCTCTTGAGTTGGTTGTCACTTGAACTTAGAAGTATAAGGGGGTGATGAATCTCCATTTCATCACCTTTATTCTATCATTTTGACCTTAAAAATCCTAGTAAAAGCATGTAAATACCCTTAATTTGTATAAAATAACATTCTATCTTTATTGTACAAATATTGTATAAAATAATGTTTTTAATGATAAAATTATATAATGAAGAAAATAAAAGAAAAATACTAAAATATTGAAAATATTTTATGACCCTAAATCCCGAGACCTAGGCATCTCGATGACTAGGTCGACAAGGAATAAAGTGGGGGAGATAAAGGTCCATAATAGATAAAAATCCCTTTTATTCATTCTTTCTTTATTCATTTTTAGGACCTATTTTATTTTTCCACTTTTTATGCCTCAAATAAATAGCTTTGTACATGAAAGTTGTAGATAATAATATATAGAAAAATACAAAATTGATTTCATACAAAAATAATATACAATGTAAATGTTATACTCTAAATAAGATTCGAAAATCCCAACTTCCCATACCCATATCTCTCAAATAAAAACTCAAAATATATCAAGATAGCTATAATTGTATATAACTTTTAATAAGATATTTAATGAAGGTGGTTTCATATTTTTAAAGTTAAGATGTGAAAGTTAGGTTTTGGACCCCTATTGTATAGTATACATGGTTAAAATATTCATTTTATTTATTCTTTATTATTTTCATAATTTGTTAAATATTATTTATAATATATGTACATATTAAAACTAGAATAAAATAATAGAGAAAACACTAAAATAAAATATGTATATAAAATACATAGATAAAATACCTATAATTATACATATGTATTAAATACACCTATTTATTTAAGTGTATATATTATATCAGAAAAATATAATAAAAATATATTTTATGTGCATAAAAATAAGTTATTTTATATAAAATAATAAAAGAAATTAATAAAAATAAAAAGATACAAAATAAAAATAAAATACTCTAAAACGTAGATAAAAATACCTATAATGGAACCCTAAAAAGTAACTTGTAATTATATACTCTAAAAAATAAATAAAATCATAATAAAATAATTATAAAATAATAAATATTTTTATTTATACCTTAAAATTAATAAATTCATTTATTATTTTTATCGAATTTTAATAATTTTGGGTCGGTTTTTTTTTAATTGGTCTGCATGGACCAATCAGGTTCACCCGACCGTTGATCTCAGTCAACTCTCTGACTGAGGCCTTAGGTCCGCAGACCTGGTTTTAGCCCTTCTTCTCTATATTTTCCATGTCGTTCCTTTCACCAATCCTGCCCCAATTCGTCTGTGATTATTCTCCTCATGCATGGGGTTATTCACGCTTGAGACTTTCCTTGGATGTGGATCACTGCAGCGCCTGAGTTCCTCTATCTTTGACGCCATTCACCATCCTGTATAAAAACCTTCCTCTGCCTCCTTCTCAAGTTTGAAACCCATTTTTACCGAGTGCCCCCCTTTCTCTTGTGCTCAGAACCGGAGAAGGTGGTAGCTTCTCCTCCTGCCAAGTTTAGCGGAGTTAGGCAAAGTGGCGGCGCATTCCACCACCTCCAACGAGCTCGCCATAGAGGTCCACTTCATAGTCATCTAGCCACTGAGGTACAATCATTTTCTTGCATTTCTTAGCTTACCCATAGCCCCCAGGTTTTAATTATGTTCTTAATTTCACGTTATAGCCGCCTAATCATCACCTTCGTAGTTCGCCTGAGCTAGCCTCTGGCGAACCCCCATCCACTGTACCTTTTGTTTTCGACCATCTCCCACCTCCACTTTCTGTCCCCTTCATTTTCCCAACACATTCCACCTATCACTCACCCAGTTCAACCATTGATATGAGCTACCGGACCTCCACTCCTTCACATAGTTGGAGGTCTATCGCACTGACTCCCCACGTACCTTTTTCGCTCTAATAGGGTCGAGGCATTTTGCCCTAGACCCTTTTCTCTTCTCATGCAGGTTTGAACATCGAAAGCTCGGCTGTGGAGGGTCTTTTGATCTCCATCGGAGATACCTGGGATCCCTCTTCTCCTCAGACCCTGTTGGAGAGCTCCAGTGGCCCCCAGTTCGTTTTGACTCCTCCAGCAGATGAGGAACCTCGCAAGAAGTGCCCGGGCCTTTTTGCAATGAAAGAGCACATCGGCAGTGGAAGCTATCGTTGGAGGAAGCTCGCCTCGTCGGAGGTGCTTCCATGTTCGTCCAAATATCCTCCTCACCGTCAGATCATCAAACGACGCACAGGTCTACAGAAGCCGTTGGATCAAGAGTGCCAGTGCCGTCAGATCATCCTGAGATCATCTAATCCCTGTCGTCTGCTGTGAACTGATATCGTGCACCAGGAACGCGACACGTGGCAAGTGAATGCCCATTAGCCGTCAGTTCCTACGTACATTTTTGGAATTTTACAACTACACCCAGATGCTTTTTGTATTTTATTGATAGTACTCAAACTTTCATTTGTCTCTTATTTAATTTTGTAATATTTGCATTAATACCCTCTAGCATATTGTTATTTGCATCTAGGTCTACATCACGTCACCTCGCGTGGCTGTCAACGTGAGGTGGGAATTTTGCAGGCGTGACCCTAGTATTGGTGTAATTCTAACTAGTCCCGTAACTTTTTATTTACATTATATATTTTTGTGAAATTTGCATAGTGGCCCCTAGACTTTATTTACAAAAAGGCCCCTGCTAATAATGTAGTTTCTCTTTATTCTCTCTATTTATTTAAAATATATACATTACTCCAAAAAGTCCCAAAAATTAGGATTAAGTGACTAACATGTTCTAGATTCACATCCTAATTTTACATTTCAATTTAGGCATTTATCTTTTTTAATAAAAATAAAAAATAAATATAAATAGCTTTTGAAAAATTCCAAAAAAAAATAGTTTTCATATTTATTTAGTTATTTTACAACTTTAGATCAAAAATCCACAAAAATCACAAAAGAAAACTCTTAAAAATTGAAAAAACTCAATAAACTTTATAAAAATTTATAAAACTCTTATAAATTCCAAAAATCTTATTTTCTATTTTGTAATTTTCTTTATATCATTAGTTATAAAATAAAATTAATTTGGAAGATTTTGGACTTGATTTTCCATTTTTTATTTCCATTTCCATTTTGGCTATTTAATTTTTCACTTTAAAAATATATATAAATTAGCACAATTTTCTAAAAAATCACAAAAATAGTAAAAATTATTTAAAACCCCAAAAATATTTTATTTTCTTCATTTTGTCTCTTTTTATTATGATTAATACCTATAGTAGCTTACTTTATATATATACTTTATATAGCTATATTATATATTTAAAAAAAGCAAAAAAATAAAAAATATAGAAATATAAATAGAAAATATAAAAATAGAAAATTAAAAATCAAAATACAAAAACATAAAATAAAATTAAAATTAAAAAATTAAAAATTAAAAACTCACGAAAAGAAACATAGACAAAGAGTTCACAATCATCTTTTATGCTTTATAGCATGTTTGATATCTATGTTCGACACTCTATATACTTGCACTATACCCATATTTTGTAGAGTTAAATAAAATAAATTTCAACTCCGCTTTTGTTTTCATTGCTTGATCATTGTTGTGGGTTAATTGTTGTCTTAATCTGGATTTCTTGTCGGTCAACTCGACGATTGTATTCCCACCTTGTGGGGAACATACGACCGCTCGATCTCCGGCTTAAACTAGAAGGACTAATATAAAAGGGTTTCCTAATTTTTGTTTATTTTTAGAGAAATTTTCTGGATTTTTATTTGCTTTTATAAATTTTATATTGTTTTTGTGATTATATATACCTATAAGTATAATATATTTTTTATTTAGTTTTTATTTTGTATTTTTTTATATTTTTAATTTTCTTTCAAGTTTGTGTTTTTTCAAGGTTTTTAAGATTTTTATAGGTTCTGAATTATTTTTAAAGTGAAAATTATGTTTTTATTGAAAACATGGTTTATTCTTGATTTTAAAAATAGTAACAAGTAATAAAATATTTTTATTTTATTTGTATCAAAAAGTAGATGAAAATATCTTTCCATCAAGGTATTGTATATATTTTTATGATTTTTTTAGAATTAGTTATGTATTTTTGAAGTTTTTATGTATTTTGATTTTTTTTATTGGTTTAATTTTTTTGGTTTAATATGTAAACTATAGTAAAATATAATATAGGTAATTTTTTAAGATTTTTAAATGTATTTTTCTATTTTTTATGTATTTTATGAATTTGTATTTCTTTGTATTTTTAAGATTTATTTAAGAGTAGACTTTTTTCAAAACGGTTGTAATACTGTATATAGTATACTATTATGTATTAATACGTATTATATTTTTATTTTATATATTTTATTTAGTATGTATTATATATGTATTATATAAGTATAATGTGTAGGGGTACACTAGTCAGGATCTGGAAAACTAGGGCGCATATGAAATAGCAGAAAATGTTGGGGCCAAGTGCGCAAAAATCCTAGAGCACATGTGCTTGCTCACGTGATTGCATATTGCTGAGGACTTGTTCGTTGTTTGCAATAATAACGGGGCTAATTCTGCAAACGCCTAAAATATCCCGGAAATCACGTGTTGGTCGCGTGCCTGCACTAAGCGATGGGGCAGCGCAACTACTCTGGGTCATACGATTGATGATCATCCTTCAGCATTGATGCCAACACGTGTCGCAACGATCTGGTCTATTGCGTTGGATGTGGATCCAACGGTTGCGATTAGAGATCGATTGAATGATGCTGGTGCAGATGCATGGCAATTTTTCGTGTGTGGATTCTGAGGTTGATCTTATGAATGTTGATTGATGAAGTGTATCTTTATTTCTTCCCCTATTTTCTGCATGCGGCGGTGGTCTCCGCTCAGGCCTCCAGGTGTGCTTCGTCTACGGCAGAGCTCATCGCTCAGATGCGCTATAGATCAAATATTGAAGTGTGATGTGCGATCGAATTATACTCCTCGATGATGCTCAACGGTGCTCTGCCTCCAGATGAAACTGCTCGATTTCAAATGCTTGGACATAATCCCTCCAAGAGGCAGAGTATGGTTCTCCGGGAGGTGCTTCAATTTTCAGATGGCTTCAGAAGATGCACAACCTCTTCCCAATCACGATGCTCTTTGATGTGGCTCGATTTCAGATGCTTCGTCTGTTTGTCAAATGTGTATCACAGATGGTTGTTGTTCTCGCCTTGGCATTTTGTCAAGACTATGGCTTCTACTGTAGTGCTGCTCGATTCGGGCGCAGATCGAAGCGAGGATTTTCGAAGCTCCAAGTTGATGCAGATAGTTCTTGAGTCGATACTCTCCTCCAGATTTCCAGAAGAAGCATGATATGTAGGTGATGATTCTTCAGGTTCTCTATCTACGGGTTATGTGATGGTTTGCGTATGATTAGTACTTTGAAGACAATGCTTGATGAATCCCTAATAAGATGGTTCATTCTCAGGAGCACGGATCTCGATCGGCAACGAATCAGGAGGTTCCCAAATGCTCACTAGAATCTACAAATAGAGTATTACAACTCGAGGTGCAATACCTCAATTCAAAGCAGCAGAGGAAATGTGACTGGGAAAGCTCATAAGAGGGTTGAGGGTTGAGCTTAGGCTCTAGCCACTATGCGTGGTCAGAGGTGAGGGATGTGGGAGGTAGAACTGGAATGGAGGGATCACAAAGTGGAGATGAAAGTAGCGATCAGGTCGAATTGGATTTGAAATTGGATGAAATTGAAAAGAGAACAAGGGAGATGAAGATGATCAAACCATAAGGAAATATAATCGGATATAGAAAACTAACCTAAGAGTGGTTGTAGTTTCTTGATGAAGCGTCGAACTCAGCGAAGCTCCATTGGGTAATCGCCTCAACCTGCGACGGAACGAGGAGGCTGGGTGCACAGTGGAGCTGAGCTCCACACCGGCGATTGATCTCGTCGGACCTATCCCTCTCTCCCAATGACAAAAGTAGAGCCATGTCATGACTCTCTCACCGGAACTCTGGAGGTGATGGTGGGAAATGGCGGATCTAGTTGAGCTCGAGGGAGATGCAAGGTTTATATATCTGGGGGAGACTTAGAGCACACGATGACGGATGGCATCACCGGCGAAGGAGAATAGTGAGGGGGGTTGGTTGGACGAACGGCCCACCGGTCAGCTATTGGGCCGTTGGCTGGAGGGAGAAGTGAAGGGAGAAGGGTGCGATAGGCGGAGAGGAAAGAAGGAGAAGGGAAGAAAGGGAAAGGAGGAGAGAAAAAGAGAAGGTGAAAATAAAAAAATCAAATAAATAATTAATTAGATAATTAATTAATTAGTTAACTAATTAAATAATTAATTAATAAGTTAATTACTTAAATAATTATTTTAATTTAATAATAAAACATTACTAAAATATTAATAAAATATATAAATACACAAAATAAGGTATAATTAAATTCATTATACAATTTTTACTAATAGGGTCCTAAAACCTACTTTTTGCATATTAACTCTGATTTTAGATAATTTTATTTGATAGATAATTTTATAAAATGAACTTTAAAAGTGATACATCCAATTCAGAGTTCATATGACCGAGTTATGAGGACTGGAAGTTTAGGGTCATGATTTTTTAGTTTTGGGATTTATTGGCATTTATTAATAAATAAATTTAAGTTATATTTTCATATTTTTTTACTGATTTTTATCAATACTTCAGAAAAGAATTATATTAAATAGAATTACGAATAATTAAAGAGAAAATGAAGAAGATTTATATACATATAGTACATATATACAAAGGGGTCCAAACGCCAAAACTCGTACATTTTATTCTAATATTTTTCTGATATTTTTAATAAATAGTATTGGTTATAAAACGAAGTTTAAACATGAGTTTGGTCAACTTTGAGTTTTCTATAAATAGTTATGAACCTTGGAAATTGGCTTCTACGGCTTTTTAAGTTCATCATAATTAATTATTTATATGTAATTTAATTTTTATGATATTTTTATAAATTGATATATATATATATATTAGTCAGTTTTTATAAAGAAAATATTTTTTTGAGATTTTCTGAATGATAAATAAAATAGGTGAACTATGTATAATGTGAAAATGTGTAAATGTACATTTATGATCTTGATTTTCTGACATTTTTATAATTAGAATCCTTATCTCCCTCTACCTATTTATTTTGTCGACCATGTCAATATTGACCTCGTCGCAGGGTTAGGATCAGTCTGTAGACATTTCATATCTACAACCTTCTTTCTTTTATTTTCCTTTTTCTCTTTATTTTATTTTGGATAAAATAAGTGTTAGATATAATATTAACAAATGTGGTTTATAATATTAATTAGTGAGAATTAGTGAATATTTATATGTATTTTACCTAGGATTTTAGCCAAAATAAAAGAATAAAGGTGATGAATCATAGATTCATCATTCCCTTATACTTTACCTTTGCTAGCCCTTTAGTAAACACTTATTCTATAAATAAGTGAAAGACAAAAAGAACAAAAACAAAAATAAAAGAACTTAGAACATGATTGTTTCTTTAAACTGAATTTCACTTCACCTAAAGTTAAGAACTTGGAATAGGCCTTTGGATTAACAGCCTGTCAGAACCTCATTCAAATTAGGATTTAAGTCTCAACATCCCTCAAGTTCCACAAATCCCTATCTAGGTTCACCTCAACAGCCAGCTCAGATACACCCATCCATCACGGAAACTATTCAGCTTTGAAGTCAATTTGTATTGTATGTCAAAGGTGTTAGCTCTTCCTGCTTGAAGAAGCAAAGAAACTGCCCATCTCAGTAATACACTCCCATTTAGCCCTCATCTAGCTACTCGATCCTTGTGGAGGGGGTATTGAAGGATATGGGATAATCCTCAAGCGCATCACAGAAGCGTTAGCGTCGTATCGAATACGACGAGGAACGACTAGTCGCACTAGTTGTTCTATGAAACGGAAATTAAAATTTTTTTCATGTGATGAAACCACATGATCCGAGAACACTTCTCGGATCGTTTCATCTAAACCGCTAAGTAATAGGATTACCTCTTGAAGCATGGTTGCGATCGTGTCTCTAAACTAAGAGACCTCATGTCTCAAGTCCGATCCGACGGAGGAGACGCTTGCGAGCGTGTTGATGAAACGCGTGCTTCTCGCAATCCATGTTGATGATCGAAGCGGTGAATCTCCTGATCGCGACACACGAGATCCGACATCTTCTTCACAAACGAGGTGCATCGAAGGAGACGAAGATCCATGAGCAAACGATCGGGCAACATAACGACGACGCTGCTGCGATGGAGAACCTCTCTAGGGCATCCATGGTGGACGGCCACATGAGAGAGAGAGAGTGTAGAGAGAGAGAAAGAGAGAAAGAGACTTATGTTCTCATTGTGTAAAGAAGAGCAAAGGGGTTGCCTCTCCTTTTATAATATTTTGGGATCCATGGATATCAATCCATGGACAACACAAATCCAATGGCTCACATTGATTTGTGTTTCTTTTAATGGCTAAGATTTGTGTTGGTAAAAATCAACAACAATTAATTTAAATTAGATTAAATCTATATTGATAAATCAATATATTTCAATCCCAAATTAAATCAAGCAATCATGGAGATTATTGGAATGAAGATTGTCTCTTCCATAATATGAGATTTGGTGGCATGTAATCTCATGTAATCCCAAATTAAATCAAGCAATCTCATGTAATCTCATGATATCTCATGAGATTACATTATTCCATGGAAATCTCCCAGATTTACAACAACACTTGTTGTAAATTATTCAAAAAATAAATAATTCATAATTATTTTGTGAATATTGCAATCTTGCCATTGGAAAATTAGGAATCACATTCACAACCCAAAATAAAATGTGAATTACATTTTCAATTTAATGTGCAATGTGAATCCAATTCACATTAACATGTAATTAACAAATGTAAATTACAAATAACTCTCTCTTATATATTATAAATCACATTTATAATATATATGATTAATATGAATAGTGCTATCCACATTATTCAATATCCATGACAATTAAATCACATTTAATCATCTTGGATCTCTATTCTCACGTGCCCAAATAATCTGAATCATATTCACATTATTCACATCTTTGATAATCAAATCACAGTTAATTATCTAAGATAACTCTCTTTATAATATGAATTGAATTCATATTAATCATGACAATTAAATCACATTTAATGACCAATTTACTCAATGCTTGGATACATATATCAACAATGAAATTATCCTGAACTCTTTCAAGGAAAATGCGCTTTCTCCGCGAATACTTGGAGATAAGGACATGGCAATTGTATTGTTCCACGTATAGTCACTTGGATATTAAGATCACATCTCAAATCCAGATATCGGGCCTCCCATAGATGCTTGATTAAATCAAGACCGCAAATCTAATCTTCTCATTGAATCTGAATCACATTCAGATCAATGTCCAACATTTGGACTAAGATTAGATTACTTCTCTACTGAGAGGAGCCACTAAAATCCAGACCCTTTTCATCACTCCCTAGGAATGGAAGCGTCATGGTTATACAACTGTTTATAATCACATCACCCTCAGGTATTCCCAATACATGTACATCCTGCATACTGGAAGACTCAGAATAAACCTGAGGTGTAAGATCAATTTTACAATGTCTACTTCAGAGTTTTATCATTAAGTTTCTCATTCGATCATTGGGAGTTGGTATCGATCATATACTTTCCAAAATCATATATCATACCCAGGTGTTGATCATATACTTTCCAAAAGTATATATCAAACCTACAAATTCAGTCAAGCTTCCAAAGCGAGACGACCGTGCACGGAATTTGATTCTTCTCAATATCTTATGAGTGAGTTCATGTCTTCCGGTTCAGTAATGAACCCGTATGATCCCTTTTTGAGATCGTATTACTCATATGCCCTTATATGCACACCAGCACGTCGGTGTATAGACCTTGATTAGGTCATCAACCTATTGGTCTGCCAAATATACATACTCAAACATATAGTAACACATCTGTCTCCGGTCAGAGGATGTGTGCCTATATCATGACAGCATACATATAGGACTTTGGTTATCTCGGTCTCATTAAGTCAACTCTTTGACCTAACTAATTTGACACCTCCGAATCTCTATTTCTATGCAGAGGACCTGCATCAAGAGGTCGGTCAGATATCAGCCTAAATGAGAAAGGATTGCCATCTCCTACTCTGGTTGGAGATCATCTCTCAACAATCATTTGACGGTGCTTGATGAGTCCTCAATCTAACTCTTTAGATATTCATCCAAGCACCAGCCTCTATGATTCAATAATTGAATCAATAGTTGTATGATCATTAAGATGGCCACGGTACATAACCCTAATTGCACTAAGGGGCCTATTATGCAAATTATTTATTCCTCATTTCAGGTCAGGGAATGATATTTGCAATAACATTTATTGCATAATGGCTCGCTGTGGGCTCGCATGTCCAACAATCTCTCACTAGCCCAAAGAGCCATTAATGGGCTTAATCATTTAAACCCTCACTCATGTGGCAATCATAGGCTATTTAGTAAAATAGCTAGGTAAGCTGATCAGTCACTCTATTCCCGAGAGACTATGCCAAGTCCTTTTACGGCACTTGCATATACCCTAGTAACAATATTCACATCCAATGCGAATGTTGCATCTTATGCAACCAATACTCAATATTGTCTGTTATAGTGTCCTTGACACTACATCTTAACAATTACTATAACCAGTATTCTCATAATCCTTAACCGAATACCTTTATTCCTAGAGATCTCTATCTCCTAAGGTATCTATAGTTCAGTCCCTCATAGATCACCATCTACAAGGTCTTAAACTTTTGAAGATAAGACTTTGAGATCACTATCTCTAAGTTTCATCATCTATGAAGATATTGTTATTACTGCAATCAAGTGTTTTATTCCATAGTAGGATTAGTAATAGCTTACTACTCCCACTACATGGCAGACATCTTACTCTTTTGCACATCTAGCATACACTCAGCTTCTCGTAACTGATGCACAAGTGCAAGCAGTTCTAGAAATCACTTCCTCAACTCTCTGAGGTGTTATCCCTTTAGATAGGTCACTACCACATCTTAAGGGAAGGAAGCCTTTCTTGGAATTTTCTAGAAAATGGAATAAGTCCAAGGTGTACTACTAATGCGACGGTCCCAATACCATCTTCTTTTTGCTTCTGAACGACTTCAGAACTAAGATCTAAGAGGTATCCTTGAGATCATATCTCAAGGTATGGAACAACTAAATTATAAAACACTTATTATTATCCTTATATCATTCCAAATGATTAGGATAATATCTACATTTAGCACGATGAACACAATGGCACTCCCATTAAGCTTCACATGTTCATCAAGATTTTATATGAAATCATAACATTTATAATTTCATCAAATCTTATGTTCCAACTACAAGAAACTTATTGGAGTTCAAAGATGGAGTTCTTTATCTAGCACACCTTGCTTTCCTCAACCATGAAGCCATGGGGCTATTTCATGTGAATATCCTCAGAGAGGTATTCATAGAGAATTGCAATCTTGACTCACGCCATGAAGATGTCATAGTCAAGTTGTGTAGTTATGGTTAACAATATTCTTATGGGTTAAAGCAAGGTCACTAGAGAGCAAGTTTAATCGCAAGCGATGTCTTCTCTTCGGTGTGCAGCTCATGGCTACGAACTATGCTTTGAAGGTCTCTACCTTTTCATCAGGTTCCCTCTTTCTCTTGAAGATCAATTTACACATTAATGGGTCTTACCCATATAGGTGGATCCTCGAGGGTCCATATATAACACTTGTATATGAAGTCTACATTAGGCTTTTATTGCTAACATCCATCTTTCCATGTCATGATCCTCAGGAGCTTCATCACATGAAGTCCGATCATTTTCAGACTTAACTGACACATGGAATACATCCTCAAACTTATTTGAAGAAGTATTAGTGTTTCATCTTCAATTATTCTTTTAGTTTCCGATTTCAGGAGCCTTATTATTTTCTCAAGATTAAATGAGTTCCTTCACTTCATTTTCACCTTGATTCTTTAAGAGTCTCATTATCTAAAAATCACATTCTCATAGATGAGATCTTTTAAGAATCTCAAGGTCATAAAGTAGATATCCAATACCCTCCTTTATTTTCCTAATGAAGTAGCACTCTCTGGTGCTAGATTCCAGCTTACTAGCTTGGAACCTTGTTAGGATATACAATGTAGTCTCTACTACATATATATACATAGAAACTAAGAGATAATTATGCTAAGATTAATCATTGATCAAATCTTGTCACACATGATCAATTATATCTCCCTACAACTCTATTGAGTTAAGGTGTATTAGGAGGATTGAGATAGGAATGATATTCACATCTCCATAAGGTATTCCTTGAATTCATCTAATAGGTACAAGCTTCCTCGGTTAGATCAAATTCATTTCATCTTCCATCAAACTTTGATTCTAAATCAAAATTGTGAAATCTTTGAACATTTCAAAGGTTTCTTAGGTGAAGAGAAGAAATCTCATATCATACATAATCATCAATAGATATTACATATCCATAATATTTACTATGATATAGATGATTCACATACATCAATATGTATGAGATCCTGAATACCTTGACATTTTACACCTTTCCCAAAGAAGGGTGTATTGGACATTTTACTTTGAATACAATATTCATAAGTATGCAAGTTTTGAAATTTTAGACATTCGAAAGTTTCATCTCTTACTTGTCCATTGATCTCATCAACAGACATATGTCCAAAACATGATGCCAGATCATTGTCAAATGATCTTTATCCTCCTATTGATCTTTAAAGGTTCAATTTTCAATATTAGAAATCTTAATGAACCATTCATTAATTTTCTTATTTAGCAGAGTCCACTAGATGTTAGATTACTATCTGAAATATATCCATCACAACTCTCTATGATAGGTTTATTCCAGAATTCATGTTTTTATTTCCAACATTTAGAAATAAACTATGAGTGTATTCTAATATCCAGGTCATAGAGACATTCTCTAAGACTAAGGGCTCCCACTGAAAATATGAACTCTATTGATCCAATGGAAATTATTGCAACAATTGCATCACTTCCAACATGGATGATCATTAAACCTTAGATCACATTTCTAATATTCTAATACAGATGCAACCAATTACAAGTGTCATTAGAAGATTGAGATACAATTATTAGACTTTATCTTATCAAATAAATAAGTCAATTTCAATGATTATATGTAGATTATTCTGATGTACTATCCGATTCCTTCTCTAAGGATTCTAGATAGATTTGATAGTCATACTATCAACTTATTGCAGTATTGGCATTCATCCAATTCTTTGGATGTCATATGGAAGTCACAGAAGTATAGTCAACTCTTTGACTATACTTCTTACTTGGGTCCAACCAATGCTTCCACTGCACTCCCTTTATCTATAAGCAACCATTGCTCAAGACAAAGGATCTCTTATGTTGAAATCAAACATTTCAATATAAGAGTATTTCAACATTTATACATGCTTCTTTCAATTCATACAATATGAATATTATGAAGCTTCATGAATGACTAGAGTGTAGATAACAGAATGATGACACTCATCATATCTACATCCATTTAAACTCTTACAACTTAGGTCCAGATACGTACTCAAACAATTTGAATACATCATCTCCTATAGAGCCACCATTCTACATAATGCAGAGAACCATGTCATTCATGATTATATGTCGAGAGCACATATGTATGCCAGAACACCTTCTTAGATTTTATAAGGATTATTTGATAATTATGATCATTATCGACATGTCACTTCAAAAGTACATTCGATGAGATCAAGACTTATATAGACATACAAACCCTAGGGTTTTAGTCCTATTGTCTATTTAATTATCATTCCTTATTATTATGAGGAAACTTGCACATTGCAACCACATACAATATGTGTCCAACTGCAAGTACAAATATTGATCATGGATCCAATCCATGATATTTTACTGGTTATTATTGAGTATAGTATTGAGTGGGTTTAATAAAGATTTATCTGAAATAAGAAATTTGCATAAATATATATATATATATATACACATTTTACTTTGATTTAGGAATTTTTATATCAAAGTTGTCTTGCCTTGTCAACACTGAAAGTTCATTCCCTTAATCACTTTCAATGTAAAAGATATACTTACCATTATATCTCAAGCAAGATCTGAGATCGTTTTCCTTATCTTTGTTACATCCCAATAATATGAGAATCTGCAACTCGGATAAAAAAACGGGAACACATTCCACCTTGCAAGTCCAACTTGCATTTCCCAATTCGATCTTTAACACCCGGGCCCACCACTCCTAAGGTGATGTTGACCTGTCATTAATTGAACCAATTGTCAATAGGAATAGTACTCACTATGCGCAATCCAATATCGCCCCAATAATATGAGGATCCGATATTGGGGTCACTACGCATACGGCCTTACTCTTTCGAGAAGCAAAGAGCCCGATCCAGATGCGCTAGCATATAGGAGCTGTCACTTCAGACAGGTGTCTCCTACATACAATCCCTGGCGATGGAAACCCTTCGCCTTGACGGGAGACCATGGATGTCACTTATGTGATCCTCCATCTCTTATTCAAATTTTAATTTATTATTATGAATCATATTCATATAATTAATTCTTCCAAGGGAAATACACATCTATTCAAAATAGAGTGTTTTAATTGGATATAATTAATTTAATCTTATTAAATTAATTTTCAATCCAATTTGATCAACAAACTTGATTGTTTTACTTGAATACATATATAGTATTATCTCAAAGTACGTATTAATTTGAATTTTAATAATTAGAAAAATACATCTTGATTTCTCCAACATTATCGAGTCCCTACCCGCTATCATGGCCAGTACCGACGAAAGTGGGACGGACCACAACCGGTGCGACCCGCTACCCCAATGCTTCCCGACTAGACACCATATCCACCTCAGGAAAGAATAATGCCAAATAAATTAACATGTACTTGAGATGATCATCGGTTATTCAACCGAAATTATAATATATAGTAATAATCAAAACATTTTTTATTATAAGGAAATTTGCTAATCAAATTCTCAATCCTATTCAAGCAAGTTGTTTGTTGATTGTATTTCCAATTATGATCTAGATCAAATCTAATCAATTATTGGTTGAGGTCAAGTTAATTAAGGAAATAATCATCATTAAATATTTCTCAAATATTTTCCATAATTATTTCATGAAATTAACAATTAATTTCACTAATTGACAATCACATGGTTCTTGATTAGGAATGTAATTTCAGCAGTGACCCCTACTTACTAAAATTGGCATATCTCAATCAATTTAAATATAAATTAGACAAAATCAATTTTCAAAGATTGCTAATTTGATTTATGATAGAACCTAAGTGATATTTGATGCATTTCTAGGCGGATCAAAACAGTAATTAACGTATTAATCATGTTAAGATTTGCAGTTCCCGCAACAGTGAGTATATGTTCATTAAAACAACCATATCTCGAGCAAACGGAATCCAAATTACGTAAACTCATATCCTATGGTTTCCTTATTTAATGGGGAACAAAATTCAATTATTATTTTCCTGTTTAAACAATTTAAATGGGACCGAAAATAATCACTAAACAGAGATACGAAAATGAAATGCGACAAAAAACTTTCGCGACCGTAACGAACCCTTGTCGTCCTAGGTTTGCGGATCGTATCCAAAACCTTCGACCTAAGGATCTGATATCACTTGAAGGATATGGGATAATCCTCAGGCGCATCACGGAAGCGTGAGCGTCGTGTCGAATACGACGAGGAACGACTAGTCGCACTAGTTGTTCTATGCAGCAGAAATTAAAAATTTTTTCATGTGACGAAACCACATGATCCAAGAACACTTCTCAGATCGTTTCGTCTAAACCACAAACAAGTAGTAGGATTACCTCTTGAAGCGTGGTTGCGATCGAGTCTTTAAATGAAGAGACCTCCTGTCTCATGTCCGATCCGACGGAGGAGACGCCTACGAGCGTGTTGATGAAACACGTGCTTCTCGCAATCCATGTTGATGATCCAAGCGGTGAATCTCCTGATCTCGACAAACGAGATCTGACGTCTTCTTCACGAGCGAGGCGCACCGAAGGAGACAGAGATCCACGAGCAAACGATTGGGCAGTATAACGATGACGTTGCGGCGATGGAGAACCTCTCTAGGGCATCCATGGTAGATGGCCACATGAGAGAGAGAGTGTGTGTAGAGAGAGAAAGAGATAAAGAGACTTATGTTCTCATTTTGTAAAGAAGAGCAAAGGGGTTGCCTCTCATTTTATAATATTTTGGGATCCATGGATCTCAATCCATGGACAACACAAATCCAATGGCTCACATTGATTTGTGTTTCTTTTAATAGCTAAGATTTGTGTTGGTAAAAACCAACAACAATTAATTTAATTTAGATTAAATCTATATTGATAAATCAATATATTTCAATCCCAAACTAAATCAAGCAATCATGGAGATTATTGGAATGAAGATTGCTTCCTTCCATAATATGGGATTTGGTGGCAATCTCATGTAATCTCATGATATCTCATGAGATTACATTATTCCATGAAAATCTCCAATATTTACAACAACACTTGTTGTAAATTATTCAACAAAAATAATTCATAATTATTTTGTGAATATTGCAATCTTGCCATTGGAAAATTGTGAATCACATTCACAACCCAAAATAAAATGTGAATTACATTTTCAATTTAATGTTCAATGTGAATCCAATTCACATTAACATTTAATTAACAAATGTAAATTACAAATAGCTCTCTCTTATATATTATAAATCACATTTATAATATATATATGATTAATATGAATAGTGCTATCCACATTATTCAATATCCATGACAATTAAATCACATTTAATCATCTTGGATCTCTATTCTCATGTGCCCAAATAATATGAATCATATTCACATTATTCACATCTTTGATAATCAAATCACATTTAACTATCTAAGATAACTCTCTTTATAATATGAATTGAATTCATATTAATCATGACAATTAAATCACATTTAATTACCAATTTACTCAATGCTTGGATACATATATCAACAATGAAATTATCCTGAACTCTTTCAAGGATAATACGCTTTCTCCGCGAATACTTGGAGATAAGGACATGGCAATTGTATTGTTCCACGTATAGTCACTTGGATATTGAGATCACATCTCAAATCCAGATATCGAGCCTCCCATAGATGCTTGATTAAATCAAGACCGCAAATCTAATCTTCTCATTGAATCTGAATCACATTCAGATCAATGTCCAACATTTGGACTAAGATTAGATTACTTCTCTACTGAGAGGAGCCACTAAAATCCAGACCCTTTTCATCACTCCCTAGGAATGGAAGCGTCATGGTTATACAACTGTTTATAATCACATCACCCTCAGGTATTCCCAATACATGTACATCCTGCATACTAGAAGACTCAGAATAAACCTGAGGTGTAAGATCAATTTTACAATGTCTACTTCAGAGTTTTATCATTAAGTTTCTCATTCGATCATTGGGAGTTGGTATCGATCATATACTTTCCAAAATCATATATCATACCCAGGTGTTGATCATATACTTTCTAAAAGTATATATCAAACCTACAAATTCAGTCAAGCTTCCAAAGCGAGACGACCGTGCACAGAATTTGATTCTTCTCAATATCTTATGAGTGAGTTCATGTCTTCCGGTTCAGTAATGAACCCGTATGATCCCTTTTTGAGATCGTATTACTCATATGCCCTTATATGCACACCAACACGTCGGTGTATAGACCTTGATTAGGTCATCAACCTATTGGTCTGCCAAATGTACATACTCAAACATATAGTAACACATCTGTCTCCGGTCAGAGGATGTGTGCCTATATCATGACAGCATACATATAGGACTTTGGTTATCTCGGTCTTGTTAAGTCAACTCTTTGACCTAACTAATCTGACACCTCTGAATCTCTATTCCTATGCAGAGGACCTGCATCAAGAGGTCAGTCAGATATCAGCCTAAATGAGAAAGGATTGCCATCTCCTACTCCAGCTGGAGATCACCTCTCAACAATCATTTGACGTTGCTTGATGAGTCATCAAGCTAACTCTTTAGATATTCATCCAAGCACCAGCCTCTGTGATTCAATAATTGAATCAACAGTTGTATGATCATTAAAATATCCATGGTACATAACCCTAATTACACTAAGGGACCTATTATGCAAATTATTTATTCTTCATTTCAGACCAGAGATTTATATTTTCAATAACATTTATTGCATAATGGCTCGCAGTGGGCTCACATGTCCAACAGGTATTTCCTTCTAAGGTCAGGTCGTGATGTGTCCACAATCGAATAAACAGAGAGGTAGAAGAATGTGAAGAGAAATGGAGTGTAACGAGTGTAGTCACATATCCTTGTGAAGCTTGGCCTAGCCAAGTCTCCACTAAAACGTGCAGGATCTCTGAAGCTTGGGCCATTGTAGTCATGTATGCATTTGGTATTTGGCTTCTTTTCAGTAGAAAGTGATTGTTGCACCGCATTGATCTTTTGTGCCCCAACAGATATAACATCTTTTCTTCCGTCCATTTTTTGGGATCTTCGAAAAATCATACCAGCAGATCCTTCCATCATTCGAAGCTTTATTTAAACCCCACACTCCCATCTTTAGACTCCTAAGCCACTAGACAAGGTTGAAAATGCACCACCAAAATGGACTTTTTTGACTTTTAACACTTTTAATTTGTTTAGTAATTTTTGAAAGAGTCAATAGATTACATTATTTACATGTATTTACAAGAAATTATGTACATTTTACAAAGAATTTTATACACATTTTATATAAAAGATTATACATATTTTATACAATATTTTACAAAAGCATTTTATTTGCAAATTTTATCTACTTAAGAATTTTATCCAAGTATTTTACAATACATTTTATATACAATTAAGGTGCCTCTTGTTTTAACTCATATTTAGAGTTTTCTATCAGCTTTTAAAAATCCAAAATATAAACCCATACTTTTAGAACCATATTATTAAAAATACAATAAATTATGAGTTATGGCTTCTAAAGTATATATATAATATATATACGGCACCCTCTATACTTAAGAAAAAGTACATCCTAAGTATAGAAAAAATCCTAAACGAGACCTAAGGGTGTAGGACAATAAAAGAATGAATGAATAAAATCGAAAACACATATACAAGGTGAAAAGAATGAACAAATCAAACAGAGTGAAACTCGGGTATGACATGCAGAATGTGAAGAATGAAGAACACATCTCATACAAAATGAATGGGGACAACCTCAATGGTCGGTCTCATGATCAAGAAATGGTTTCAAACGCTGACCATTAACTCGAAAGGTGGATTCAGAAGACAACTCGGATATTTCTATGCTATCGTTGGCGTACACCTTTTGCACTATATAAGGGCCTTTCCACTTGCTCTGAAGTTTCCGTGGAAATAACTTAAGTCTCGCATCTAATAGCCAAACTCTCTAATCAGGCTCAAACTGCTTATGGCTAATATGTGCATCATGCCATTCTTTCATACGCTCCTTATAATGAAGGCTACTCATGAAGGCCTCATCTCGCAACTCCTCCAAGGCCGCCGACTCTGTCTGCCTTTGATTGCCGGCATCTTCTGAACCAAAGATCACTTCTTTCACTGCTCACCATGAATTGCTCTTGATCTCAACAGGTACGTGGCATGGTTTTCCATAAATGAGCTGAAAGGAAGATGTAACCAATGGTATCTTGAAGGATGTTCTATTAGCCCAAAGAACCGAGTCCAAAAGTTGTGACCAATCCTTTCGGTCTGAGCGAACAACCTTGTACAAGATCATCTTAACCTCCTTATTTGAAACCTCGGCTAGACCATTCATCTGGGAATGGTACGGAGTAGCAACTCGATGGTCTATACCGAAATCTCTAGCAAGTGCCCCTACCTATTCATTGATGAAGTGGCTACCCCCATCTGAAATAAGAACTCAAGGGACCTCGAACCACGAAATGATATGCTTCCTTAGGAACTTGCAAATTGTGTTTGCATCAGCGGCTTGGGAAGGAATAGCCTCATCCCAATGATAAGAGGGCTCGGAATCGATCGTGGTTTAAGTGATTGTGTTGTCGGTGTAGAAAACCGCAAAGAGATCTGAGTCTCTATATCAAAAAAATTTCAATTTAAAATAGGAGAGAGAGAAGAAGAAGGTAAATTGGATTCTCTCCTATTTTAAACCTTACACTATTTTATTTAGCCAGGTAAGTGTGCCTGGGTCGAACACAAGGAGGCAGAATAGAGATATTTTGATTTTTGAGTGAAAACTATCTTTTTCTGATTTTTTTATCTCTTTTCAAAACAAGTCGATTTTTAAGTTTTTATTTGTTTTATTTTTTTTCAATTTTTATTTAATTTTTCAAAGTAATATTTTTTAAACAATTACCTACAATATAATATGTGAGAAATAGGCGAAATATAGATGATATTATATAATAGGTAAATCGAGCGAGCAACGAGCTCGAAGAAGACTCAAAAACAAATCAAAACGGAGTCGAAATTCGACAAATCAAAACACGACGAAAAAGCGAAGAAAACACACAAAAATACTGAAAAACCTTTAAAAAATCGATACAAAATAATGTCAAAAACGTGTCCAAAATCCCCCTACAACACATGGGTAGAAATGTAAGAACAAGAAAGAAAAGTTCTATAGTTTAGTCCTCTGTCAGGGGCTGAAATGTAAAGAAAATATGAATGATTACATTTAGGTCCCCGCACGGGGACCTAAACAAAATTCTGGGAAGTTTGGAGGCGGTCTGGAGCTTCTGGAAGTTCGTTGGACTTAAGATGCAAAATTCACACCGTTTCGGCCTTGATAGCCTAGAACAGAAGATCAAGCGCAATCTGGGACGTCCACGCCTGCCACGTGTCGACCAACTATTACCCGGGCTGTTCTTGGGTTGTTCTTCAGGCGGTTGAGCAATTGACGAAGGTGCCTCCTTCTCCGATTTATCGTCGGCGACTGATGATGACATGGGATCTCCGGCGGGGCCAGAGGGGTGGCTCCTCCACCCCTCGAACTTGCCCGCGGTGGTGATGAGTCAAAGATGGCTGATAACGGTAGAAGAATGGCCGATGAAGATGACAGTCACGCTGCTCTGCTCCTGAAGCTAAGTGTGTTGCTCCTTCTTTGATTGCGATTTGCGTGAAGATTGAAGACTTCACAGGCCTTGTATTTGCTCCAGATTCAAGATTGATCTACAAAGAGTATATAAATGCTTGATTCTCTCAAGAATTGGCCAACAATTAGTAAGAATTGCAAGATCAAAAGGTGTGTTTCCAGAATTAGTGAAGAAAAACATGAATGGTAGCAAAAGTGAAATGTGAGTTGGTTTGATCTCAAAGCGAATTGGGGATGGAATTTTTATGCGCGTCTAAGAAGGATGATTAAACTTCCTAACTACGTAATTATCCATGCAAATCGTGGTACGAGGATCGAGAAAGAAAATTGCAAAGATGGATGAATACCTGTGGTAGCAGAGTGTAGAACCACTGCTGGTCGTCGCTCAACGAGTCGGCTTCCTGGAGCTCCAAGCGCACACGGCAGCGATGCAAGGCGAGGTTGAAGCCTAGGAACGTCTCCCTGATGAACCTCCTTCCATGCAGGTACCCTTGGGCGGAGCTGTCACCTCCAGAGAGGGCGGAGAGAGGCTAGGAAGGTAGGAGGTCGGCCACTGGATCTGGAGTTCAGGTGTTTATGGAAAAGTTAGTTAGAATCTGCAAACTTTAGGGGTATTTATATATGAATTTACTTAGGCTTCAAGGAAATCCAAGGGATGGCGAGTAAGGTGGTTGTTAGGAGAAGAGAATCAAGGGAGTAGATTGCCTGAAGAGGTTATAGAGCGTGTGTGAAAATTTGGTGAATATAGCCGGTTAGAATAGAAGCAATACCGGCTTCTTGGGGACAGGTGCTGACACGTATCAGCACCTGGTTAAACAGATGCATAAATAACATATAAATAAAATAATAAATACTAAATAGCGTTATTTTAAATAGGTATAAAAACAAGAAATGTAAATAAATAAATTATTGAAATTTTAGAATAATTACTCTTTATAAATAATAAATATTATTCGAGATAGAATTATTACATTAATAAATAAGTATAGATAAATAGGTCTTAGATTTTTAATTTGATAAATAAATAATTAAGTATTAATTTCGTATTTTCTTAATTATTAAAATAGTAAATAAAGTCTTTGTGAATTTTAGGGATTTTATTAAAATAATTTACATATATTAATAAATACGGGTATGAGTTATACAGTTCAATTTTATCAATAAATTAGGATTTTGGATTTTATTAAAATAAAAAATAAGCTCCAAAAATTTTGAAATAAATTATGTTGAAAATACAATATCATGAAAATTATTAGAAATTATAAAATTAATAAAATTATAAATAATGTGTTCTAAATAAAATAAATAGTCCAGAAACCTTGTTGTCATTAGGTCCCAAAACCGACTTTTTGCAAGCGGACTATGAATTCAATGAAACTACCTTTATTAATTAGAAAATATTATTTTATGAACTTTAAAGGTGAGTAGAGTGAAATTGGAGTTCGTATGAAGAAGTTATGAGGTTCGGAAGTTGAGAATTTGACAATTTAAAGGAAGGATTTCTTGACATATATACAGGAAAATATTTTTAACTTATTTTTATATTTTTATATATTTTAGAAATAATTAGGAAAAGAGTTTGGTGAAAAATATGTACATATGAGTTAATTAAAAATCAATGAAGTTTTGGTATTTATTTGATAAATAGTGAAAAGTGTGTGAAGTGTGTCTTAATTTATTTTTATGGTTTTCTTTCCTTATCTCCCCCTACTTATTGGTTTGTCGACCAATCCATATTGACTTGGTCTCGGGGGTTAGGTTATATAAATATACCTTGCATCTATATTTATATTTATAGGTCCTATTGCACATATATACGTATACAATTTGCCTTATTTTCTTTTCTTTGTTCTTTATTTATTTACATGTTTTTGATGTATAAAAGTGCATTTTTATTCATGAATGAAGTTTTGATAAAAGATGGAAATTAATGTATATTTACATATATTTGTTAAGGGTTTTAAGATAAAATACGACAGAAAAGTTAATGAATCATGGATTCATCAACCCCCTATACTTAAACTTTGCTAGTCCCTTAGCAAACACTTAATTGAAAAGTAAGTGAAAAAGAAAGAAAGTTAGAATAAATTTGTTTTCCTAAACCAATTCATGAGAACATACAAAGGATAGAGCTCGATCGGACCTGAAACAAGCATTTTATCGGATCATTAACTAGGATTGGGATTTTATCCTCAACAGTCCTCAAGTTTTACAAATCCTTATTCAAGATCACTTCATCAGCTAGTTCAGAGTCACTTATTGATATCGCAAACTCTATCATCCTTGAAGTCAATTTGCACAGTGTGTGAATTGATTTAGCTCTTCCTGCTTAAAGAAATGAAGAAACCGTCCATCCCGGCTACACACTTCTATTGCTTCCTCATCCAGCTACTCTTTCCTCGGGGAGGGAGGTATTCCCTTCTGAGGTCAGTTCATGCTATATACACAATCGATTATAGAGAGAAAGTAGAAGAATGAGAAAAGAAGTGGAGTGCGACCAGTGTAGACGCATCTCCTTGTGAAGCTTAACCGGTGTAGCTAAGTCTCCACTAAGATGTGCATGCATTTTTTGTGGAAGCTTGGACCATTGTGGTCGTATTTGCATTTGGTGGCTTCTTCTTTGATTTGGCTTTGTAATTTACTTGCACTGCATTCATCTCTTTTGTGCCTCGACGGATATAGCATCTTTTGTTCCATCCCTTTTATGAGGTCTTAGAAAAATTGTGTCAGCATATCCTTCCCTCATCCGAAGCGACTATCGCAACCCCAATCTCTCCCGTCTTTAGACATCAATGCTGCATAGACAAGGATAGAAACGCACTATCAAGATGTAATGTCCTTCGCAACTCCATAAAAGTCGAGCTAAGTGTAGAGTGCATGTGTTCAAGATTGGTTCACTGGTGTAGAGTTGTATGGATGACACCAAATGGTCTAGTTAAGCATATATGAATTGATTTCCCAAATATGGTCTTATGGAACTCAAAGATTTTAAGTCAAAGACCTGAAGAGTCTAAATTCCAGATCCTAACTAGGCTCCTTACAATGAAAGTTAAAGGCCATGATCAAGCTCCATCCTTTAGAGTAGACCTAATCCTTAGTTCCAGAAATCAAACTTATTCTGAAAAATGCGAATGCAAATGCAACCATGTTTTTGTGAAGTCTACTTTCTGAATTTTACTCATTTTTATGAATTTTAAGGCTTTTGTAATTTTTATGACTTTTAGGACTTTGTATTTTTTATGGATTTTCTGATTTTTATTAACAAGCTTTTGTACACGAATTTTACAAGATATATTTTATTTGAGTTAAGTATCTAATGTATTTTACAAATTTTATCTACAGAGAATTTTACAAGGATTAAATGATTTTTACACATGTTTTAATAGATAGCATTTTTAAATAAGTATTATACAAATTTTAAATACCTATTTTAAATAGGGAAAATGGGGCTGCCCCCACCCCCATTTTTTGTAATTTTTTTATTTTTTAGAAAAATATCAACATGTATATTCATCCCTATATCCCTCCTATATGTCATTCGAATTTCTTCAGAAACAGAGACTCCTACGGCCTCCATCCATACATCATTTTTTTAACGGTCGTAGGATTTTTTAAATTGATCCTATCCAGATGGAGGTCGTATGAGTTTCTGTTTCTAACGAAATTAGAATGGCATATAGGAGGGATATATAGGTGAATATGCATGGCGATATTTTTCAAAAAAAATAAAAAAATTAACCCAAAAATGGGGCGGGGCAGCCATGTTGGCTGCCCCCAGGGGGCAGCCCCATCAACCCCTTTTAAATATATTTTTTAATTACAAATTTTAAATATATTTTACTTATTTATAAGGATTTTATAAATTATAAATAAATGTATAAATGGATTTTAAATTATCCCTCACCCACTTTTTATGAATTTTATAGATATAGAAAATACATAAAAGCACGAGTTATGGACAAAAGTATATATACAATATATACGCATCCCCTATACTTAGATTGTGCTATGTCCTCATAGCGTCAAAAGAGAAAAAGGAGGACATAATTCGTGCTAAGTAAAAGTGGGTGAAAAAGAATATAAAATACAAGTCAGTCAATCCCGCCTATACTTACGATCAGGTCGTCGTAAGTATAACGGAAAAGCAAAAATGAGGTGACTGAGTGAAAAGAATATACAACGAAGTAACAAAAGGAATAAAGGGAACGAAATCATCGAAATCACTCGGTTCCCCCTATACTTAGGATAAGGCATCCTAAGTATAGAATAGATTGTAGCCAAAAATCGGAGACTAGTGATTTGTGAAAAAGAAAGGATATACAAAAGTATCAGAATAAAATATAAAACGCAAATCAACAAACAATCAGTCCCCCCTATACTTAGGATCCGGTATCCTAAGCATAGAAGACGAGCAAAAATGGGGACGATTGTGGTCTATGAAGAATATACAAGTGTTGCGGATCTCCAGAAATCGAATGGCTCAAAAGACTTTGTACAGGATGAGATAAAGTGAAAGAATGATCACGAGTCCTGTACAAAATAGATCACTTCAATGCGGTCCAAATGATCAGTAGTCTCTACGAAGTGCTTCAGCATCTTCCCGTTAACCACGAACGGCTCTGCACCAGGTGACACATCTGATATTGCTATACTTCCATTGTCGTGCATCGTTCTGACTATGTAAGGCCCTTCCCACTTGCTTTTCAATTTGCCAGGAAAAATTCCCAATCTTGCATTGAACAACCAGACTTTCTGCCCAGAGACAAAGATCTTGTGCCGGATATGTCTATCATGTCATTTCTTCACTTTGTCCTTACAAATGAGAGTGTTCTCGTATGCCTGATTTTGAATTTCTACTAGCTCATTCAGATCTATCTTTCTCTTAGCTCCTGCTTTCTGTGCATCAAGTAAAATTTCTCGAATAGCCCATTCAGATTTGTGCATGATCTCTACGAGCAAACGACATGGATTTCCATAAACTAGTCTGAATGGTGAAGTACCTAAGGGAGTTTTATATGAAGTACGATATGCCCAAAGAACCTGATCTAGAAGCTGTGACCAGTTCTTCCTGTCCAGTCGTACTAATTTCTGGAGAATTGATTTCACCTCCCTATTTGAGACTTCAGCCATGCCGTTCGTCTGTGGGTGGTAAGGAGAAGCTACTATGTGATCAATGATGTATTGGTTCACTAGCTTTTTGATCTCCTAATTAATGAAATGGCTACCCCCATCAGAAATAAGAATACGTGGAATCCTGAACCGTGAAATAATGTGTTCCCTTAGGAACTTACAAACTATCTTACTGTCTGTGGTTCATGCGGGTATAGAATCCACCCATCTACTAACATAATCTACAACGAGAAGAATGTACTCAAAGCCATTGCTGGAAGGAAACGATCCCATGAAATCTATGCCCCATGCATCAAAGATCTCGCAAATAATGACGGGTCGCATAGGCATTGAATCTCTAGCACTGACTTTCCCTATCGCTCTCTGACAATTCAGGCAACTCTTCACAAATGTGCAGGCATCTCTAGTAAGAGTCGGCCACCATAATCTGCTCTCAAGTACCTTCTGGGTTGTCCTCTTCCCTGAGTGATGTCCCCCTGCCTCTAAAGAATGGCACAAAGTGAGGACACTATTATATTTCTCCTTAGGAATACAATGCCTGTAAACACAATCTGGTCCCTCACGAAAAAGAATAAGATCCTCCCAATGGTAGTATCGTGCCTCGGAAACTAGTCTATCAACTCGATTCTTTGGCCAGCCCTGAGGATTTTTCTGCATAACCAGAAAATTCACTATATCTGCATACCATGGAAGCTCGGTAACTGCAAAGATGCTCTCGTCGGGAAATCTCTCTGCAACCTCAAGCGTGTACACATCTGAAGGCTTCTCTATCTATAATCGGGAGAGGTGATCAGCTACCACGTTCTTTACTCCGGGTTTGTCTTTAATATCCAAATCGAATTCCTGAAGTAAAAGAATCCATCGAAGAAGGCGTGCCTTGACATCCTTCTTTTCCATCAAAAACCGGATAGTTGAATGATCTGTATAAACTGTGATTTTGGAGCCAAGAAGATAAGATCTGAATTTATCTAATACGAACACTAATGCCAACATCTCCTTTTCTGTCACTTTGTAATTACGTTGAGCATCATCTAAGGTTCTGTTGGCATTGTGGATAGCAACAGGAAGTACATTCCTCCTTTGTCCTAATACAGCCACGATCGGAAAATCTGAAGCATCCGTCATGATCTCGAAGGGTAGAGACCAATCAGGTGGTTGTAGAACAGGAGCACTGATAATCATTTCCTTTATTGTGAGGAAGGCATTAAGACATTTATCATCTAACAAGAACTCAATGTCTTTGCCAAATAATTCAGTTAACGGTCGGGCAATTTTAGAGAAATCGTGGATAAACCGTCGGTAAAAGCCGACATGCCCCAGAAATGACTGTAACTGCTTAATGTTGGATAGTGGTTTGAGGTGCTTGATGACGTCCACCTTGGCAGGGTCAACCTCCATGCCTCACTGGGAGATGACGTGCCCCAACACGATCCCGTGTGTAACCATAAAATGGCTCTTTTCCTAAGACAAAATGAGATCTACCTCGCAACATTTCTGAAGAACCTGGTCTAGGTGCGCTAAACAACCGTCAAAGGACTCACCATAGACCAAAAAATCATCCATAAAGACCTCTAGAAAATCACCGATCATGTCTGCAAAAATAGCAAGCATACACCTCTAGAAAGTAGCAGGGGCGTTGCACAATCCAAAGGGCATCCGTCTAAAGGCATACGTGCCAAATGGACATGTGAAGGTGGTTTTCTCCTGGTCTTCAGGAGCAATGATTACCTGGTTGTATCTGGAGTAACCGTCAAGGAAATAGAAGTATTCCTTCCCTGCCAACCTTTCGATGACCTAGTCTATAAAAGGCAAAGGAAAGTGGTCCTTCTTCGTTGCGGCGTTCAGTTTTCTGTAATCAATGCACACCCGCCACGACGTAGTTACTCTCTTTGGAATCTCCTCTCCACTCTCATTTTTAATCATCTGAATTCCCGACTTCTTCGGAACAACATGTAATGGGCTAACCCATTCAAAGTTGGAGATGGGATAAATGAACCCTGTGTCGCACCATTTCTTAATCTCTTTCTTGATAACCTCTCGTAAAATTGGATTCAGCCAATGCTGAAATTCTCTGGAAGGTTTGCTGTCATGATTGAGATATATATGATGAGAACACAAAGCATGATTAATTCCGCAGAGATCGGATACAGTCCACTCAATAGCCTTGTGGTTTCTTTCAAGAACCTCCATCAAAGGAGATTCTTGTTCTACGGTCAAAGATGAACTAATAATGACCAGAAACTATCGATGTGGACCCGCAAGGAAAGCGTACTTCATCTTTGGTGGCAACAAGTTCAGTTCTAGTAAGGTAGATTCTGACTCTGTTGAAACCTCATCTATATGTGTATTGGGATCTGTATCGGTTGTGGATTTGTCTGCAATCTGGTTATCCACCATCTCAATATGCTCTAGAGTCGGACTACAGAAGATGTTTACAACATCATCCGACTCGCTACTATGCTCATCCTCAGAATGATTAGAGGAAAACAAATCAGCTAAATGAAACTCTATCTCTAGATCATCTGAAGTGGAGGAATTGTGTAAAGTCTTTGAATCTGAAAGATCTGCAATAAACTCCTCAGAGTTTGATCCCTCTACTTCTCGTCATCCATACTGAAATATAAGTACCTTCTGAAGAACTGCCAACTGTGGTCTCGGACCCATCCTCTATTAAGCAATCTTGGGTCTCTACTTGATACCTTTCGAGGTCGTCAAGACAAACCTCATCCATGTAATCACAGATGGCTAAAGAACTCAAGAAATCGGAAGATGCATCACTGGATGTGTTTAAATCTCTCGCCATCTCTATATGTACCTTCTCTCCCTCGATGTGAAAAGACACCTTTCATGTATAATAATCGAAGAGAGCCTTTGCGGTCTCTAAGAAAGGCCTTCCAAGGATGATCGGGGTAAGGTGTAACTGTGTAGGGCAATCCATGTCCAGGACAGTAAAGTCCACTGAGAATTACAGACCCTGCACGGTTACGATAATGTTCCTTAATATGCCCTTAGGCCTCTTTACGGATCTATCAGCAAACTGAAGGATCGCGTGGGATTTGTAAAGAGGACCTAACTCGAGCTTGTCGAGTAAGGAAGATGGTATCAAATTGATCGAGGAACCGTTATCTAATAGAGTGCGATCGAATTCAGCATTTGCAATCTCGCATCTGATAATGCGCTCCTAAATCCTTCTTCTTCTTCGGTAACTTATTCTGAATAGCACAGGATGTAGCCTTGGTCAAAATATGTTTCTCTGTACATGATCTCTTTTTCCTACGCGTAGTGCATCGATTTTTCAACTGATTCTTGAGCGTAGGAAAATGGTCCAAGGCATCATGAAGTGGGATCTTCTAAAAGATGTGATCTTTTAATAATCTTTCAGTCTCTGGAGTCACAACATTCTTTTTATTATTTTTCTTTCCTTTTCCAAACAAAGTATCGGGAAAAGGAACAATATCAGGAATAAGAAAATCAGACTTTTTATTTCTTTCAGAATCAGCTTGTACATCGAGAGTTTCAAAATTATGTACAAAACTCTCTAAAACAGGAGAAGACATATTTTTGTCGGGAGTATCTGCATGGTCTAGCGTGATATCATCGTCTGACTCGCCGGTGTCCATGTCAATTATTTCGGCATCGCTCCCTTCTCTCTGATCTTCAAGGTGGTCCTCATCACTGTGTTTATTCTCCTCCTCAACATCAGAATCTGGATGCTCATGGATTTGCTCCTGCTCCTCATCAAGTGCCCTCTCCTCTTTTCCAACAGGTGCTCGTGATGATCTACCACTCCTGAGACGAATGAAGTTAGATAAAAATTCAGGAAAAGAGATCGTACCTGTAGTGTTGTCTACCTGATCTGGATGCCTCCTCTTGTTGTTCGGATTCATCTGAGGCTGGGCTGGGAGAGTGGTCTTCGGTGCAGTTAACTCGTCCAGACGACGGTTAACCTGTTCCATCTCTATCTTGTGCGCAATTTGGAGCGTACTCAGCATATCCATGATTTGATTTAGAGTCTGGTCTTGTGAAGACATCTCAGGTTCGGTGTGGTGGCCCTGGCTTTCTACTCTCTCATGCCTTAGAGTGTATTGCTGTGAGGTGGTGATATGACTGTGAATGATGAGCAGGATACTGATAGGAATGAGGTCTCTGATAAGCATGCTGGTGAGACTGCTGCTGCGTGAAGTTCTGTCGGTGCTGGAAGTGTGGACGTCCATTCTGTGGTTGGTTGTATTGCTGCTGCTGATGATGTGGTATACTCGGTTGCTGAATCGGAGTATACCAAATCCTGTTGATCTCAAGAGTGGATTGAGGCTCAACATCCATGTCGGCAGCACTGGTGATCTAGCCGGGATTGGCATGAGAGTGATCTGCATGCCAATCAATCCGCGAAGTCTCGGGTTCGCTCTGTACAAAATGAATCTGTCGGGTGGGTGGAGCGGGTAAGGTCCTCTGTGCAGGTTGTGCGGTCGAAGAAGATTGGCTCTGCTCGTACTGAAGTTGGAGCTCTGAAACCTTCTTCGTAAGATCACTCAGCTGCTGAGGCAGAGATGAGAGTTTCTCTAACTCTCGCAGCGGCTGTAAGTCCTGAACTTGTTTTTGAATCACATCCACCAATGTTAATTTCTCGCTAATGAAGCCCATGTTGGTGTTGGATTCAGACTCTGAGATATTAGCCACCTGATGATGCTCTCGGTGATGTGGTGGCTGAGGGGCCTTCTGAAATGCCCGAGTAGAGTCGACGACTCTTGAGTTCTTTGCCATCCCTTCGAAGATGGACCAGACTGACTCAGCATCCTTATTCAAATAGCTGCCGCCGCATGCGGCACTCACTAGCCCCTGAATGTCTGGCTGGAGTCCTCCGAAATAGTTCTGTACTAGCACCTTCATCAGTATCTCATGATGCGGGCATCTCTCCATAAGATCTTTGAATCTATCCCATGCCTCATGTAAAGATTCATTCAGAAGCTGCGTAAAATTGAAGATCTGACTCCTCATCATGTTCATCCTCCCCAGAGGAAAATACTTACGTGGGAATGTGGACTTCAAATCATCCCATGTAGAAACTTCCCTTTCTAGGTGGCTCAACCAGTAAAGTCCCTTATCGGCTAAGGCGAAGGGAAAAGCTTTGAGGCGAACAGCCTCCTGTGTAACTCCTGGATAACTAGTCGTACCACAAATCATCTCGAACTGCTGCAAAAAGGTAAACGGCTCCTCTGTATCATTCTCGCAGAACTTGGGAAGCAATGAGATGAAGGATGGCCTCAATTCGTATGCACCTTGATTCGGCAGTAGCCGAATCCAATGATGGAGCGTTCTCACGCCCGGGTCATACTCATCTTGTAAAGTGGCAGGAACCATTGCAGGCGGTAAAGGGTTCCCGGCCCCTGCTCGCAACGCGACTATCTCAGCTCGCAACTCATTCTGAGTTCTAAACTGTTTTCAAATCTGTAAATTCATCTGCTGTAGAGTATCGAGAATTCATGTCGTTATATCTGTAGCTGGATCTGGTCTTCCGTCATGGTGATCCTCTGCTGGTGGCCTCTCCTCTGCTGGTCCTTTACCACAAGCCATGTGTCTCAGATCTACTGTGAAAGAAAAAGTCTCGTAAGAACTCAGCGAAAAATCAGATGGAGATATCGATGATGTATTGAGACAAAGGTCTGCCTCAATAGACTGGCCGGGAGGTGAGGGAGTCTGGGTCTGACTCTCCTCGAGATCAGACGGGACCAACTTGGGAAGAGGGTCATCCCGAGCTTGTGAAGATGTACGACACACGGTGGACGGTCGAGAGCTCACGGAGTCTAAGCAGAAAAGCCGTTGAGTCGTCATCTTTGATGCTAAGAGAATGATCGGAGAGCACGATTTACGATTCAAGAAAGATGGGAAAATGTGTAAAGCTGCGGAACTCATGCCCCGCAAACAAACACAAAGCAAACTACGTTTTCACCAACACAACCCGATGATGGCCGTAAGAGTTCAGTCTTTTATCTTGTTGATTTTAGGATTGTATTAGCAAACAAATGTCGGTTACGCGAGCTGATAGGTTCCTGTTGTTTTTCCTGAAACATTGTCCCGAGTCTTTATAAAAAACCACTTGCTCTCAACCAGTATGGGAGTAAGTACGAACCATTTCAGACTACCCATGTTACTTGAGGATGGAGCCTTATGCGGTGTCCTCTAAACCCCCCACTCTGCTAAGTAAACCCGGACCCTTTCCGGCTACCCGAGCGTACCCACTGAAAAGCAGTGAGTAGGTGCATAGACTAAGTAGTATTTCGCGAGAAATACGGGTTGTGGTTCTATCCTTACGGGTCGTCTCTCACTCATGCACTCTGAGAAAAATGTGCAGGGATTAGTCTCCCAAATCAATTGAATCTTTACGTTTATTTTATATCAGATACGTTAGCAATCCTGATTTTATTTTTGGGTTTTATATTTTTTAAGTTTTTTTCAGACAAATGTCTACCGAGTGTCTTTATTGTTTTTATAAAAGTCCTAAAATCATACACCTAAGTGGCGAGTCCTAAGACTAACTACGAAAGAGCAATCAGATAGGAAAACGAAAAATCCTACGCAAGCACCTAGCCTCGCGAAAAAGCCGCACAAAAAACCGTCGATGCGAGAAAATCACGGTGGGTGCCCTGATCCCCCGAATACACGGTACTCAGCGAATCAGACCCCGAAAGAGAATGGGAGGGAAGGTACAAGTCGGGATACCCTTAGGGGGGCCCTTTCTACGAAAACAAAAACACAGGCAAGTGCCCTTTTTTACAAGAATAAAAGAAAATCCAAATGAATCTTAACTAATCCTGCCCTCTACAACTAAGAACCTCGGTCTCTGCACTTTCAACTGTTTTGTGACTTTTGAGAAAGCCGGCTGAACCTGTAGGTCCTGTAAGAATTAGTTAAGAAAAACACATAAAAAACCGTAACAAGACTATTAAAAGACACGAAAAAAACCGTAAAACCAAAGTAAAAATCGTAAATCAAAAACCGAACGAAAAAAATCAAAAATTGTAAACAAAATCACAAGAAAGTGTCAAAAATCAAAATAACCCTAACGCCTCCCTGGCAATGGTGCCATTTTGATAAGAGGGCTCGGAACCGATCGCGGTTTAAGTGATTGTGTTGTCGGTGTAGAAAACTACAAAGAGATCCGAGTCTCTATATCAAACAAATTTCGGTTTAAAATAGGAGAGAGAGAGAAAAAGAAGGTAAATTGGATTCTCTCTTATTTTAAACCTTACACCATTTTATTTAACCAGGTAAGTGTGCCTGGGTCGAACACAAGGAGGCAGAATAAAGATATTTTGATTTTTGAGTGAAAACTATCTTTTTCTGATTTTTTTATCTCTTTTCGAAACAAATCGATTTTTAAGTTTTTATTTGGTTTTATTTTTTTCAATTTTTATTTAATTTTTCAAAGTGATATTTTTCAAATAATTTACCTACAATATAATATGTGAGAAATAGGTGAAATATAGATGATATTATAAAATAGGTAAATCGAGCGAGCAACGAGCTTGAAGAAGACTCAAAAACAAATCAAAACGGAGTCAAAATTCGACAAATCAAAACACAACGAAAAAGAAACGAAAACACACAAAAATACTGAAAACCCTTGCTATGGTAGTTGTGTAACTACCCTAAAAAATCGATACAAAATAATGTCAAAAACGTGTCCAAAATCCCCCTGCAACACTGGGGTAGAAATGTAAGAACAAGAAAGAAAAGTTTTGCAGTTTAGTCCTCTGTCAGGGGCTGAAATGTAAAGAAAATATGAATGATTACATTTAGGTCCCCGCGCAATCACCTAAACACAAATTCTGGAAAGTTTAGAGGTGGTCTAGAGCTTCTGGAATTTCGCTGGACTTAAGATGCAAAATTCACACCGTTTCGGCTTGGACGGTATAGATCAGAAGATCGGGTGCAATCTGGGACGTCCACGCCTGCCACGTGTCGACCAACTGTAGCCCGGGTTGTTCTTGGGTTGTTCTTCAGGCGGTTGAACAACTGATGAAGGTATCTCCTTCTCTGATTTATCGCCGGCGACTAGCAATGACCTGGGATCTCCGGCGGGGCCAGAGGGGTGGCTCCTCCACCCCTCGCGCTCGCCCGCAGTGGTGATGAGTCGGAGATGGCTGGTAACGGCAGAAGAACGGCTGATGAAGATGACAGCCACGCTGCTCTGCTCCTGAAGTTAAGTGTGTTGCTCCTTCTTTGATGGTGATTTGCGTGAAGATTGAAGACTTCACAGGCCTTGTATTTGCTCCAGATTCAAGATTGATCTGCAAAGAGTATATAAATGCTCAATTCTCTCAAGAATCGGCCAACAATTTTTAATAATTGCAATACCAAAAGGTGTGTTTCCAGAATTAGTGAAGAAAAATGTGAATGGTAGCAAAAGTGAAATGCGAGTTGGTTTGATCTCGAAGCGAATTTGGAATGGAATTTTTATGCACGTCTAAGAAGGATGATTAAACTTCCTAACTACGTAATTATCCACACTAATCGTGGTACGAGGATCGAGAAAGAAAATTACAAAGATGGATGAATACCTGTGGTAGCAGAGTGTAGAACCACTGCTGGTCGTCGCTCGACGGGTCGGCTTCCCAGAGCTCAACGCGCACACGGCGGCAATGCAAGCCGAGGTTGAAGCCTTGGAATGTCTCCCCGATGATCCTCCTTCCATGCGGGTACCCTTGGGCGAAGCTGTCACCTTCAGAGTGGGCGGAGAGAGTCTAGGAAGGTAGGAGGTTGGCCACAATATGTGGAGTTTAGGTGGTTATGGAAAAGTTAGTTAAAATCCGCCAACTTTAGGGGTATTTATAGATGAATTTACTTGGGCTTCAAGGCAATCCAAGGGTTGGCGAGTAAGGTGGTTGTTAGGAGAAGAGAATCAAGGGAGTATATCGCCTAAAGAGGTTATAGAGTGCTTGTGAAAATTTGGTGAACATAGCCGGTTAGAACAGAAGCAATACCGGCTTCTTGGGGAAGAAGCACCAGGTGCTGACACATGTCAGCACCTGGTTGGCCAGATGCATAATTATAAATTAAATAGTAAATACTAAATAGCGTTATTTTAAATAGGTATGAAAACAAGAAATGTAAATAATTAAATTATTGAAATTATAGTATAATTACTTTTTATAAATAATAAATATTATTCGAGATATAATTATTACATTAATAAATAAGTATAGATAAATAGGTCTTGGATTTTTAATTTAATAAATAAATAAATAAATAAATATTAATTTTGTATTTTCTTAATTATTAGAATAATAAATAAAGTCTTTGTGAATTTTTAAGGATTTTAATAAATTAATTTACATATATTAATAAATACGGGTATGAGTTATGCAGTTCAATTTTATCTATAAATTAGGATTTTGGATTTTATTAAAATAATAATAAGCTCCAAAAATTCTGAAATAAATTATGCTGAAATAGCAATATCATGAAAATTATTAGAAATTATAAAATTAATAAAATTATAAATAGTGTGTTCTAAATAAAATAAATAGCAGCAAGGTCTAGAGGCAAGATGCCGAAGAAGGATGTCGGGGAAGAAGTAGGAGATAGTCAGAGAAGCAGGAATTAGACCGGGCTTAATAACATAGCAAGTCTAGTTGGTCAGGCATTAATGCGATGGACCGAAACCCCGTTATTATTAGGTCCCAAAACCGACTTTTTGCAAACGGACTCCGAATTCAATGAAACCACCTTTATTAATAGAGGATATTATTTTATGAACTTTAAAGATGAGTAGAGTAAAATAGGAGTTCGTATAAATAAGTTATGAGGTTCAGAATTTGAGAATTTGATAATTTAAAGGAAGGATTTCTTGACATATATATAGGAGAATATTTTAACTTATTTTTATATTTTTATATACATTTTTAGAAATAATCAGGAAAAGAGTTTGGTGAAAAATACGTACATATGAGTTAATTAAAAATCAATGAAGTTTTGGTATTTATTTGATAAATAGTGAAAAGTATGTGAAGTGTGTCTTAATTTATTTTTTGAGATTTTTACCCGGCAGACTCTATAATCTTTTACAATTACCTCTACAACCTTCGAAACATCCTAATTCCTCCCCCGACCTCGTAAAGTTGCTCTGTCTTACCCAACAAATCATGCCGTCAATTTTAACTATATTTGAGTCAAAGACTTGAGTTAGTCTTGAGTTAATCTAACCAATTTACCATCAAACGGTTAGGATTAGCTGAAATAATAAAAAAAGAATAGGAAAAATCGTGCAAGTTAGACGTGAGGGTGCAGAAGCTTGGGCGGCCCGGGGGAGCAGCATCGCCGCGATCGGGTGTGGGGTGGGGGCAGGGAGCTTTGGCGGGGAGCAACATCGCCGCGATCGGGTGTAGGGTGGGGGGCAAGGAGCTCTGGGCAGCGGGGGGGCAGGGAGTAGCGGCGGCCTTTGGGGGAAGGGAACAGGGAGCAACGGCGGCCGGGGGGGGGGGGGGGTGCTCCATCAGGGTCGTCGGGGTCCTAGGCATGGAGCAGGAGATTGGGCGACGAGGGGGAGCAGCAGAGCACCGCCGTAGGGGGGAGGGGCCCCATCAGCGTCGGGGGTGTGGGCAGGGAGTAGGGAGCTTGGGCGGCAGCGGGGGGGCAGCATCACCGTGGGGGCTCCATCGGGGTCGGGGGGGTCCTGGGCAGGGAGTAGGAGCTTAGGCGACAAGGGGGAGCAGCAGAGCATCGCCGCGGGGGGGAGGGGCCCCATCGGGGTTGGGGTGTGGGCAGGGAGCATGGAGCTTGGGCGGCGGGGGTGGGGGGGTGGCATCGCCGTGGGGGCTCCACCGGGGTCGGGCGGGGGTGTGGGCAGGGAGCTTGACCCGGGGGGGAGGCTCCATCGGGGTCGGGAGGGGGGGGCTCCATCGGGGTCCAGGTCAGGGATGTGGGCAGGGAGCAGGGAGCTTGAGCAGCGTCGCCATGGGGGGGTGGGGAGCATCGTCGGGGGGAGCAGCGAGCTTGGGCGGCTGGGGTAGCATCGTCGGGGGAGGGGGAGCAATGGCGGCCACGGGGGGGCGCAGGGGTGATGGAGTGGCGGTCATTGTAAATTTAATGAACAAAATGGGTATAATAAAAAATAACATAACGGAATCCGATTAATTTTAACGGGTAAAAGAACGGGGGTTAACCACAGGGTCTGTAGGGTAAGGGTTAACAAGTTTACAGGGTTTGGGAAGGAATTAGGATGTTTCGAAGGTCGTAGAGGTAATTGGAAAAGATTATAGGGTCTGCCGGGTAAAAATCCCTTATTTTTATGGTTTTCTTTCCTTATCTCCCCCTACTTATTGGTTTGTCGACCAATCCATACTGACTTGGTCTCGGTGGTTAGGTTATATAAATATACCTTGCAGCTATATTTATATTTATAAGTCATATTGTACATATAAACATATTTACAATCTGCCTTACTTTCTTTTCTTTGTTCTTTATTTATTTACATGTTTTTGATGTATAAAAGTGCATTTTTATTCATGAATGAAGTTTTAATAAAAGATGGAAATTAATGTATATTTACATGTATTTGTTAAGGGTTTTAAGACAAAATGTGACAGAAAAGTTAATGAATCATGGATTCATCACCCAACAACTCACATAATCTACAACCAACACATTATACTCAAATCCCTGACTTTTAGGGAACGGGCCCATAAAGTCGATACCCCATGCATCAAGAACCTCAGAGAAGTGAATCGGTTGCATCAGCATCATATATCTATGTCCACAAGTTCCTATACTTTGGGAGTCAGTACATCTCTTCACAAATGCATGAGCATCTGCAATGAGAGTAGGCCACCAAAGATCGGATCAAAACACCTTTTGTGTTTTCCTCTTCCCGAATGGTGTCCCACAACTTCTAATTTATGAAAATACATGAGGACACTACGGTATTCCTCCTGAGGAATAAATCGACGCCAAACACAATCTGCTCCTTCATGATAAAGGATCAGATCCTCCCAATGGTAAGATTTGGCTTTCGCAAGGAAAGTCTCAAGTCTCTGCTTGGACCAACCTTGTGGGACTTTCTTGCCAATAAGAAAGTTCACAATGTCAACATACCATGGGAGCGAGGTGACAGTAAGAATCGCCTCGTCTGGAAAAGTCTCAGTGATAGGTGTATCAAACTCAGAAGTCTCGAGTAGCTCTACTTGAGAGAGGTGATCCGCCACCACAATCTTGGCTCCAGGATTATTCTCAATCTCAATATTGAACTCATGGAGTAGAAGGAACCATCTGGTAAGGCGTGACTTGGAATTCTTCTTATTCATAAGGTACCTAATGGCGGTGTGGTTAGTGAAGATGGTAACCTTTGATCCTAAAATGTGGGACCTAAACTTGTCTAAGGCAAATACTACAGCTAGCATTTCTTTCTCTGTAATGGTGTGATTCTGCTAGGTGGAATCCAAAGTCTTGCTAGTGTAGTGTATGGCGTATGGAAATCCATCCCTCCTCTGTCCTAAAATAGCCCCAACAGTAAAATCAGAGGCATTCACCATGATCTCGAATGGGAGAGACCAATCGGGTGGCTGAAGGACAGAAGCCTCTACAATCATGCTCTTAAGAGTCTCAAAAGATGAAAGACACTTATCATTAACAATAAACTTGGTGTCTTTCGATAGAAGATCAGATAACAGCGGGGTAATCTTACTGAAGTCTCGAATGAAACATCGATAGAAACCGACATGCCCCAGAAAAGACCCTAATTGCTTCATATTGGATGACGGATTGAGATTCTTGATGATATCCACCATGGTCGGATCGACCTCCATGTCCTTGTTGGAGATGATATGACCAAGTCTCGTCCCCTGAATCATTATAAAATGACTCTTCTCCCAAGAAAGAACGAGGTTAACCTCAGCGCATGTATGAAGAATGTGGTCTAGGCTAGAAAGACAAGAATCGAAATCATCACCATAGACAAAAAAATCATCCATGAAAACCTCCAAAAGTCACCCATCACGTCCGCAAAGATTGAAAGCATGCACCTCTAGAATGTAGTCGGGGCATTACATAATCCAAAGGGCATCCATCTAAAAGCATACGTTTTGAATGGACATGTGAACGTCATCTTTTCCTGGTCTTCAGGTGCCATGGCCACATGATTATACCCCGAGTACCCATCAAGAAAGCAGTAATGGCTCTTTCCAACTAATCTCTCGATAATCTGATCAATAAATGGTAGCATGAAGTGATACTTCTTGGTTTCCTGATTCAATCATCTGTAATCCACGCAGACTCGCCAAGAAATTAGTACTTAGGTAGCAATCTCCTCTCCATCCTCATTAATCACTATAGTGATACCCGTCTTCTTGGGTACCACATGTAGTGGTCTGACCCACTTGGAGTCAAAGATGGGATAGATAAAGTCGATGCCCTCCCACTTGGATATTTCCTTCATAACCACCTCTCGAAGATTCGAGTTCAGCCTGCATTGAAACTCACAAGATGATTTGGCATCATCCTCCAGAAAAATATGGTGGGAGCACAGGGCCGTACTAATCCCATGGAGATCTGCTACTCCACCTGATTGCCTTACGATTCTTTTCAAGAATTTCCATCAGACAGGATTCTTGATCTTCAATCAGATCAGACGTGATAACAACCGGAAATATTTTGGGTTCTCCAGCAAGGAATCGATATTTCATGCTTTGAGGTAACGACTTGAGATCTGGGGGAGAAGGAACTGGGAGAGCTAGTCTAGTAAGGGTTTGAGTGTAGGCTACTAAGGGCATGTTCGTTTGGAGAATAGGCCCCGGAATAAGGGGCCTATTCTCCTTTCGACACGGATTTCTATGGTACGATTATTCTTCCTCATTCCATCTTATTTCACTCTTATTCCTATCTTTATCCTACCTTACCTACCTTTATTTCACCTTATTCTCCTTATTCCTATCCTCCAGCCGAACAAAGAATAGACCCTTATTCTCCTTATTCCCCATCCTTATTCCTGCTTATTCCCGAACCGAACGGGCCCTAAGTTTGTGCGTGCAAGCTCATCCTGCTTTGGATCTGACTGAACTGGAGATTGCTCATCTGATAACTGACTATACTGAACTCGCTCAGTCTCCAGGATGGTTGTAGGCTCAATAGAAGAAGTTTAAAGTGAAAGAAACTCAGCAAAGCACTGCTAATCGGCATCCTCTGAATCTGACAGAACTAATCTATCTCTGCCTCCCTACTGGATAAAGGATTTGTGGAAGTCAGGAACTCATCATGACACTACCAATTGATATTCACTTCTGACTCGGAGGGATCAACAATCTTATCACAACCTAAAAAGGTACCAGAATCATCTCTACCAGCCTCATCGCTAATCGGCTCCAATATTGTGCTATCCAATCTCCCATCATCTAGTATCTGAAACCCAGACTCTCCTGAAAGTGTGATGAAAGATCGTGTACTCGGCTCAGCCCAAACTGCCTTACCATCTATCTGCACAAAATCACAGTCCTCATGACTATCTGGCTCATCATCAGGTGCTCGCTCTGACTCTACTGATTTGGCTCAAAGGTCCTGGATCGTCTCTATATGTATACTTTCATCATGGACGTGAAAGTACGCCTTACCATTACCATAATCAGAAAAGACATTTGCTGCCGCGCCAAAAAAGGTCATCCTAATATGATCGGGGTATCAACCACGCATTCAGAGGCCGTCATGTCCAACACATCACATCAAATAACAAATAATTAACTACCATACCACTGATTCTCCCTTAGTTTGACATTCTACATACTTGTACCTATACACATCTTTTGTAGAGTTATAATAAAATTTAACTCACATTCACATTTGATTGATTGATCTATTTAATTGTGGGTTATGTGTTGCTTATTCCAGAGTAGGTCGACACAACGATTGTTAGGCTAGCTTGTTAGCCCTAGTAAACGAGTTCTCAAGTAACCCGAGGGATACAACTATTAATTACCTAAGAATGTAGGGGCACAATTGATGTTGCAAGAAAGGGAGGGGCATAATTTATATTGCAGAACCTAAGAGGGCCACAGTTGTAAAAACCCCTAATATTACTTATTGTAAAGTAATAAGCAGAAACATGTATCATGTTCTCAAGACAATCACAAGTCAATAATCAATTTAAATATTCACTAATACAAAGCATTCAAGTAGACATAATTCATCCTAATTTACTCGCTCATACAACGTTATTAAATTTTTAATCTTTGTAAACATGCTTCTAATGAGTTATCAATGACATTTAAGAGATGACTTTTCGATTACGTATCAAGCTCGCAACATATATTAAGGTGATTTTCGCATGCACAATATCCCAACTCTTTGAGAAATAGGAATTCATGTTATCAAAGGATTTCCTGCGATTATTTCTAGTATGGATTGAGTCAATCATCCACTTTGGTATCTTACTGAACAAATTTTTCTCAATGGAAGTTTCAATTCATACAATCATTATTCCTTCCAAATTCATTTTGGGATCTAGCTCTTATTAATTTATCTCATTTTCCTTAATCATGATTATTGATGGTAATTTACATACATACATATAATCTAAGTTTCCGCTTACATATTATATAGCATAAAGATGTATTTAAGGTACTCCATCCACATCAATAACAGAAACATGCCTTTACGAATCATTTGAGATATTTAACATCAACTATGGACCTACAAAGTATTTGCAACATTATATATTTGGAAATCTACCATGTAAATAAACTCTCAATATATACTTAATTACCCTTTTTGGAAAAACATGACATTTCAATTTATCAAAAAAGGTAATAAGCTGCCCAAACTAGTTGAACAACAAAGTTATGAGGAGCCACTCAATGGCTCCTGCACAGTGAATCCAAAGACCAAGGGAGGGAGCATACAAAACCCATATTACAATGTGTGTGTGCATGTGTGTGCACTTATTGTGATATGTTTATTTTGGTCTCTTATAAAACTCGCTCAGACATAGAAAATTGTACATTTCTATAACAAGGCAGCGTATGTGTGTGTGCGCTTATTGTGAGATGTTTATTTTAGTTTCTTAAAAAACTCGTTCAGACATAGAAAATTGTACATTTCTGTAACTTATGTATTATTTTTCCTTTATTCTGAAGATTTGAATAATCAGATGGGAGTTTTACCTACACTTGGAGCATGTAACGGAGGTGATAGTGGAGACTGGGGAACCGATGTGTGGGGGAGATAAGCATCGCGTCTGCAAGGAAGGCATGAGTGTGGTGGGCTAGCACAGAAACACCTTCCATTGTAAGCGACATCGGGATCGGGGTTGGGGGCATGGTTGTGGGTGGGGACTAAGGTGTCAATGCATGAGGGGGTCAATGGCAAGCCCATGAGATAGGAGGTCATTCGGGGAGCAATTGGCAAGTGACTCCTGTTGTGCGTCACGATCGGGGACATGACAGGTCTTCGAGGAAAGACGAACAATGGCTCATCAACGAGGAGATCATGATGGACCAGCAACCAAGCGCCTCCTGTTGTGAACGGTGAGCGATGCTAGATTCATGAGCTTGTGGAGAGGTGGCATGTGAGGTGGGAAGCATGTGTTTCTCTTGTACCAAACATGGGTCCGCGCATGATGTATACAATACCTATCCTTTTCTTATCTCTCAAACCACCTGAATAAAAACTAATGAAATGCATCTTTTTATTTTTTTAAGGTATGTTCGGATGAAGGATAAACTCAACATAAGAGCATTTTATCACATTATAAGCTATCATAGGATAAAGTGATAACATAAGTTCATCATCTATTATATCTCCGTCTATAGTATTTATCCCTCCATTAACCTTAAAACCAATCGAACAAGAATGAATGATAAACTCCATTTATCCCATATCGTACCTTACTTGTTGGGCAGAGTTATCCTCGACGTACCGAAGTTAAGATTTTTTGGATAAGCGAAATGACACTTATCAAGTTAGTGGGGAACCCATATGTTCTCCTTAAGGCATAAGATAAAAGGGAAGATATGTTTGCCGTCAAAATGGGCAACTCCAATTGATAACTACGTGCTCACTCTGATCATACTCCTATTTGTTGGGACTCTGGCGAATCGGTCCGGTTGGTGAGCCTCTTTCGCTTTGAGCGCTCATGGCTCTTAGAGGAGGATCTCAGAGACCGTATTGTTCAGTGTTGGAGGGGGATTGATTCTTCTGGCTCAGCATCCAGGGATATGGCATCTCGGTTGGGGGCACTTCGGTCCATGTTGGTGGACTATCGCAGGGAGCTCAAGATCCGTCGTAGTGAAAGAAGAGATTTAGCCCAGGCTGAAGTGACTAGGCTGGATATCATCGAGGATACCAGGGAGCTTTCTGAGGAGGAGAAGACGAGGTAGAATGGAAGCAACGTTCAAGGCAAACATGGTTGAGGGAGGGAGACGCGAATACACGTTTTTTTCATGCTGTAGCAAATGGAAGGAGGAGGAGAAATTTAATCCATTCTCTTGAGGTAAGGGGAGTGAGGGTGGAAGGCGAGAGGGAGATCGGGGCTGCAGTTGTTGAACACTTCAGGGATTTGACTAGGAGAGATCATCTCGGTGGAGTTCGTTGGCGTGACAGAGATGTGCCTCGAATTTCAGATGTCCAAGCATCTCAGTTGATTTGCCCTTTCAGCCTTCAGGAGGTCCGTACAGCAGTCTTTGATCTTAATGCAGATGGTTCTCCAGGGCCAGATGGTTTTCCTACTTTCTTTTTCCGTGAATTTTGGGATTTGGTGGGCCAGGACGTGCTAGCCGTGGTGGAAGAGCTGAGGAGGGAAAATGGTGGTTTTGAACGGTTAAATCGGTGCTTACTTTTCCTCTTGCCCAAGAAAGAGGTGGTGGTCAGAATTGAAGACTTCAGGCCTATTGCACTTTCAAATGCAATATACCTCATTGTTGCGAAAGTCCTTGCCAATAGGTTGCGTGTTGTGTTGGGTGATATTATCAGTAACTTTCAGACGGCTTTTGTTCCTGGGAGGCTTATGATGGATGGTGTAATAATTGCCTCGGAGATTGTTGCTGATTGGAAAAGAAGAGAGGTCAAAGGTTTACTTTGGAAAACAGACTTCTCCAAAGCGTATGATTGTGTTAGCTGGAAGTTTATCTGGGCATCGCTCTCCCGACGTGGTTTCCCAGATGAGTGGATTAGCTGGATGAAGAGATGTGTGACGACGACTTCTTGCTCAGTGTTAATTAATGGAAGACCAGAGGGTGGATTTTTCCAGCCGCAGAGGGGGGTTAGGCAGGGATGCCCGCTGGCTCCTCTTCTCTTTGTTATTGTGGCAGACGCGCTGTCAAGGATGGTTACTCGTGCGGTGGAGGGAAATTTTTTTCAGGGTTACAATTCAAATGGTTTATCTATCCCAATCTTACAGTATGCTGATGATACAGTTTTGTTTGTGGAAGGTGGGGCTCGAGAAGCTGAGGGAGTTGCTACAGTATTGGAGTTGTTTGGGGCTGTTTCAGGGTTGAAGCTCAATGAGGAGAAATCCGTTTTTGTTCCCTTTGGTCTTCTAGAGGAGGAGATCGAGGAATGTGGGGCATTCCTGCGCTCACAACGGGGATCTCTACCAATTACCTATCTGGGGCTACCTGTGGTGGATGGTCGTCTAAAGCAATCACATTGGTTACCTGTGATTGAGAGGCTTGAGCGCAGGCTTGCGTGTTGGCGTGCTTCTTGCCTATCACGGGGTGGACGCTTGGTGCTCTTGAGGTCGGTGCTCTCTGCGATTCCTATTTTCTTCTTATCTTCTCGCTTGCTCCCAGTGGGGATTAATAGACGGTTAGAGTCATTGATGCGTAGATTCTTTTGGGCTGGTACTCCGCTGGTTAGTTGGAAGATTGTGACGCTTGCTGAGGCAGATGGTGGTTTAGGAGTCCTAAACCTTGAGGTGATGAACAAGGCCCTCCTTACTAAGTGGATCACTCGTATTTGGGGTGGAGGTTCAGATACACTTTGTTTGTTAGTCAGGAGGATTTATGGTGTGACAGGTAACCTAGAATGGCGTCCCAGTAGAATGATAAGGCCTTCCAATTTTTGGCGAGGCGTGTGCGCAATACTTCCCCAGATTTTTCCATATCTAAATCCGGTGCTGGGGGATGGTGATGAAGCCACTTATTGGACTTGGGCAGATGGTGCTTTTACTGTGAAAAAAGCTTACAAAGTTTTATATACATCATTCGTTTTTGATCCGGGAATTGCAATGCCAATATTAGGGCAGTTTTGGTCTTGGAGGATTCCTAAAAGAGTGAAAGTTTTCCTTTGGCTGTTCGGGAGAGAGCGAGTAATGACTGGTGCTCGGAGATCAAGACTCTTTGGTGCTGACGGTTCTTGCAAACGATGTGGAGAGGAACTAGAGGATGTAGATCATTTGTTCTTCCGTTGTTCCTCCTCTAGACAGATTTGGGCAGGGGCCAATTTACCTACTATTGCATCCTCTGGGGTCAGAGTTTTTTTGGATTCCATTGGGCTGACCGGATCATGCACAATGATGGAGAAACTTAACGCGACATCTATTTTGTGGGCGATATGGTTGGCAAGAAATGGAGTTATTTTTCGAGGGGAGAGATTTTATATTGAAAATGTTTTAGAGCATTCCAGACTCATTCGTGGGTCTTGGTCATTGTAACCTTGTACTTACTTTGTGAATATAAGTTTTTGGGTGTCCACCTTTACGGTTTGACACCCTTTTTCCTTCAAAAAAAAAAAACTACTTGCATGCAATCTCTTATCTTATTCGTTGACGTCAATATCCTTTTGTTGGCGTAACCTTCGGAAATAGTTGTCACCAAGGAAACAAATCCTTTGTTGTACAGTAGAGGACTATTGTAAATCCGGTCTCCTTTTCAGGCCGCTCGATTTTGATTGAATGGTTCGTACAATAAGGGTCTGCTCGCTGTCAACAACTATTCCTTGGAAGGATAGGAATGCAAAAAAAAGGTAATAGTTCAGTTAAACAGAATTGAAATGATAAATATGATGGGATATATATATATATATATATGATTTTGATGTTTACTTTTTAATTTTGAATCTAACTGCAAACATCTTAGTAAAGGGAATGTATAATGGAATAGGCTTCGAGCGAAAGGGAATCTTAGCTGTTGAACTATTCTAATTTGAGAATGCATGGGGTTATGCACTATGGGTAACCTCAACTCAAACATGTGTCGATTTGTAAGTCTGCGTTTAACTCGCAGGTAAGTCGGTAACCAAACTGGTTGGCTCGGAGACGGTGGTAGAAGGTGCATATTCATCGCGCAAGTTGATCGGAGGTCGAATGTACCATCTATCCAGAAGGTTGTGTGGCGAGTTTGTGTCCATGGAAAGGTTACTGTATCCGATAGAGATTCATTCAAGTGGTCGGAATCTATCTGCCTGAGGAGATATTGAGAATCCTTATCGTCTTGATTAAGTCCATGTCAAGTAAAGAAGGTAGAAGAGTAAGTGCGCGCCTTCATATCACACACGGGAGAAGTATAATTCCTTCATTCCTTACAGCTTGGAGGAAGCTTTCGTATCTATTATCATGTATCTTAGAAGTTGGCAAATATTCTGTAAATGTTCCGATTCCCAACGAGCCAATGAATCATGGGTTTTTTGCATGGATATTGTCCATGTCTTTTTTGGAATAATCACTTGTGCCCCTACCATTTTGGATAGTTAACAGTTATACTCTCTAGGTTAGTTGTTATCCAGTCTCCTCCCAAACGGACATGAAACTAGGGGGCTCAAATGAAATTGAAAAGAAAATATAAGACTACGAGAGTAATACTATATTCTTCTCCCACATCTTCATCTTATAGCATTGTCTTATTCCTTCCCAACCCTACCTCATCATACGACCCGCTGCAACCCTAGTCGTCTCCGTCCCAAGCACCTCGCCTCCACGAGCCACTTGCTTGCTATTACCAATCGCTCGAAGCCAGCAGCAACTCCTCCACCCTGAGACCCAGTCGGCCCCACCTTGCCGGCTCGAGCTTTGATGATGGAAATACCTCAATCGATAAAAACAAGCTTTTATCTTTCAGTGTATTATGAGATCTTCTCGGATCAAAACATCATGTGTAATTGAAAATTTATGTGGATTTACTTGGACAAGCTCCAAGGTTGAACTCAATGAAAAGAGCTACCTGGGTGTGTGTAATGAGTGAGGCAGCTATCATGTGTTTGTATGCATCATGGGTATCCTATAGGGATATTTTTGTGACTTTTGGGGGTTGTATAATTTTATAAGATTTAGAGAAAAAAACTTTTTTATTTTTATTTGTGTTTTTGTTTTTATATTTTTTATTTTTAATTATTTTTTGAAAAGTTATTTGGTTTTTATGAAAACTTTTGTGTTTTAGTTTTATTTTAAATAGGATAAAATAGATATAATTATCAAGAAAATAGGGTTCAATTATTTTAATGTTTTTAATTTTGAATTGGTGATTTTAGAGGTGTTTTTGATATTTTTATATTTTTAGGGTATTTTTGAAATTGGAAAGAAAAAGGAAAATTTCTTAAGTAAATGTGGGGGAGATAGAAAATAAGGGATGATATAGAAATGTTCCTATAAATATCAAGGGTATATTTTAACAAATATAGAATTTAAAATGCTATGAAATATGTTTTTTTTAATCTTTTTTTATAGAAAATATGGGAGTTTTCAATATTTTCATCTTCTTAAGCGAAATATAAGGAATTTCACAAGAATTTTAGAGGTATTATGCGCCACAAATTCTTATATAATCTAATTTCCAAGATGTTTGGTAGTTCGACCATGAAATTCCTTTATTTCGACAGTTCCAGAATATTAGTGTGTGACTTGTTACAATTGGTCTGATTAATAACACAAAGGATAGATTTGTTATCTTGATATAGATGATTATACCTCTTCAAATATTTTATATTTGCGTAATATTTATACATGGAATGGGTATATAGAATATATCAAGAAAAGAAATATTTAAACTATGATTCATTTTTATTCATATTTTATAATCAAACTAAAAAGGGAACTAAACAAAATAAGGGGGATGTCGTAAATAAAATGCATTTTCTTCCTTCAAAATCATGTACCTCCCATATTTTTTCAAAAGTGTTTGATAAGAAATAAAATTAGTAGGATTTATTTACTAAAAATTGGTTGACTTAGAATTTTAAAAGACCTTAAACTGTAATAATTTTACAAACCAAAATTTGAGATGGTAGAGTACTAACATGTGCATATAGTGTCCAAACGAATTTGCAAAATATTACAATTAAAACTCTAGAAAAATAAAGGATTAAAAAATTGGATGGTTACTAAAACTTCACAAGAATTGATTTTTGCAAAAATGAGAAAAGATTTTGTTCACTAAGTGATGTGGTCTTATTGATACATCCCTCTAACCTAAGCAATCAAATTTAGAAGCCTAAAATGATGCTTGAATCACATATAAACATCAAATTTCACAAAATAAAATGCAATAAAAAGGTTAGTGTCCAAAGAATACATGTCATATGCCAGAAGTTCGGGATGTTTAATGCAAGCCCATGGACTAAAAAGCAAATACGCAAACTATTTTTTGACTTTGTAGGCACCCCCACCCGATAGGGATTCCTGCAAAAAATGTGAAAGTGATAAATGTGTGATTTGTAGTATTAAGGCCTTGTTTGGTTGGAGAATAGGCCTTGGAATAAGGGACAAATTCTCCTTCCGACACGGTTCCCAGTGGTACGATTATTCTCCATTATTCCATCTTATTTCACTCTTATTCCTATCTTTATCCCACCTTACCTACCTTTATTTCACCTTATTCTCCTTATTCCTATCCTCCAGTCGAACAAAGAATAGACCTTTATTCTTCTTATTCCCCATCCTTATTCTTGCTTATTCCCGAACCGAAAAAACTGAACAATTCTAAGCCAAAATTCACGTAATTCACCTAGTTAAAACACCTAATTAGAATCAAGAGCGGTGGATAGATCGAGTAAAGATCAACGTAAAATTTATAAAACACCTAACTGGAGGCGGATCTTATTGGATCATGGAAGTGGTTTGGTGATTGTTGGGAGCAAAGTAACAAAAGGAGTCTATGTGATCTATAGATGTTTTCCTTTGTCATTGTCAAACTGTCATTGCCATATCGTCGGTGATTCCTGAATCATCACCGACAAATTAATGACGGTGCTTTGCAGATCGTTGATAATATAACTATGGCAGTTATAACGTGTTGGTGATAGTGCATCGATGGTTTACAGCTTGTCACAACAAGAAAACTGTTGTTCTACTAGTACAACTTTGTAGCCGCCAGTAGTGGGTTTGTGATCTCAATAGCCAATGCGAGTATTTTTTCAAAACTAGTGGTCGCATAGATAAATATGTGACCAAAAAGTTGAGGCAGGTAATTTGGTGCCCCGATATGCGACCACATTGTAGTCGCATATTCTGTTAAACAAAATGACAGAAATAGAACAAAACCTCATTTCTCTTCGTCCAAAACACTCGCCCAACTTCCTCCCTATCCAAGCCCTAGTTCCTCCCTCTCTAGCTGACCTCCTCCCTCTCTGATACCCCCTCCTACTGTAAATAAATCCATTTCCTTTTTTTTAAAAGAGAATCAAAGACTGTTTAGGTTCCTATATAATTCTTATGTATCTGAATATGAATCACTATTTTGTTTTGTCCATAGACATTCCTCTTATTTATTATCAACATCTTTTGGAGACTTTATTGTGCGAACACAGTTCTATTGAAAAATAGAACATCTTGTAGTAGTTTATCGTAATGATTTTCAGAAAAGCTTATAGTTGTCCGAGGATCCTTGCATGCTTTATGTTAGATATCAAGGAAAATCAATTCTCGCTTCAAAAGGAACCCATCTTCAGATGAAGAAATGGAAATGTTATCTTGTTTGATAATGTCATTTTTATTTTTGTTCCACCCCGACCTGCCCTCTTCTCCTTTCTTCGCTATCTCCTCTTCTGCAGCCTCATCTCTGATGTCATCTCCTCTCAGCCTTCCTGCTCTTGGAAAGAATATTTCCTCCTCTATCTTTGTTTAAAGACGAGTGTTTTTTACATCTTATTCATTAGGTATATTTTTTGTCTTTTAATTTATCATCTATTAGATTAGTTTTTATTTTGAGTAATGGTTGAATTTGAGTATGTTTGTTAATTTCAAATGCATTATAGTGTTTGTTGAAATACCTAAAAGCAATTAGTTTACTAGATGATGATTTAAATAGAATTTGAAATATGATTTTTCTGTAATATGTGATGGCATTGTCATATGTGATTTAGAAATGCAAGTTGTATTTGTGTTTGTGTGTTGAAGTGTGAGTGTTAATGTTTGTTTTTATATTTGTATATATGGTTTAGTGTAATTAATATTTTGAATGTTTATGTTCTTAACATTGTTGTTGTTATTTGATGTCAATGCTTAATTTACTTTGCAATGTAATCACAATTTTATTTGAAAGTAAATATCTATTATGTGTTTGTTAGATAGGTTCAGCATGTAGATTGCATTTTAGGGTATTGCACAGAATCACACAAAATCGCATTCGCACATGTGTGTCCTTCCACATTAGAATAAGTGTGGCCCTTCGCAATGGGAGGCGTGTGCAACATATTTTGGGAAGTGATTCGCCCACCGTGTGTTATATTTTTATTTTTTTCACAATTGTTGGGGTCTTGATTTACAAGTTAAGAAATGTCCCTCACGGTATCATGTAATTCTTGATGTCTATTTTGTATGTACATTGTAAGGATAGGATAGATTAGGGCAATATACGAATTGGATCATATCGAAGCTCAATTATATCATGTGTTGTTACCTTCTAGAAGTGTTGACCGCTCGCATAGTTCAGCATCTTAGGCCCATATCGAAACTCAATTATCTCATGTGGTATTACATTCGAACGGTGTCGCTCATTCACATAGTTCAACATCTTATAAAATTCCAAAGATAATGAAATAAAATAATAAATGCAACAAAAAAGGAAACAAATTCCAACCACTCGATCATGGGTAAATATGTGTGTATATATGTCATATGTATGCAAGTATGTGAGGAATATGGGTATGCATGCATGTGGGTGTGCTAAAGTATATGGAGCAATGTGGGCATGGTGGCCAGTTATTACAAGCATGGCATAATAGGTATGTAAGCATGTATGCAATTTAATGAGGCGTATATGTACACATGTGTGTATGTTAAGGTATAGGTGTGTGGATGTCTATGCAATAGGTGGGTAGCTATGGCAGTAGGATATGTGTACGCATGCTGATAGGAATGTAAGTATGTATGTGGATATCTATCATTTGTTATATATGGATATGCATATGTGTAAAATGCTATGTATGTTGGGTATCCATGCTAAAATGGGGTAGCCAAGTGCAATTTGAGGAATTTTGCCGAATATGTAAGCATTGGATATGTATGTATTTAACCTTGTAAGGAGGAATTTGGGCATGCATGTATGCAAGTGTATGAGGAATATGGATATGTGTGTGGATGTGTAACAGTGCTTGGAGAAATGTGGGACATGATTGTAAAAGTGTATGAAAGTGTATGGTCATGTATGCAAGTTTGTGAGGAATATGGGTATGCATGTGGGCATGTAAGAGTGTCAGGAGCAATGTGAGCATGTATATAAGAGTATACGGAGGGGTATGGGCATGTATGCAAGTATATGAGGAATATGAGCAAATGTGAGTGTGTAAGAGAGTATAGCAATGTGTTCAAGGTCGATTGTTATTACAAGCATGTGATATATAGGTATGTAAGCATGTATGGAATTGTATGAGGTGTATAGGTACGCATGTGGGTATGTAAATGTACAAGTACGTGCATGGCTATGCAAGGGGTGGGTGGTAATGCAATAGGGTGGGTACGAATGCTAATAGGAAAATAAGTAAGTATGTGTGTGGGTAAAGTGTATGGAGCAATGTGGACATGACTGTAAGAGTGTATTGAGGTGTATGGGCATGTATGCAAGTATGTGAGGAATATGAGTATGCATGTGAGTGTGTAAGAGTCTATGGAGCAATATGGGCATGTATATAAGAGTATATAGAGGGATATGGGTTGTATTTGAGAGATTTTGGATTACCTTATGTTAATTATGTCACATGTTGATGTAGTCGGGCAATCTGGATCGACCAAAAATTAACCACACAAATTGATACATCAATGAATTAATTAATGTGTGATTTTATATTTTTTAACATGGACAAGCCCTAGGGTCGACTCAAGGAGCTAAAGGAATAACTTCATATCAACCTAGATGAATTAGCTTACGGTTTTCCAAGCAGAATTTTTTTGTGATTTTTTAATGCTATAAAAATCTAAATGCAAAAATGCGGATGAACTATGTTATTAAGAAAATAAGCAACTTAGCCAAATTAATTTTAGTGTGAAATTAATCTATTTTAGCCAAATTATATTTTTTCTAGAAATCTAATCCAACGGTGAATGCAAAATATATTTTTTGAATTTTATGGTTTAAAATGCAACAATGAAAATGCATAACTTTAATGGGTTTTTATGTAACTTTTCACACAAACATAATGCAAAAATTATGAAAATTTTATTGAATGTTAAACATGATAAAATGAAGTTAAGTATTTTTTGGAATTTTTGAGAATATATGAATTTTTTAAGAATTTTTTAATGAAAATACAGTAACTATGAGTTTTAATTTCTAATAAATCCACGAAATAAATTTATCCATAGAGCGATTTATCTCCAAAAGATGTTTATATGAGCAATCCATGAAAGTTGAAATTTTATAAAAACAATATATGTAGATTTAATTAAAAATCATTTAATGAAATCTCTCAATAATTTATTTTATGCACAAGACACATCCATGTTCAATAAAATTTTGAAAGAGATTAAAGCACGAATAGGGGCATCATCTCTGATTTTTTTGAAAATTTTTAGGTAAATATTTAATTAAATGTGAATTTTAGACAATGGATTAAGTAAAATTAGCAAATTTTCACCAAAATAATTTTAATTAATTAACTACTACTCATAAAATTACATGTAAACATCCAAAAGACAGAGGCTCATATGCTCTGCAATATGCAAATTTTGAATTAAAGAAATAATTCAAAAATGATGTCCAAATTTAAGCTTAAATGTAGGGGTGTCTTTGCAATACAGAAATAGAACTCAACAAACAAACAAATGGTGCCTAAGGGCACTTTTGTAAATAAACAAAATTAATGGGCTTATTATGAAATTGTTTCAAATAAAATAAAATAATAATAATAATAATAATAAAATAGACCTTTGAGATACGTGGGCTCCAACAACCCTCATCTAGGGCAGGAGGATGCGTGAGCAAGTGTTGTGCAGAGGAGGCGAGCGCTCGTTGCTGGAGCGCAGGAGGCGGGTGTGGGCATCGCGATCGATGGAGGCGTGGTGTTGCGATGGCAAGCAAGGGGGCGCACACATGGGAGCGCTGGCAGCTAGGGCGTATGTGCGGTTGCTGCGGCGCCAAGGGCGACGCGGCCGCCAGCTAGAGGTTGGGGGCTGCGCAACTGGAGCCGAGGCGCAGAGGAGGACGACGAACTGTGAGGGTGTGGGTGGGTGGTGGCTTGTTGTCGTTGGAGGAGGAGCGAGGTGGAGTGGCGAAGGATCTGTTCTGAAGAGTGGAGGCGATGGCGTATGGGCGTGCAGCTGAGTGAGGACGGCCAGAAGCGCACACAGAGTCAGGGAACATGCGAGGTGGCTGGGGAGGATGGCCAGAAGTGCACCCGACCGTGGTTGGCGGTGCACGGAAGGCAAGCGCGCAACGGGCTAGCGGGCAGCAAAGTGGCTGGCAGCCTCCTGCTTTAGGAGATGGGCAGGCGACGGGCCTTGCGCCTGATGCTTCCTCCTATTCTTTTTTTATTTTTGTAGGTTTTTTTGTGAAATTTTTTTAAATAGGAAATAAAAATGTAGGAAAGAAGAGGTGGTGGTGATGATGATGTATGATGGAGAAGATGATGATAGTGTTGATTGTGATTTGGATGTGAAGTAAAAAAATAAAGATGACCAAGACAACAAAAATAATGTTAGATAATAAAAAAGTGAGAATAATATAGAAAAAGAACATGGAATGTTCTTGCTAGGTTGTAAAGAAGCTACGGTAAAACTCCTGTCATTGCCTCAAGAAGGTTGGAGGAGATGAACCTTTGAAGCTGCGCATTAGCGTGGAAGGGACTGCGATGCGAAGTGGAGCTCTGCGGATCTCGCACGAAGGAGGTCGTCGCTTGAGGAGGATGTTAGGTCGGGGTCATCGACATAACACTACAAGCTCGCTCCCTTTCTTGTTGAAACATAGAATGGTGGATGGGGGAGAATGAAGGAATAGAAGGGAATAAAAAGGAGGAGGAGGGGGAAGTGAGAAAAGAGGCGGATAAAGTGGCTTGGGTAGGAAGTTGGAGTAGAGAACAAGTAAAAGGATAAGAGAAAATAAATAAATAATAAAGTAAAATAAGTAGGCTACTAAAAATAATGAAGAGAAAAAAATAAAAGTAGAAGAAAAATCTAAAAAATAAATTAAAAATAGAAAATAAATATGAATAGATAATTAATTAAAATAAAAAAATAATAAATGAATAAATAAAAAATAAAATACAAATTAAAACGGGATGACACGTGGCGGCTCTAGGAGTTACCATGTGTAGCACCTAGAAAATCAAAAATTAATGTAAAAAATCTAAAATAAATAACAAAAGTAGTCAAATCAAAAGTGTTCAATACAAAAGTTGCTCGTCTCGACAAGATCTACAACTTTTGTGAAGGATCAAAAATCAAAATAAATCATCTGTACAAAAGTTTTTTTAGGTGGTATCTTATAGATATAAAATATCAGATTTTTGTCTTTTGCAAAAAAATGTAATTTTTAATTTAGATAAAAATCAAAACTATTTTTTGTGGATTTTTAATAATTAAGAAAATAAAAAAAATAAAATTTGGTCAATATGTACAATATATAATAAGGGCATAAACCCCAAGTTTCACATACGAACTCTGACTTTTGAATTTGGTCTTGTTTTGAAGGTAATTGAACGCACATTAATTCAAAAGGAGTAATGGTCCATAGGAGACTGTATTAGAGGGATATTCATGTTTTAAAGTTCTTAGTCTCAAACTAGGGTTAGGGTTTTATTGGTCTATTTTACAAGTTAATATTTTTTAAATATTTTTTCTTTATTAGTGATAGTAATAGATACACTATAGAGTTGATTTTATTCAATTCTGAGTTAGTTAAAAAAATTGAGGAAAATATGATAATATACATGTGATATTTACAAGGGAAATTTGGCTTCTTATTTCATGCAAATATGAGTGATAAAACGTAGATATTAGTTACAAGTGCATGAATGATAAAAATGCAGAAGAAATGGAAACAAGCAGCTAATTACTCGTGAATGAAGTTCTATTTTCAACTTTTAGAGTGATGAATCACATATTCATCAGTATGCAAGTATGTGAGGAATATGGGTATGCATGTAGGTGTGCAAGAGTGCATGAAGAAATGTGGGCAAGGTTTGTGGTTATTGCAAGCATGGGATATATAGGTATGTAAGCATGTATGCAATTGAATGTGGTCTATAGGTACATATGTAGGTATGTAAATGTACAGGTATTTGGATGGTTATGCAAGAGGTGGGTGGCTATGATAGTAAGATGTATGAATACTAGTAGGAATGTAAGTATGTATGTGGGTATCTATCATTTGTTATATATGGGTATGCATATGGATAGGAGGCTATGCATGTGGGTATCCATGATAAAAATGTGGGCAGTCAAGTGTGATTTGATGAATTTGGTCGGGTATGTAAGCATTGGGTATGTATGTAGTTAACTATGTATGGAGGTATTTGGGCATGCATGTATGCAAGTGTATGAGGAATATGTGTATGCATGTGGGAAAGTACATTGACACCAATGCCATCACAGAAGAGGGTCAAGTTTCGATGGGCTTATTGATTTCTAAACGAGAACATACACAACAAATTTCATTACTTCCTGGATGATGGGGGTATAATCGATTGGAGAGGAGTTCCTAACGCCTAGTCTTAGAGGGCATGCAGTGTCCGACAAGTTAGATCTGGCAATCGATGTGTCGGCCGCTCTTACAGTACTCGGAATGTCATAATCAATTAAGATAATAATCAACCCGCAATCTATGAATAAACAACAAAAATTATGTGGGGTGAAATTTACTATACCCTGCAAATAAATGTATATAGCAAGCAAGTGCATGGAATGAACTACTGAGAGCTACTGTGATAAGAATTTATTGTTAATTAATGCAAATTAAAAAATAAATATTTCTGTACTTTTTTGTTTTTTTAGTTTTGTGTGGATTTTTAATTATATTTAATTTTTAGGGCTTTTTAATATTTTATATTTTTATTTTTTAAATTTTTGATTTTTAATTTATTTTTATATTTTTTATTTTTAGTTTTTTCCATTTTAAGATATAATAAGTATGTCTGTGTATGTATATGTAATAATATGTATAATATGACCACTAAATATGATATATATAATAATATATGAAAATTCAGAAAATGAAAACAAGAATGGCTATTTTTATTTTTTTTAAGGTTTTAAGATATATTTAATGTGTTTATAATTAGTAATAATAATAATACTATATAAGTAATATTAAGCACATATACCATATAGGGTTTTATATTTATAAATATAACTATATATACTCAAATTTTACAAATAAAATATTTCCTTTTTTTCTAATTTTTTATATATTTTGTAATTTTTCATATTTTTTCTATTTTTTAGGTATTTTTATATGATTAAATACGACAAAACAATAATATAATAATAAGACAAAATTTTTAGGGTTTTAGAAATAGAAAATAAGTTTAAAAATCCCTAAAACTATTTTTTATATTTATTATATAATATAAGAAAAATATACAACAAAAAATATTTTTTTAGATTCAATAAAATTTTTGCTACTTTTTATAGGGTTAGGAGGGTTTTTAAATTTTTAACATTTTCCTTTTATATTTTTTATGATTTTTGGTCTGGAGTTATATTATATAGTAATATATAATATACATTTTTTTGGAAATTTTTGAAAAGATTTATAACTATTTTATATTTTTATAGTTAAACAGGGAATGATAGCTCCTAAATGATTTTTAATAAATGGAAAATGCAAGTAAAATGTTGAAAAAGTTCATGGCATGAATAAGCATCATTTAAGGCATTTACTACATTTTTTCCAGGATTTTACAGGAACATTAGCTATTTAATAAAAATAAAAGATACAAAATAATTTACAACACTAGTAGGGGCATATTTGCAATAATAAGTAAATACTTAGGACTTGGGTGCAAATAACCCAAAATTTTAATGTTATATTACAAACTTAAATACTAAAACAAATAATAAAAGCTGTCGAGGGCTCCCTACAATTTGCCCACCTCACGTGGGGGACCACGTGAGCTGAGCTAGCACTAGACCTATATGTAATATACAATAAAGAGTGGGGTTCCACTGGACTTATATGTAAATATTTACATAGCTTTCTAATAGATACAAAATGGCGTGAGGGGGTCGTGCTATCGGGCGGCAGAGGTGCCTCCACGTGTCTTAATCTACAGCCCTGGAGGTGTAACGCTTCGACTGGAATGGAGGGTCCATATTAGATCTAGGCCCCACTCTTGATCGGACGGTAGAGATATATGTTGGATAAACTCGGAATAACATGTACCCTGATGAACTTTGAACGGTGAGCTCTCCTTCTCCGGCCTCCTTTCGCCTCATCGATGGTCGCTCAAGCTTCCTGGAACGATGTCACGTCTGCAGGTAGCTCAAAGGGTTTCGGGGTCCATCGGAGGGACCCTGGAGCTTCAGGCCACCTGGAGACCTGACTTCATCCTCAACCTTGGGCTCCTGGTGGTGTTGTTGGTTCATTCCTGCACAAAAAGGGAGAGGACAACAAGAGGGTCATAGCCGACCCTCTCTAGAAGTTGGATGCACAAGGGGGAGACGAAATGGAAGAGCTCTGACGAAGGGTGGTGGAAGAAGCTCGTCGGACCTCGATTCTTGCATAATCAAGGGTGAATCCAATGGGGAAAGGTGGAGCAAGCAATGGAGAAGGAGAATGGACTAAATGCGATTCAGATCAAAGGCGCATACGGTGGAATTTGGGGCTAGAGATGGAAGCTCCAATGATCTTAATACCTAAAATTAAACTAAACTAGAGACTAATTAACGAAACTAACGTTAGATCTAGTAGGCTACTGGAAAGAAATTCAATAAAGAAACCTAAAGTTGGAATCTCAACAGGGCATACCTGGAGCAGGGTAAGCTTCGTTGGAGGTGCTCTGGCGAGGCCTGGATCTCACTCTCCTCCTCTTTATCCACACTGACAAGTCTGGGCGTAGCTTGTCGTCACAAAGAACACGCTCTAGATGAATCCTTTGGGGTTACAAAGGTTGAAGAGGGAAAGATCAAAAAGTCAAAAGGGGAGAAGAGTGGGGTTTTATAAACATGGCGAGGGGATGGTGAAGATCACAGGGTGGAGTGAGATGAAGTGATCGATTTAGGCGATCAGAGGGTATGGCGTAATAGAGGAAGGTGAGGGGCATAAGAATGGTAAAGACATCTGGCTTCCTTGAGCAGTGGATTATCTCCAAAAAATTATAGAAGAAAGGGGTACGAGTGCCCTGACAGGAGCGGCTGAGGAGAAAGGACAATTAACCCTAGGGTCAACGGTCTGCACACTCCGGTTGGTCCACGTGGACCAACCAGAAAATTCCAAGGAATAAATCCCTTGTAAAAGTGATCATAAATAATAAGTGAATTTATTAAACAAAAGTCAAAACATGAAAAGTGCTTCTTTTTTATGAACAATTTTATGGGTATTTTAATTTTTTTACAAGCAAATTTATTAGGTGTTAATATTTACATGTATATACATAGGTATATATATACATGTATTTAGCCTATTTTATTTTTAATTTGTATTTTGTATTTAATATTTTATATACATAATTTCTATATTCATAAATTATTTAATTACATATATATACATTTTATTTTTCTAAATTTTGTTGTATACCTAAATAATTATATGCATATCTTATATATGTGTATTATAGGTATAGTTTACCTATATATTAAAGTACATTATTTATTTTAGTGTATTTTTAATGATTGTATTCTATTTTTATTATTTACGTGTATTTTGAATATTATTTACAAATATATAAAAATATAAGAATGCTAAAAATATAAAGAATAAATATAATGAATAATATATACATGTATATTGCACAATAAGGGCCCAAAAGCCAACTTTTTCATCTTAACTCCAAATTGAATGAAACCACATTCATTAAATAGATAATTTAATTTTATGAACAATAAATGTGAGTTTAGCAAACTTTGAGTATGCATGGAGAAGACACGTGTCTAGGAAGTTTTCTTTGTGATTTTTTATTATGTGTGTCTCGGACACGCTGTGCATTATTTTTGAATGAAATCAATTTTGTATTTTTCTTTGTATTTTTATGTACAATATTCATGTTGAGGGTTTATTGATTTGAAGTATTAAAATCAGAAAATAAAATAGGTCCCAAAAGCCCATTTATTATCAAATCAAATTAGGGTTGTCAAGTGTTTTCTACACAGTTTCTCTGTCAATCTCCCCCTACTTTATTCCTTGTTGACCAAGTCGTCATGATCACTGGGTCTCAGTGTCTAGGGTTACTCGGTATCTTTGAGACTTCATTCTTTTTCTTTTCTTTCCTTTATTTTTTTATTTTGGTATTAAATACAGCATATTTGTACATTATTTTATGCCAATTATTGAGTGTTATTTTTCACAAATTAATCCCATATGCATGCATTTAGCTAGGGATTTAGTGCCAAAATGAAAGAATAAAGGTGATGAAATGGAGATTCATTAATGGGTTAGTGAATGAAACCTCATCTCTTATTAAATATTTATTTCTTCTAATTAATTTTATTATTCAATGCTAGTTACATAAATTGTATTCATAACAGTCATGGTGGTGATGAGAGAAGGCAGCTCTTCCTCAAGGAGAGACGGTTCTGGCAGACATGGTGGTTCTCGAGATGGTGACCAACTGCATCCATACCAGCATGGCGATAATAATATTTTTTATAGATATTCAATATTTAATTTAAAATTCACATTATTATTGTTGTTTTATAAATATATCTCGATATGATATGGGACCTAGAGATGAGTGCATTCATTAAAAATTGCATTTCTCTTTGGATGGATGTGTACACGCACCTGCTCCGATACATAGATCCTACTCTGACTTGTCCATCCCCTTCTGATTAGGGATGGGAATTGGGTCAGGACAGCCCGAAGCACAATCCGACCCAAGCCCAAATGAACAATGGGTCAGTCTTGAGCCATGAATTTATGTACAAAATTTTTTTGGGTCGAACTTGGGCTATAAATTCATGTCCAAATTTTTTTGGGCCGAGCTCAGGCCCACTGCCTGACCTGTCCCGAGGGCCCATCCCGATCTTAGGCTCAATCTTAGATCCAAACCCCACCTGAGGGCCTTAGACAGAAAGCTGGGAATCTACCCCTTCATTCCGCAAAGTGGCCAAAATAAGAGGTGTGATTATGGGTACCAATTGGCTACTTTTGGTTACAAATATTTGCAGCACATTATGGTAAATAGTGATTTATGGGCCCTCAACTACTACTTATGGTCGTGAATGGTTGTAGTATATTAGGAAAAAAAAAGGTCAACCAAAGTTATTGCCACATACACACGATGAACCATAGCCTTTGCTTGTTCTTCCCATTCAATTCACGCAGAGAAGCTGGGAGAAACTCTCCAGTGAACTACAGAAGATTATTTAACTATTTTGAGCCACCTATGATATATACACAATGCCACTTTGGATAATGGTAGTAATTCTCCTTGAAAAGTTTCTTTTATACAACTTCCATTTTGTCTTTATTTTTTTCATGTTTTCAATTTTCAATTTAGTAATCGGTGTTAATCATGTCTTGTTTTTTGGAATAGGCACATGCATGCAACTTGTTGAGGTAATTCCTGCTTATATTTTCCATCTTGGTGGAGATCACAAGAAGTCAAATATATGGTTGTAATTGGGAGGATTTCATGGAAAATGTCTAGAGGGTTCCCATCTCTATAATTCACATGTCATAGTTGGTGATTCTTGGAATACTACAAGCATGTAATAAACACGTACATTAAGTTCTTAGCCAACCATTTTTTACATTGGCATTGTGGCATCTCTAGCATGTAAACTAGGTTTTATTTTGGCTAAAGGTGGAGATAGATTGGGCATGGGCTTGGGCGAACCAATAAAAAATTTGCATGTTAGAGCCCGACCCAAGGTTCGAATTTTTAAGTTAGGCTTGGGCATGTGCTCTTCAAAGCACGGTCCAGTCCAACACTTGCCCATCCCTCTTTTGACGGACATTAGCCTTCTCTGAGATTGTCACGCCATGAGGACGAGACGATGCCATATGTGGAAGATGTACATGACACATATGCCATGACTCGTCCGGCCACCTTCGTAGCCCTCCTTCGCTTCTTGGAGATAATGTCTGGCGGATATCTCTTCCTTAATTATTTTTATGAATTTACATAATATTTCTAATCTACTATGTCAAACTTATTTATGTGATGAAGTCGAATGATACAGTTATACTCTAAAGGATCAACATAATGCAACGAAGGAGTGTGCAAGGCATGGAAGAGATTCTAGGATTGTGAGGACTACAGACACTACAAAAAAAGGCGGGATTGGCGTGCACATAAGCGCTCGTTATGTGCACGCCTAGTGCACGCCATGTGCACGCCTGACGACTGGGCGAGCACGAGTGCTCGTTACAGCCGTGCTCGCTGATCTGAGAGTCGCCATGGGTGGTGGGCGAGCACTATGGGACGCTATGTGCTCGCCCGCCCGTCGGGCGTGCACATAAGTGCTCGCCGGTGTGATCGCCTTCTCTATTATCGGCGATTACACACGGAGCACTGGGCGAGCACATGTGCTCGCCCAAAGTGATTTCCAGGAAAAAAATATACAGGTTCGACAGGGTTTTGACGCCCCGTCGAACCTGTATACCCTGCCAATAAACCACTGCAGGTATCTTCCTAAGGATATATGTATTATAGCATATCGTAGATTAAGATAACTAGCACTAAAAATTTAAAGGAACACAATATACATGAATTCAGAAATAAACAATCTAATATAAGATCTAAATATTACAAACAAGTAAACGCCAACAAAGTTCATATAAATTAAAAGATGTTCTAAAGGTTTAAAAGAAAATACAGGTACAAACCACCAAAAATTCACTTCTTCTTTGATCTAAAAAATTTGTAGACTAAACCCTGCTTTGATTTCTTTTTTTCTTTCTCCTTTTCTTTGAACCTCGCATACATGCGTGCCTCTTCTTCAGGGTCGTTCTCCTCCTCCTCTTCGTGATCGGATTCAATCTCTTCAGGTTGAGATGCACGCCCTTGCGACCTATATTATATATGGAAGATATTTATCTATTAAATGCATTTTGTAGATATAGAAATTTAATTGTATTAATCATTCTATAAGAAGAATACTTACATGTACGCCGTGAACTCCTCTCGGAGCTTCGTCACCTGCTCCACCATCATCGCCATCTGCGACTCCATTGGAACTGAAGATTGGGACGTATGTGGTTGCGTATACGACGGCTGAGAGTATGCAGAATAGGAGTGACGATGTTCCTCCACATAGTATGGAGGAAGACCACCAAGCGTCTGCTTCCTATTCGCCACAACGTCCCTCTCCTCCAAAACCTTATAAGTTTTTCAATTTTTAATATAAAAGTATATATTAGAAAAAAATATAGTAAGATAATATTTATCCATATATACCTGCTTCCAGATCGTTTTATCAAATGGTGGTTGCTCTCCAGTTGGATCGACACCCCATTTATCTGCAGATAGTGCCAGATAACGATCCTGAAATACAAAGTTTACCATATATATAAATATGTTATAATATATCAATTAATTTTAAATAAACTGATAGACTTACCAACAATTGTCCGGCTTCAGGAGTGGACCATTGCGACTCTCCTTCTCTCCCACTCATGTGGGACCTCGACCACCACTCCTGAAAAGAGGGTTCCCTTTCCAACCTAGCAGCCTGAAAATTTTTTCAAGATCTATTAAAACATTGCATTATTTTAAAGTAGATCTCCAAAAAATAATTTTAAATCTTAATACCATCTCCGCTCTAATCTGATTGTGGCTTTTAGAGCCACTGGTAGACTTGATCCTTTGTTTTTGGCGGTTTGTCTTTCCCGCCGAAGATCTTCGTCCAAACTCATCATCCGCAACGAATGCATCACAGAAATCGGCCCATCTGCAAGGATTACGTTATGATAATTGGTTATTTTAAAAAGTGTAATAAAAATTATTTGACAAGTATAATACCTATCCTCCGTACACCATGACGGCGGGAACCTCTTCATCTCCTCAAAATTCATCTCCTCGCATCCCGTCTTCGCATGCGAGTCTCTCCTTGCCTTGAAAAATGTATCGCTCATTCTCTTTTCTGCCAAACGAATGAAGGCTCTACGATAAACCTCCTTCCCCATACCAGTGCCAAGGCGAAACCTACTCTGAAAAATAATAACAATTTATAAGATACAAAAAACTTGATCAAAAAATTCTGTATCACTACTAAGAAACATTTCTTACCAGAAACATGTCAAAAAGTCTCTCCTGCTCTGCAGCAGGGATGCGACACCACCTAAATTGCATTGAAGTCAAGTGTGTCTTTATTATGTTGGTTATCTCCTTTGCCACCCTGTTGCTGTTCAAAAAATCCCTGCATTTACCAAAAAAATTAACTTCTATACAATTTAAAAAATTTTGGAAAATATTTAAAGATAAAATCTATAAAATTTTTACCTCCCATCAGCCGTAACCTCCAACAAAGGGTGGGACGCCGACGTCTGTCCAACTACAGTGGGTAAAGGCACGGATGTGCTCGGCCGTCCAGAAGAAGGAGAGTCAGAACCCATCGATGTCCGGGCTGGTATGGGGACCTGGACTGGGAATCCTGTAGGGGCTGCTGAGGTAGATGGCTCTCCATAGCCTCCTACGTAAAAGGGTGGCGGAGGACAACCAAGAGACTCATAGTAAGCTATCACCCGGCGAACCTCGTCGGACTGTGAATCAGGAGCAACATCTGGGGTGGGTTGCCTACTGGAAGAAGGTGTGTCTGAGGAAGAAGGACGATTGGATCTATGTGATCCATGCGACCCACCACGTCCAAAACCTGCCATGTCTGTAATAATGATGCATTACATAGTTATTATTTAAGATTTTAGTTAATTCAATTATAATTGTATACTTACAACTAATCTTCATCACTTATTTCGGTGGGATTAAATGATATTTCTTCATTTTCTGAGTTTTCTGAAAAATCATTACTGGAGTCCGTATCATCTTGTAAGTCAACACACAAAACTTCATTATCAGCCAATCGAATCGATTCGATTACTGGGACTTCTTCCGTTAAGTCTATTCTTTCATTTGTCGGTGTAAATGCTTCATCTATATCATCTTCCTGATTACTGGAATCATTGGAGATATAACTTCGAGAATTTATCTTCACAACAGTTACTGTTTCAATGCCCTTTCTCTTCTTTGATATTTGTGGTAGGTAACATACTTGATCCGCTTGAGATGCTAAGACGAATGGTTCAAATCTGCGTATAAATTTCCTTTGCACCACGTCGACAATATTATTTCTTTTATCAAGTACTACACCTACATTCGGTTCATACCAATCACACAAGAAAAGAACTACTTTATTCAAGCCTGGTATACTATATTCCACTTCTATAATCTCCTTTAAAATTCCGTAATAATTCAGATGATCTTCATCATAACAAGATCCACGAACCATCACTCCATGATTTTGAGTTGTCAAATATTTACCGGAATTTAAGGTATGAAAACGATACCCATTACTGTAACATGAGTTGTACGATCGAACCTTATAAACAGGTCCTTCTCCAAAATATTTCATAATATGAGAATAGAAATCGCCACCGTCCAACTGTTTTGATCGGTCTTTAAACCACGCTGGAAATTGATTTCTATAAGTGCTCAAAACTTCTTCATCTGAATACATAGGATTTTCCTCCATAATTTTCTGTCTAAATTCCCTACAATTTATAAGAAAAAAATATTCATTACTTGTAATGAATATTTACATAAAGCAATTCAAATACTTACTGAACATATGGTGTTATTTCCTCGCAATTGTCTAATACGTATAACTCTGCAGCATCCTTCTCTTGTTTCGATAAGAAACGTTCAGTTGCTTTGCCTATTAGATGAGTGGATGGCCGAAAGATACTGATACAAGGTTCTTCGTCGGAAGAAATTGTCTCATTCCTCCCGCATCTATTGTGGATAGTCTCCACATCTTCTGGAAGATATCTTGCGCAGAATATTGCAACTTCCTCATATATATATTGTGAACTTATAGATCCTTCAACTTTACTTTTGTTTCGGACCTTTCTTTTAAGAAAGAACATAAACCTATAAGAAAATATGTTAAACATTTAGACCAAATAGTAAAGAAAGAATGACTTTCCAATACATTTATTTACCTTTCAAACGGATACATCCAACGATATTTTACCGGTCCACCAACTTTTGCTTCCCATGGAATATGAATCATCAGATGCTCCATCGAATCAAAAAATGACGGAGGAAATATCTTCTCCAGGTTACACATAATCACAGGAATATTTTTTTGAAGATATTCCATCTTCATGCGGTGTATGCGTGACGAGCATAACACCTGGAAAAATCTGCTTACATCTGAAAGAGCATCGATAATATTTTTTGGTAACAATCCTCTGAAGACTAACGGTAGTAATCTTTCCATAAAAACATGGCAGTCATGACTCTTCATTCCCTTAAATGTAAACTTCTTCAGATCGACCAGATTGGAAAAATTTGATGCATATCCGTCTGGAAACTTCAATTTACTTGTCCATTCACAAACAAGCTTAACTTGATTTTTATCTAAAGTATACTTTGCTTTTGGAACTTCAACCCTTCCACTATCATGCTCCTTGATATGCAATTCTGGGCGATTACATATGAGTTGTAAATCACGACGAGACTTTACTGTATCTTTTGATCGACCGGTTACATTCATTACAGTGTAGAAGATGTTATCGAACACATTTTTCTCTATATGCATAACATCTAAGTTATGTCGTATCAGTAACTTACTCCAATATGGTAACTCCCAAAATATACTCTTCTTAATCCAATTATGACTGTCACCGAAACCAGGAAGGTTTTTTGTTTTATCTCCATTTTCTAAGACTGATTTTTCTAATTGTTCCAAGTACGATAATATCATATCTCCTGTCTTAATTGGTGGAGGATCTGAAAGATCAATTGTATTTCTTTTGAAAGAATGTTTCTGTCTTCGATATGGATGATTACTTGGAAGAAATCGTCTGTGACAATCAAAAAAACATGGTTTCTGACCGTGTTGAAGCTGAAATGATTTAGTACTATCCATACAATATGGACAACTTTTACGTCCATGCGTACTCCATCCAGATAACATTCCATATGCTGGGAAATCATTTATCGTCCAAAGTAGAGCTACTTTCATGTTAAATGTTTGACTCTTATTAGCATCATATGTATCAACTCCATCGACCCATAACATTTTCAACTCATCGATAAGAGGACGTAAATAAACATCAATGTACTTTCCCGGATGTGTAGGTCCTGGTACTAACAACGAAAGAAACATAAATTGTCGCTTATTACATAACCATGGAGGTAGATTATATGGCGTTTTCATTACTGGCCAACAAGAGTAATCTTTACTTCTTCCATGAGGATTAAACCCATCTGTACATAAACCTATAACGCAATTCCTTTTTTCATCATTAAATGTAGGAAAAGCTGACATCAATTCTTTCCAACAATCAGATTCAGATGGATGCTCCATATATTCATCGACTTTATGTTCCGCGTGCCATGTCATGTATTTCGCCGTTTCTTTACAATAATATAGTCGTTTCAATCTCGGAGTCAGCGGGAAATAACGGAGAATCTTTCTCGATATTTTTTTTCCACTCTTACTAGCTGTCTGATATCTTGGCTCATTACATTCAGGACACCGGTCTAAATGTTGATGTTCACCGTAATATAGAATATGGTGATTTATGCATGAGTCTATTTTAACTTCTGCTAAACCCATCTTCCGCATCATCTTTTTGGTTTTGTAATAATTATCAGGTAATTCCGCATCTTCTGGTAACATCTTCTTAATAATCCTCAACATTGCATCAAAATTACGATCGGTCATATTATATTCCATCTTCATCGATAGAAGATCCGAGACCGCAGAAAGTTTTGAATATGTCTTGCAACCCAACCATAATGGCTCTTCCGCTTTTTTCAACAGCTCGTAAAATTCTGCAGACTCTCCATATGGTTCATCATCATCTAACAAAGTATCATTGAATTCTGGACCCGCAACATTCATAACCATATCTGCAAAGGGATTAATATTGTCAGCTTCTTCCACATCATTCATTCTGTTCTCGAAATTCTCATCATGCCTCCACCAAATATGATATCCTTCCATGAAACCCATTCTATACAGATGTAACTGAGTTTCATCTTTTGATCTCTTCTTCATTAGACGACATTTCTTACACGGACACAAGATAGTTCCATCTGAATCCACAATACGGGAACCTTGTGCGTAAGCAAATTGTATGAATTCCTGAACACCTCTTTGAAAAGCATCTGCTATACGCCCATCTACTACACGGTTGTACATCCATTATCTATTGGTCATATTTATGAACCTGAATTAAATAATCTAAAATGTCAAATCTAAAATATTGAGGATATCTAAACGTATAACATTTTTGAGATAAAAGATGAGAAGAGAAGTGTATTAATTATGTTATCACTTTAGCCCGTCCATAAGGATTCAAATTTACTAAAAGATGATCGTTGTCACAAGTATCTTTATTTCTAACGAAAATTCGGCAGCATAACCCTGCACCTCTCCCGTATACCCCATAAATCATTCATAATTAATTATCAAAATAATCATATTATTGATTATTTCAATAATAAATATGACTGATTTGGTATACAGAAGAGGAAGGGGTTATGAACCGAATTTCCGTAAGAAATAAAGACACTGTGACACGGATCACCTTTTAGTAAATTTGAATCCTTACAGACCCCCTTAGTCCGGGACCTCCGAACTAAGGAAAGCTAATATAAATGTAATACTTTAAGATCATTTTACGTCATACATTTGTAAGTGCTACAAATGAGACTATAAAATAATCTTAAAATATTTATTCATTTATATTAGCCGGGCATTTACGTAAATTTGGCTAATTAACGATGGGGATAGGGATAAGTGTGATCCTTATTTAGTGCCTAATACAGTGCTTGGGTCACTAAAAGTTAATGGGCACCTGCAAAAAAAATTCGAACCTGCATACATCAAAAACCACGACCATTGGTCTGGGATAAACATCCCAAAGTGAGTCCAATAGTGCTGTGAAAAAATAAAAAAAAATATAACACAGTTAGAGGTGATCAAATCCTCTAACGTGTTGCACACGCCACCCGTTGTGCAGGGCCACACACCACCCGGTGTGGAAGGACGCACTGTGTGTGAAGAATTTTGTGCGATTTTCTAATAATTACTAAATCATATTTTGGACTTATTATAAACCTATGTATAAGTTAATGTGATATAATTGGTCACATTAACTAAAAGATAATGTGATAATAAATTTATCACAGAATCAAAAATTTTGTTTGTAGTTATAATTTAACATCCATTATATAGTTCTTATTCTCAAAGGCTTTGTATCTCCCGTCACCTCTTTCAATGAACCTACTGTTATGAAACTAGTGTTATGGCACTTCTCTATATTAACATTATCTAATTTTGTTAAACTAGTCTCATGTCAATTCCCAATGAACCTAATGTTGTGAACCTAGTGTTATGAAACTAGTGTTATGGCACTAATGTTATGAACCTAATGTTATGAACCTAATGTCAATTATCAATTCTCTATATTAGCTAATGTTTCTCTCATCCCATCTATATCAACATTCACCTACATTATACCCATCTACATCAACATTCACCTACATTCACCTACATCAATATTTATTCACCTACATCAATATTAGACATATATATACTCAAATCTAACAACAACTACATATTAAACAACTACATTAAGCATAAGCAACAAGATTAACAACTAGTGATATTAAGTTTAACAACAAAACCATCAACAACATCAAAACCCTAATATCTAAAACAAGTATAAAAATGAATGAAATACACAAAAAAGAGAGAAAGGATGATAAGATATACCTAACGAAGGGTGTGTGCGTGATTGAATGGTCAAACGGACCTCTCTCGACGCGGCAATGGCACCACACAAATCGCCGGAGGAGAGGAATGGAGGAAGAAATCGCGCAGGAATGAAGAAAGGGGGCACCCGACGTTCTGTTTACGGGCGCGGGCGAGCACACTTATGTGCTCGCCCAGTGCTCTTTAGGTGCTCGCCACGAAAAGTGACACGCGCCTATTCCGTCGCGCCTCGATTTTCAACTGGGCGAGCACATTTGGGCGAGCACATGTGCTATTAAAGTGCTCGCCCGTCTACAAAAGTATAAACGCGCCTCCAGATTCAAACGGGCGATCACTTGGGCGAGCACATGTGCAACCTACGTGCTCGCTCGGCCCTGGGCGAGCACATGCGCTCGCCCCGTGCACCCTATTGTGTGCACGCCAATTGCGCTTTTTTTTGTAGTGAGATGGACTCATATGAGTATGTCTGACTAGTAGAGGATCTTGGACGATGTCTATGTAAGTAAATTTATCGTATCCATTTGAGAGTTCTTTTGACTCATATGTATTTGATAAAAATATTTTTCAAATGCAAAACACATATAACATCCACCATGACCATACTCAAGAGATATTTTGTATTCCTTTGACTCACTTGTCAAGTAACAGGATTACATAGAGCATTTACATGGATAGAAAGGCCGCATTGACCAAGCTGGAGGAGGAGATTAATTGAGAGAGGGATAAGAAATTCTCCCCATCTTTGTGCACTCTTGATAGGTATTAAGTTTTAATTTATGCATTGATATTTTAGTATTTGACATCCTTACAATATCTAGTTCCAAAAAGATGGAGTCGATATTGTGATCTCTTCGCTTCTGAGGATTTTGGGAGATTCTATTGCGGGGAGAACCTGCAGAGGCAAGCAAGAGATTAAATCTAATAGTGGTGCCAAGAGTTTAGGGGTATGAGGGCTGAATTGCAAGTATTTAGCACAATTCAGAATCTCACTAACTTCATTTTGGTTGTTAATTCCAATCTTTGTCACAGCTTGCGGCTTCCCAACGTGAGCTAGCGTACGAAGACTCACATGCAAGGCGATCAGTGGTCCACACAAGAAACCCAGGTTGTTGTAGTGATGACTCTTGGATGTTCACAATCTTTTAATTCCTTAAGTGTATATAGCTAAAAGGTATCTTTAACATGTAGAACCGCTACAATGAGCTCTTCGGGGAGAAGTACGACTCCCATTCTTCCAAGGACCTCCTGCTATTTGATGACAAGGTCTAGTAGGAGGTGATCGATGGATGATAAGTTGGGCCCAACTGTCGGCAGGCCTTGGGGGATCTACACGAAATTCCCGTTGGAGTCAAGTTGCAGCACTTCAGGTGCCACAAGTACATATGATCCCCCACCATCGCAGTATATACAGCCATCTGTTGTGCCTCCTCTGGAATCGATAGATTAACAAGATCTCCAATAATATTAGTTGCATTTTAAACTTCACGAGTGTCATAGAGAATAGACTCAATGTTTTAGAATCCTTCATTTCCTGATGAATCTCCATTTCATCACCTTTATTCTTTTATTTTAGCTTTTAAACCCTAGCTAAATGCATGTATATGGTGTTATTTTGCATAAAATAACATTTACTATTTACACTGTGAATAGTGAATAAAATTTTATATTTAAAGATAAAATAAATTAATAAAGAAAAGAAAAGAGAAAATGAATGAATGAATACCATAGGTATTGAATGACCCTAAACCTCGAGACCTAGGCATCATGATGACTAGGTCGATAAGGAATAAAGTAGGGAGAGATAAAGGCCAAATGATAAGAAAAATCTAATCTTTATTCCCCAATAAATAAGTTTTGGGGGGCCATTTTATTCTTTATTATGTATACCTCAAATCAATAAACTTTGAACATGAAACTTGTAGGTTAAAATACATAGTAAAATACAAATTTTATTTCATGTAAAAATAAAGCAGAGTGTGCCATAGACACTCAAAATAAAAAACCGTAAAGAAAACCTGCCAGACATGTATCTTCTCCATATGAACTCAAAATTTATCAAACTCACCATTATTGTTCGTAAAATTATATTATCTATTCAATGAAGTTGGTTTCATTCAATTTGAAGTCAAGAAACAAAAGTTAGGTTGTGGGTCCCTCTTATGCATTACCTTAACAAAATAATCACTTTATTTATCCTTTATATTTTTCACTTTTTTATATTTTTATAATTTTGTAAATATTATTTATAATATATATCCATAACTAAGATAAAATAAAACGATTCAAAATACATTAAAATAAATAAGCATATTATCATATATAGATGAATTATACATATATACATAAATTGTATATACATATTTATTTAAGTGTACAAATAACTTCAGAAAAATACAATAAAAATGCATTTATGTGTATCTAAATAAGTATAAATATAAAAAAATAATTATATAAAATAAGAAAATTTAAAATGTGAATTAAAAATAAAATATACTATATATAGGTAAATATACTTATAAATGTATATACAATAAATTAACTCGAAAAAATAAATAAAAATCACCATAAAATAGTAAATAAAATAATACATATGTTCCTTATTTTAAGAAAAATAATAAAATCATTTACTATTTAATTTTGATTTGTTTTTTAATTTTATTTCTAGTTTATCATTTAGCAGATGATGTGGCCCAATCAGGGCCAGTCTACCATTGACCCACGGTCAACTCCCCTAACCTCAGGCCTAGCTCTGTCAGACCTCATCGACTACCCATCTTCCAAGAATTTTGCCCGTCAAACCTTACATTTTCCGGGCTTGATTCCTCTTTGACTTTTCTTCCTCGACCATTGGTCTTTCACGTGACCATCTCTCCATGATTTGAGGATCGTCGAATCAAGAATTATTCCCAATCCAAGTCCCTCCTTTACATATAACGCCCTTCCACCTCCTTTTGAATTTGATCATGCCTTAGCCCTTGAAATCCCCAGATTTCTCGTCGGTGAGGTCGCTGGTGGCAGGAGCTTCTTCACCGGAGTGTTTGGTGTGGAGGAAGAGGTGTTGAAACGTATGATTCGAGCTCGTTGGCCAAGCTTGCCTGAGCTCTGTCTGGGCTCCTTAGTCCTTGAGGTTGAGACATGGTTCTTAGCTTCTTTTCGTTCCTAGGATTAATGGTAGCATATATTAGCACTTCATTTCCATTATTTTTGTCTTTTATTTCATCAAATCCTCGATCATAGTGCACCGGAGTTCCAGCTCTGGCTGTCATTTCACCGTGCTACACTCGTGCTCCGACCCACCTATTGTCCTCATCTTCTTTTGCTTCATCTTCTTAATGCCCCATGCATTTCACTCCCCATGATTTTCTCCAGAATCAAGAGATCAGGGTGTGTAAATGGACAAAGAAGGAGTCGAGGCGGAGGGTCTCCTCCACCGCCATTCGTCAAAGCCCCTCCGCTTCGACTCCTTCCTCGTCCATTTGCACGCATTTGAACCCCTGGACCTCGTTTTTTGTGTGTATGAACTAACCTTACATGTCTAGACAGTCAAAAGCCTCGGCTGAGGCGATTTTGACTACCAAGGAGGTTCCAATTGCTCCTAATCCTCTTTGACCTCCTTGAGCTCCACCATGAGCTCCGAACCTCGTCTGAGACTCCCTGCAGTTGCATGACGTCTCCAAGAAGCTTTCACACCTTTTTGTAGCATCCGAGATCGCCTGAGGAGGGAGAGATCTCCAGAAGAAGTTCGCCAAGGCAGAGCTTTGATGAATCCACGATTCATTGTCTTTATTCTTTTATTTTAGCTTCTTTTCCTTAGTCAACTTGTAAATACCGACTAATTCTATAAAATTAGCATTTTACATCCATTTGTTAAGTATGCATTTTTAACACTTTTTGTACTTAAATAAAAGAATAAAGAAGAAAAGAAAAAGAAAAGAAAAATGAAGGATGAATTTACGGAATAAATGCAGACTGACCCGAACCCGAGAGAAGGTCAAGACTTGATCTGATCGATCAGGAATAAAGTAGGGGCAGATAGGGTCTTTAACTCAAAAAACCAAAAATATTTTGTAAATATTTTTCCCTGTATATTGATATAAAACTTGTACTATTTTATTTGCACATAAATTAACCTCAAATTAATTATTTTTGTAACAAAAGTTGTAAATAAAAATGTGTTGTAAATAATAAAAATAATTGTAAAATAAAATAATGTACATATTACAAATAATCACACTCAGAAAAAACCGCAAAGTGATAATTGAAATACCAATCCCAGCTCCATACGAACTTAAATTGAACCAAACTCACTTCTATTATACTCTAAATTAAATTATCTTCAAATGGTTGTGATTTCATAATTTTTGGAGTTACGGTTGAAAAGTCGATTTTCTAGGGTGTTTTGTGTAATTTTACCACGTACATATTTGTATATGTACTCATATTTATTTTTTATACCTAATATACATAATTATAAATATTATTTTCATTAAAAATAAAATAAAAAATAAAAAAAATATTACTTAAAAATTATTTATGTACATGATTATATTGTATTATATGTACATAATATTTGTATACAGCTAATTTCCTTATATAAAAATCACAAAAAAATTAAATATCTAACATTAATTATTAATTACGAAATTTATATTTAGATTTAATTATTTAATTCATTATTTGATTTAAAAACATACCTTATATAAAAGATATTATTCCATACCTTTAATAGCCACCATTAAGGTGGCTAATTAAGTTTTATAAATTAATTAATTTATTTATTTTAATTAATTCTGAAATTTATTTTTAATTTATTTATTTATTTATTTATTTATTTTATTAATTCACCACTAAACACCTTCTCCTTTTGTACATTCTTTACTTTTTTATTTTTCTTCTCTTTTAATGGGATCCTCCTCCTTTATTCGTTGATCAATCTTTGGTGGAGAGGAGCCCGATCTCCGAGAACCATCTGGTTGAAGAAGGGTGCCCAGCCTCCGAGCCGTCCGGTGACTGCGCATTGGCCCTCGTCGAGGCCATCACAACGTATCCGATCCCGATGTGAGATCCAATTTTTCTGTCATTTCTTTAGTGTGACCGTAGCATAGTTTTTATTTTCATCAAGCTCTTAGATCCTTAAAAATCCCAAAAATATCCACCACTTTGATCTGCCTCCGAAACTGATTTGTCATCTCATCTCGCGATCTCTCCGTTTTCATTTCTACCTCACACGACCTATCACCTCCGATCATGCACAGTGGTCGGAGATCCGGATCTATCTTCCGCTACACCAAGATCTGCAACCATTTATGTATCTTATTTTGTTGATAAACAAATAAATGTAATAAAAAACATATAATTGTTTTTATCTCTAACATTTGTTTTGCAGGATCATCTAAAAAATAATAAAAAAATATAAAAAATAAAAAATATTTTTTTTATTTATGTCAGTCTATAGATCCTGTTTTAAAAAAAGAAAAAATAAAAAAGATGTTATTTATCTATTCCGGTTTACAGTTAAAAAAATAAATAATAATAAACAGCAGGGCGACGACGCCCACCACCATGCCAGTAGTTGTCGTCCGCGGAGGTTGTTCCCTCCGAGCGGCCCGACCGTCGACTGCTTCGCCACCGCCTGCCTCGCGCTTCGTCGCGCGAGGCAGCGCGCCAGGACCACCGCCTGAAGCCCCACGGCCCCCCTGCTCGCTACCCCGTCACCAACGCCGTTCTCCGCCCAGCAGCCCTCGGCATCTCCAGTGCCACCGCCTGCCCGACTGTAGCTCGCGTGACCCCTCCGCGCTGCAGGTCCGACCGCAAGACCCCAGGGCGACCCCGCGGGGCCAGGTTCGACCGAAGCCTCCGCCCGTCGACTTCATCAAGCCACCGACGCTCCCGGCCTGCTCTGCCTCCACCGTGCGACCTAGAGTCGGTGCTCATCCACCATCGATCGAAGTCCCCGACCACCCGCTCCTCCTGCGGCGGCCCCCTCTCCGCTTCCACGCTCTTACCCCACGCCCCCCAAGTCGCGTGAGCGACGGCGGCCCTCCTCCCCTCGAAACGAAGGATCCAAGCCACATAGAGGAACCCTAGTGGGGTTTTGAAATAAAATAAAATCTTTTGGAATAATGTCATATTAGCCCCTCAAGGTTTTCAAAATTGCAAAGATACCCCAGCTCTCCAGCATTTCACGTGCTACACATGCACTGAGTGGGTAATTTGTGTTTCTTTTCCTGGGTTTATTTATTATTATATATTCCATGCAGAAACTTTAAATAATTGCAATCCAGCCCTTCATGTCCAGACCTTGAAATTTGCATGATTGTTTGAGTGAAATAAATGTTATTTGAGCTCTAAAAATCTCAAAAAAAATGTGTATATTCCTGCTATGCCCTTGAACATTGTATAAAATCTTCATAGCATTTTATTGCCATTTGATATTTTAAAAAAATCAAAAACAAAGTCCTATTTCTGCCCGAAATTAGAAAAATCATAAAAATTCGAAAATTTGACTAAAAATTCCAAAAATATCATGTAAGTGTATTTTACTATCCTTTAATTTCTATCCAATTTTTGTCCATAAAACTCCAAAAAATGCGAAAAATGAAAAATCTTAGAAAATTGTAGAAAATTATAGAAAAATCCAAAAATTCTGATTTCAGTCTCTATTTGTAGATATTTAATTGTACTTTATTTTAAAAATAAAATTCTAGGAGTTTTGGGTACTTAAAGTATTTTTAAGTTGCAAAATGCTCTTGGATGTACACAGTTTAACTTTATTTCCATTGTTTGATTTTTATAAAATCACAAAAAATTAGAAAAATCTGAAAAAGTTACCAAAAATATTTCAAAACCTATAAAACACAAAGACATTTTCTCTGTAATTTTTTGAGCATTTTTTTAATATTCTAAAAAATATAAAAAGAGTGTGGTGTGTGTATTTTTATCCCTTTGTGCATATTGTTCCTAGTTTGAAAAAAAATGAAAAAGCAAAAAACCACTAAAAAATTATTGTGGAAATTTGACTATATAGTTTTTAAATCGTGCTCCTTGTGTTCGACCCTGGTCGCTATACTAGGTAAATTGAATAGCGAAAACCGCTTGCATTTGATTGTTTGATTTATCTCTCTAAAGTGGTTTAAAAAAATATTTTTTCCGTTGACAACGCTTGGCGATTCGAGTCACAACGACCCTTGTTTATTTCATACTTAACCCGAGTTGTCAGGCGTGTCATCAAGCTTCTTGCATGTTCTTCCTGACACCTCCCCAACTGTCAGATCAAGAGCATAACCTAGGTCCTCTAGTTTTTGTCTGATCCTTTGCCCTGCAATCATCATATCTTTGACTAGGATCCCAACCGCTCGTCAGTGAAGTGTCATTGGCTATCGAGGAGCGGAGTATATAAATGAAGAGATCTCGGTTGTTCGCCAGCGTGTCGTTAGGATGATTTTGCAATATATCCCCCTGATTTTTGTATTTTCTATGTTTTCCAAAAACATTCATATGTAGTTATAAAAGTTTTGTATAATTTGCATTTTGAATCCTAGGTTCATATTTATTGCACTTAGGTCCCTCGCCATGTCATCTCACGTGCACAAACACGTGAGGGTTGGGCATCTAGCAAGGCATCCCTTGCAGTTTGTTATTATTTGATCCTCAATATTTGTATTCTAGTATAACATTTTTTGGTTAATTTGCAAGTAGGCCTTGGATATTTTTAGGAAATTACATTTATGACCCTGCAAGGATGTTAATATTGAATATTCTTGGGAATTCACATAGACGCCCTTATATTTTCAAATGATATGGCATTTAAGACCCTGCCAACATATTAATTTTTATTTCTTTTATTTATTATATCAAAAATATCAGTTTGCAGCAAAAAATGTAGGAAATTATTTTGAGTGCTTGACATCATATTAAATCTCATATATTCTTCGCAAGGCAATTAAAAAATCCTATATTTAAAAATTCAAAAAATATTACAATTATTTCCTATTTATGAAAGAAAATATATAAAAATTAAAAAAAGTTTTGAAAAAATCCAAAAACATTATAGTAGCTTTAATATTGTATTTTACAACTATAAACCAAAATTCGCTAAAAATCTCAAAAGAAAAACAATAAAAATTGAAAACCCTAAAAATATTATAAAAATTATTAGAAAAATCTTGAAAAATCCAAAAACACCATATTCTATTTCTATGTCTTATTTCTATTATATAATACACGTTAGAAATAGTTTTGAAAATTCTAAGCTACTTAGCTATTTTTAATCTCCAAAATAATTCAACACTATATTATTGTTCATTGTTTTGCTTTTTTATTCAATTAAAAATGCAAAAAATAGCAAATAATCTGATAAAAATACCAAAAACATTGAAAATATAAAAAGATAAAAATATTTTATTTTGGCCACTTTGAGTATTTATAGTTATATATACACTAGTCTATATTTTATATTTATACTTATTATACTTATATTATTAGTATTATTATTATTATTAAAATTACCCTATTGATGAATGAGTTATCTAGTATTTTTAATGAATTAATAAAATGAAGTTGATGTAACCCAAAACCAATTCAATCACACAAAATTAATTATCCAATCAAAGAAACAAAATATGGACGTGCTTTTTATTAACATGGTATAGCTCCCAGGGTCAAACTCAAGGAAGCATAAGAAAAATAATGGTTCTTAATTTTTAAGAAAATAAAAAAGACTATTTTTCTTCATTTCTCTTTTTGTTGTTTTTATGAGTTTCTACGCTTCTTACATTTTTATTGAATCTTTATTTTTTTTATAATTTTTACAATTTCTGATTTTGAATTTTTAAATGATTTTTATTTTTCCAAATTTTATATTTTTTTAAATTTTCAAAATAAAACAAGTAAAATAAAATAGAATAAAGGATACATAGGCACAATTTTTGTTTTTCCAATAAGCTAAAATATCCCAAAAAAACAAATAAAAATATTTTTTACTTTTGAAGAATTTTACTATTTTGTGATTTTTCAGAAATTTTTAGAATTTTTTTGGATTTTCAAATTGAATAAAAACTGGAAACAATTTTCACAACAAATTAAGGTACTGTTTTGGTGTTTTAAAATATAAAATAAAGAAAACAAATCTGGAAACTATCTTATATCAAAAGAGTTTTCAATTATCTTTAAAATAGTAGAATAATTTTTTTATTTTTAATAATTTATATAATTTTTAAACTGTTTTTTGTATTTTTTTAATTTTTTGGTTTTTATGGAGAATTTTTAAATAAATTTCGCAAAGAAAATAAAATTAATCAAGCTACACAAATATGAAGTTTTATATAATTTTTTCAAACACTTTCAAATTTTTATGATTTTTATACTACAAACAGGACAAGTTTTTATGGTTTTTGAATTTTAAAAACAAGAAATCAAATTATTTTAGCGCACAAAAATTAATGAAGATAAAGCAATAAAGCAGGAAACTACACTTTCTTTTATGGAATTTATGGAGGAATTAAACTATTTAAATAAATCAAATAAACAAGAGAATAAGTACAAAATTCTAGGGACTTATTTGCAATTTAACAAAAACTTCTTGATTTTATTAACAAAATGAAAGTTTCAGGACAATAGAGCAAAACAACCACAAATTCACGTGTTAGCTCACGTGCATACATAATAGTGGGATAAATACGATGGTTTATATGCAATTGTTCAAACAACAGAAGAATGATGCATGTCCTCACAAGAACTTATTTACAAATTAAAGAAAGGGCCGGGGGAGGAGTTAAATATACCTAGCGGGTCGTGCGGGCACGTAAGGTGCTTAAGCAGTGTACAGGTCAGAACTCTCCTCCTTAATCGGTATGGCTGGAATTTAGGTGTGCACAGACGGCTAGGATCTAATATGGAAACATCGCTCCTGATCGAACGGGTCTGGAGAATGGACAAAGAATTTTGAAGAAGTCCTCTCTAAGTTCTCTTTGATCCACTCATTCTCTTTGGATCTATTGTTGCTCCCTGTTGCAAGTGGCGCCTTCACTTCCTGGTGAAAATCCATGTCGAATGAGGTGTCGGATCAAATCAGATCTCATCGAAGAGTGATTTGGGACCTATTCTCCTCGTGTGTTCTTCAACGGTGCACCCAGATCTGATCACGACGAGATTATCCTCTCCAGGTGACTTGCAATTGTTATTGGAAACTCGATGGTTCAAAAACCTCGGTCGCATATTTTTAGCTAGATATCAAGGGGTGAAATGGATGAAATTCTCTTTTTTGCAGAGGATAGAGAACAGACCTTAGATCTGTTCAGATTTGAGGGTGGGCGGGCTATGTAAGAGAGATGGAGGAGTGTAGTTAATCTGGATTAGAGGGGTGATCAGATCGGGCGCAAATTCAGCTATAAAGAGCCCTGATCAAGGTGATCGGAGGACACCAGAAGCTCTGTAGATAGCTAAAAAACTCAAATAAATCTATGGAATTTAAAGCTTTGTAGATACTTAATGATGCAGAGTCAAATGACGGAGGATCGGTGATGATCTGCGGGGGTTGTCACCTCAATCCGATGATGGAAAATTGGAGAGGCTTGAGCGTGGTGGATGATCTCCAGCCACATTCAGATCTCTCCAAAATGACCTCGAATCACCTACCTGATTGATGAAAAGGATTTATGTCATGAGTCTAATCCTTTAGGTAGTGAAAATGGACATTGAAGACGATCAAGAGGCGTCGGAAGTCTGGAGATGGAATTTATAGGCAGAGTCTCTGATGAAAATTGAATTGCACAGAGCGCACGAACTGAGGTAGCTTAGGCGAAATTCATAATCGGGTGGAATGCTATGTTAATCGGGCAAGGCTTGGGTGAAGGAATTTGGCGAAATGGGATTCAGATCGGACCTAGATAAATCGGGGGAAAAGGTTTGACGACCACTTTATTTGGGTGGACATGGGAGAAGGGGAGGCTGACCTGGGTCAACAGACATGGGTGGGCCAATAAGAAGGCAAAATCCGAATAAGGACAGCAGGGAAACTACAAAACCAGAATATAAATAAAGAAAATGCAGAAATAAATCAAAAAGGCCTTAAAATAAAAAATGTTAAATATAAATAGTGTCAATAATAAATTAAACTTATTAATGGTGATTTTTGATAATTTAAATAAATTAGATAATAAGGTGAAAATAAATATTTACCTTTATTCATAGGTATATATACCTTTATATACAACACTTGGATTTTTAATCACTTATTTTTACAAATAAATATATATAATTTAGTAGTTTTTAAGGATTTTAAGCATATTTTTATTTTATTTGAATGAAATAATTTATTAAGATAAATTAATAAAGGGTTTTTATAGGTAAGCGATACTTATACAATATATACATGAATTTATTTTTGGTTATTTTAAATTTTGTAATTTTTATTTGCATTTTATACGCATAAAATACAATATACACAAATATTTAAAAATACAATAAGTGTAAAAATTATAAGAAAATAAATAGAACAATATACAAGAGAGAGAACAATATAGGCACCCTATATAATACACTCCAAAAGGCCACTTTCCACATCTTAACTTCAATTTAATAAAACCACTTTCTTTTTAAACTTATTTAATTTAAAATAGAATAAAAGCAAGCTTTCTTTATTTTGAGTTTTTTATGGAGAAGATCTTGATCTGGAAAGTTGAGCTTTGCAACTTTTTCAAAGTGTTGTTATTTTAACTATGTATAATGATTCTTCTTGCAATTATTTTTAATATTTTCAACTTATTTTTAGGTACAAATTCCAAGAATAAATATTTTTATTTGAGATGAATTCGGTGATAAATAAATCTTAAGAAGATATATATAATAGTGATGAGTAAGTGATGAATATACAAAGTGGATAATTATTTTTATTGATTTTCTTGATGAAGGCCTTATCTCCTCCTACTTTATTCTTTGTCGATCATGTCAAGTCATAGCCTTCTCTCAGGGTTAGAGTCAGCATATATTTATTCCATATATATACTCTTTTGTTTCTTTTCTTTTTCTCTTCTTATTTATTCTTTTATTTTTGGTGTAAATAATTAATAAATATACAATATTAAAAATGGATGACGAATGATAAAATCCTTAAAAAAGATAAAAATGGATGACGAATGATAAGGATTTTAAGCTAAAATAAAAGAAAGAAGATGTTGAATCAGGGATTCATAGCTTATATATTTTAAAAATCCTTAAAAAAGATAAAAAAAGACTATACTTGGGGTATTTTTCTAATTTTATATATTTTATATATATTTATTATCTATATTATATATAGTATCTATATATCTTTATATATATATACATATTACATCTTTAAAAAGAAAATTAGAAAATATAAACAGAAAATAAAATTATAAAAATTATAAAAATAAAAATCCAAAATCTAATAAATTAAATAATTAAATAACCTACAAAAATCAAAAACCGTATAAAAACACAAAAATAATTATTACCTTTTTATCAATTTTTGTGGTCTATTCATGTAGCTCCTTTGTGGTTCGACCCCTACCCTTGCATACTATACATATCATTTTGTTGGGTATAATACATTTTAGCCTACTATATTCATTGCTTGAGCCATTGTGGGTTAATTGTTGATATGCTTTGATCGAGGATATCTAAGAGCCGAGAGAGCGGTTGACACAACGTTTGCCAGACCTGACTTGGCGGGCACTACAGACCCTCCAAGATCGAACGATTGGATCCCTTCTCAATTTTGGCATCCATTATTGCTCGATAATTACATATATCATATTTTATTTTTATTATATGATAGAATTACTAATGTATTCTTTTACAAAAAGGAGGGTGCTCGTCAGGGTAGAAAGAAGGTCATCAACCGTCATGATGATCGGAAACGAGGAGGACGAGGATGATAATGAAGATGAGGAGCAACCTAGGATTGAGACGTAGTGGTCGCTTCTTTGTGGAGTCGTGATCCGCGAGGACATCGATGTAGAGGAGAGACCAAAGAGGGAAAGGTAAAGCCAGAGACGGAAAGATAAGGGGAAGGGCATCCTTCATAGATGGAAGAAGTGAAGGACTTGACACTTGATAATCTTTAATAATATTCTATAACTTATAATTTAGTATTCACAAGCTATCATTGACATTATGGTTTTAAGCTCAAATTGTCATTGTGATATATTGTTTTCTATGTATGTGGATATGAATATACTTGTGATGCTAGATTGTCAATGTGGATATACTTATGATGCTTGATTGTGAACGTAGATTATATAGAATTATTATGTACATGTATAGGTAATCTTCGAATTGGACCAGTCTCTCCTGAACAAATAAGTTCTTGAGCCAACAAAATTCTACCTAATGCGGAAGTTGTTGGAGAGGTGACAAAACCCTATACTTTTCATTACAAACCCAATAAATCAGAAAAAGCTGGTTTGTTTTGTGAAAGAATCTTTGGATCTATAAAAAGTGGAGTCGAAATTATCGGGTGATCGGATCTGAAAAGGAATATACGAAATTTTGTGAACTATGCGGGATCGAATTTATTGATTCTCGGATACGAAGATATCAAATGGGATACATTGATTCATGTGAGGTATTTGAAACGTCTTCCTAGTTATAATTAAATAGTTAAAATTAAATAGTTAATTAAGTGAATGATAATTATAATAATTATATAGCTAATTGTTATTTATGAATGATAATTAATTACAACTTCTATAAAATGATTATTGTGGGGGAAGAGGGAAAGGATCAACGAAACTGAACCATGTACTGGTTTTTTTTGTTCTGAAATCAAAAAATGCGACTACACGCAGTCCCCTATGTAATCGCATGTGATATGTTTTTTTAATATATGGGCACTACAAGAAAAACAAGTTGTAGCTACAGAACTATGCCCACAGATGTGGGGTTTGTGGCCACGGAATTGGGCTCTGATCACCACACGTCGTGGCCAGTAGCCGTAGCTACAAGTCTCGTCGCGAGAGTTCTCTAACCACGAATATGTCGTGGCCACTACAAGTGTCCACAGAACTTTTCGTGGCCACAACTCTTGTATGAAGACTTTGGCCACGGATTGTAGCTACGAGAAACTAGTGGCCACGGAATTATTGCGGCCACAAGTTTTAGTAGCCACATTCCGTGGCCACAACTCATTTTTCTTGTAGTAGGGTAGCAACTATTATGAGCACATGGGACCATAATGCTCGCATACTACGATAACATTAGGATCGCATTGTGTACATAATCGATTTTGTGGCCCGATGCATGCAATTGCAGCACTTGTGATTACAAATAGTTGTGTATGCCAAAAACGACTACATTATTACCATAATACGAGGGAATGGGACTATATTCTTGCTCGCATTATATGTAATTTCTTATAGTGCATTAGTAATACGCCCTATCGTAATCGGTGCTAGAATTAAATGCATGCCTTGAACATCGGCGGTTTAGGGAATGTTAGTGAAGTCATGAATAGCAGTGGTTATTATTAACCACCGATATTTCCTTCATCCTCGGCAATTATTTTCTATCGACGGTTATTTGTAAACTATCAATACAATTTTATTCACATCGGTGATCTACAAATGGTTGTTGTAAATCTATTTTACAAAAGCAGACGATGTTACTATACAACGTCGGTGGTTTCTGGCCACTGATGGCGGTCCAGTAATTGTCGCTAGTGGTCGAGGATATCAAAAAATAAAACTATCAATACAATGAAAATAAGTTGTGGCTACAGAATTATACCCACATATGTGGGACTTGTGACCACGGAATTGGGCTATGGCCACGACATGTCGTGACCAGTAGCCGTATCTACAAGTCTCGTCGCGAGAGTTCTCTGACCACAAATATGTCGTGGTCACTACAAGTGACTACAGAACTTGTCGTGGCCACAACTCTTGTTTGAAGCTTAGCCACGGAATTGTAACTACGAGAAACTAGTGGCCACGGAATTATCGTGGCCACAAGTTTCCGTAGCCACATTCCGTGGCCACAACTCATTTTTCTTGTAGTGTATGATGAGCTATAAATACCATCGGATCTGTGCAGTGTAGTGTAATCTTCATCTAGCAGGAATCAGTCACGCCTTTATTGGATCGGATCAACACTGATTGCATCGAAAGAGGTTGGATCCATACCGCACTACAAAATCTAAAAAAATCAGAGCGAAATCCTCTCGATCCAAGCTGCCGAACTCTTTAGGAACTTAAAAACCCCCTATCTTGGCTCCTTAATCTCCTCGATCGGACTATGGATGTTGTTGATCTCATTATAGTTTAATGTAATCATCGATTCTCCTTGACTTTGAAGAATGTGCACATGTTATGCTGCGTATCATAAACGTCAAACCTTGCCATGATACCAATATTTTTGGGAAATAACGAATCGAAATACATCAGGCCATTATTTGATGCTTTGCATGAATACAAACTTGTTGCGTCCCATATAATCAGCATATTATATCTATGAAAGGAGAGGTGCAGAAGAGCCCACCTGGGTAATGAACTGCAATCAAGAGAGCTGCTCAATTCAAAGAGTTTAATAACTTTATTTAATTCCATGCAAATTAATCTTTCGTTAATCTTACAACTTTGTTGATTTTCCACAACGTTGGATTACAAGTACTCCTTATCGGCTATCTGATCCAATGGAAGTAAGAAATCTCAAGGGGAAGGAATATAACCCCGCTGCATTGCAGATGCTTGGAAGTCGTGCTATCTGATGGGAAAAAATGTTGTAGCCAAATGATGGATCAAGACGGATCCTCTGCTGTAGGATTTGTCCGATGGGGATCGGGTGACCTTCATCAGGGGACCGACTATCCCTAGCCTCTTATGATGGTCGTCTAATTCCCATCGGACGGATCCTTACGTTACAACACATGTTGTATTACAGCAGAGGATCCGTCCTCAATGATGGATATGCTCGGTGGTTCTATCTATTTTCCGAAGACATTTCTTTTTTCAAAATCGTTACTATATTGTCCATTATTAAATCTATAATGACAATATTGGTTGTCTGGAAACTATTTTTTGTACTTGAAATTAACGACAAACGACACACACACTGTTATGTTATCAGTAACGATTCATATAGCAATGCTTATTCTTTGTTGTTTTTTTAAAAATTTAGTCACATATCGCTAAATTTGAACTAAAAAGTTAACGTTAATTATAGGTAGAGATATTTATCCATAAAATCATTGCTTTCCTTAGCATGCAAATGGTACAGTATTTGCTACTAACATATACGTAGAAATGTATATGGACCTACGAGTCCTGCGGCGGGGTCCCTGGCTACAGATCTCTCGGAGGTGGGTGCACGCAGGGAAGAGGGAATTTGGCTAATTGGTGGTGATTTAAATGTGACCCTATTGGAGGATGACAGATCTCTGAGGGGTGGTGGGCGTGATGCTGGCTCAGATGATTTCAGAGCTCAGGTTCATGAATTGGGTCTCACTGTTATTGATGCGGCGGGATGTGCTTTCACATGGCGGAATGCTAGATCGAGATCGAGATTGGATAGATTTCTTTTATCGTCCAAGAGAGTGGACTTATTCCCTCTCTCTCGGGCATGGTCATTACCCAGGTCTCACTCTGACCATACACCAATTTTGTGGTCTTCAGAGGAACAGATGCGACCTAGATCCTATTTCAAGTTTGAGAAGGCTTGGTTGATGGAGGAGGGGTTCAAGGATGAGGTGATCGCGCAATGGAGGAGCTGGCTGGTGGAGGGGCCGGCAGTCAGGCGTTTGGCAACCAAGTTGGGGATGCTAAGGAACTTCCTGCTCGCTTTCAACCGTAGAGTGAGGTCACAGAGGCGGGAGCGGAGGCAAGAGGCTCAACAAGGAATTGTTCGACTGGATGGGCTTGATGATCAGAGGGGTCTGGGCCAGGACGAAGTGCTTGAGCGGGCTAGACTGCTTGAAGAGTTACTTTTGGAGGACAGGAAGGAAGAGGTAGAATGGAGACAGAGATCTAGACAGAAGTGGCTGAATGAGGGGGATGCGAACACTAGATTTTTTCATTTGATGGCCTCCAGCAGGAGAAGGAGGAATTTTATTCATTGTCTTGAAGTGGGTGGGGAAAGAGTGGTGGGTGATGTTATGTTGGGACGAGCCCTCAGGGATCATTTCGTGGAAATGTCGAGGAGAAGGAGACGTGACGGCTGGGGGTGGCGCGGGACAGGTGCTCAGGCTTTGTCAGGTGAGCAGGCGTCTAAGCTTGAACTGCCTTTTACAGAGGAGGAGGTTAAAAGTGCGGTGTGGGGCTTGAATGCAGATGGGGCTCCAGGACCAGACGGTTTTCCAGTCTTATTCTACAAGGAGTTTTGGGATATGCTGAAGGAGGAAATCATGGCTGTAATCAATGAATTTAGAGATGGAAACAGTGGGTTTGTAAAGGTTAATCGTGCATTATTGTTTCTTCTTTTCAAAAAGGATAACCCAATACGGGTGGAGGACTATAGGCCGATTGCATTGTCTAATGCAATTTACTTGATTGTTGCCAAGGTGCTAGCTAATAGGCTCAAGCGGGTGTTAGATGATATTATCCTGCAGAATCAGACTGCTTTTATCCCAGGCAAACAGATGGCAGATGGACTAGTGATGGCATCTGAGATTTGCCTTCAATGGCGTCGAGAAAATTTTAAGGGATTGATTTGGAAGATAGATTTTGAAAAGGCATATGATAGCGTGGATTGGAGCTTCTTGTGGGAGTCTCTTAGGCGGCGTGGCTTCAAGGACCTTTGGATAGCCTGGATGAAGAGGTGCGTCACAACATCATCATACTCGGTTCTGGTGAATGGCAGACCGGAAGGTGGTTTTTTCCAACCACAAAGGAGTGTGCGTCAGGGTTGCCCGTTAGCACCGATGCTCTTTGTCTTGGTGTCTGACGCTTTGGCTGTGATGTTCAGGAGAGCGGTCGATGATGGGTGGTGTGATGGATTCCGTATGGGATCCATTTCTATTCCTCTTCTCCAATATGCAGATGACACGGTGATTTTCCTAGGAGGTACAGAAGATATGCACAGAAGGACGAGACAACTGGTTGAAATATTTAGTAGCATGTCTGGTCTCAAGATCAATAGAGAGAAGTCTGTCGTGATCCAGTTCGGGATGGATGAGGAGGAAAGTAGATCGAGTGCTGCACTGTTGGGATGCCCTCTTGGTGAGCTGCCCATTACGTACCTGGGGCTGCCTTTAGTGGGAGGCAAGCTCAAGAGAGCAGAGTGGGACATGGTCATCAGGAGATTCGAGCAAAGATTAGCAGGATGGAAGGCGATCAATCTTTCTAAGGGCGGGAAGCTGATTCTACTAAAGCATGTGTTGTCGGCAATTCCTATCTTCTTCTTTTCAACTCGTTTGATGCCAGCAGGTGTAAAGAAAAAGATAGAGATAATGATGAGGAGATTCTTCTGGTCAGATGGGAAGCAACGAAGGCCAAGAATACATCTTGTTGGCTGGGAGGAACTTACTAGACAGAAAAGCGAAGGAGGCCTTGGAATTCGGGATGTGGGTTGCATGAACAAAGCGCTGCTAGCAAAGTGGATGGTGCAGATTTGGGGTAACACAGATAGATTGGCAATCCACCTCGTGCGTAATATTTATGGCGTCAATGGCTCACTGGAAGCTGGTAGAGTGTGTTTCGAGTCTTCTCTTTGGAGAGGGGTCCGTGTTATTTTGCCACAGCTAAGGTCGAGAATGATACCAAAGTTAGGGGCCGGAGAGGTTTTTCGCTTTTGGCAGGACAACTGGACGGGGGATGGAGTTCTAGGCAACACATATCCAATACTGTTTGCTATGGCGGCAAGAAGAGATTGTACTGTAGCTGATGTTGGTGGCTCGGGTTCGTGGGATCCTCACTTTATGCATGCCATCTCTGGACGAAGAAGGGAGGAGCTGGAAAGAATGTTGTCTGATTTGCCCTCCCCTTATTGCATTTCTCAGGGAAGGGATCATTTTGTTTGGGAAGGAGAAAGATTCTCAGTGAAAAAGGCATACAAGGAGTTCAGAGGGAGAAGTGAGGAGTTGGAACCGGACATGAAACTAGACATGAAGATTATCTGGGCAAGCAAGATCCCGTGCAGAGTGAAGATTTTTCTGTGGTGTCTTAGAAGAGGTAGGATTTGGGATAAAGCAAGAAGGGGTAGACTGCTTGGCATTCCTGATACCCAATGTGATAGATGTGGTACACATACAGAGGATGCGGAGCATTTGTTTTTTACTTGTCCTTTGTCGGGACAGGTGTGGACGGAGGTTGGACCAACTTGGGTAATGCATGGTAGTTCCACTGATTTCTGGCGGTCAGTTAGGTCAGTAGGGATGAACTCGATGGACGATTGTTCTTTACCGTTTGCAGTTCTTTGGACCATCTGGGGAGGAAGAAATGATTTGTTATTTAAGAGCCAGAGGTTCTATTCTGAAAATGTAATCGCTTCTAGTCTTTTCTTGTACCGTTTCTGGTCCACAAGGTAATGTATTTCCCTTTCTTCATATTAATATAAATTGAAAATTTTTTGGCGGTGAATCCCAACTCGGGATTTCACCCTCTTTCCTTCAAAAAAAATAGAAAATACAATATCCATTGTGCTTAATTAGGATACCTACCAATCAAAGTATGATTGACATGCCAAAATTATGTACTACTTTTCTGATAATCATGAAAAATTATCCAGCGTGGTAGATTTGAAAGAAAGGAGAACCTCTCTTTCCCATCCCTCCCTTTATGTTGGCCATGGCGACGTCGTACTTCCCATTCTTGATTCTCAGCACCACCACCTCTCCTTTTATTAAATATATTTAATCCTATTCTCCGTCACGTAGTTATTCCAACCCATCCCCCATCCCCCCTCTATATAAGCCAACCCCACCATGGCCAACAATTAAGCAACCTTCTCCCTACTCCCATGGCTTCAAGCTCCCTCCACAGCTCCAGCTGGTCGCAGAAGCAGAACAAGCTCTTCGAGAAGGCGCTCGCACTCTACGACAAGGACACCCCCAACCGCTGGCATAATGTAGCCCGTGCCGTCGGAGGGAAGACCGCCGACGAGGTCAAGGAGCACTACGACCGCCTCGTCAGGGACATCCAGCACATCGAGAACGGCAACGTCGCCTTCCCCTACGGCAAAGCCCACCGCGGCGGCAGCAAGTTGTCCGACGAGGACCAGAAGTACATATGATTTACCTCTCTATTTGCCGTTAACTTGCACTACTGTTCCATTGCTTCGATTGCATGAGACTTCTGTTTCGTTATTAATGTTAAAATGATGAACCTGTATATGAGAAATTTCCTCTCTCTTTTTGGGTTATTGCTTTCTAAAGATTCCCAACTTGAAGGTTCCTACAAATGCTAGCCGAATAGATGCCAAGATCACTATTCGGAAACTTTCCCAAAAATCACATTCTTTCAGGCTCCACTTTGCTCTGTTATATAGCCAACAGTAAAATAATGGAAGCTGAATAGAAAGCATTTATGTCCATTTTTAGTAAATTACTTGCTCTAACTAATAATATTGATGGAAACGTATTTGCAGGTGCCTTTGGAATCTGAGGATCTAGTAACTCTAGTTGAAGACATAATTGCCAGAGCAGACAATGCAAGCGTGAAATCATGCATGCAGTAAACCAGTGAAGTGTCAGCAATGAAAGCCTACTAATATGTAAATTATGATCATACTGAAGTTGGTTTATTTACTCCTTTCTCGTATTAGTATTCGTATTCGTGTTCGTCGGATGCGTATGCTCGTAGGCTTTAGCCCTAGCAGTGGCTGATAGCAACAATCTACATTACAGCGTCTGTCTCCCATCCTGTACATGTTCATGTCTGTTGTGGTTCAGGAGTTTATAAATTAATACTTGTGGTGTTTCCTAAAAATAATTTACCGCTGCACCTGTATAAAACAGATTGGATCACGTAAAATAACGATCACGGACGCCGAATGTATACTGAACGTTATAACAGATACAGACGATCGAAGTAAGTGATGCAATAAATTGAATGGAGGCAACTGGATGACCAATGTCTCTGCAATAACTGCGACATGTAAACCCTCAGCAAAGAAACATCGAAACAATATGCTAGTTCTTCGAAAATTGATTACGAATTAGCATCGACCAGCAGGAACACGATAATAAAAAGAGCTGATCAATCTGAACTGTCAAGCTCCCTCAATCCAGTTTTTTTTCTAGACAGCAATGATGGTCGAAGCATTTTTATGAGGTTGATACGGCCGGTTTGCGTGGAAACTAATTAATAATATGCGCCAAAGATCTTAGTCAGTGTAGGCTTTTTATAATTGGAAATATTATATTTTGGTAAGTTTCGAATTTAATATGTATAATCATCACGTACTTCATCCCAAATATAGTTCCACATTCAAAATGGTGAAACATAAGAGTGAGTTACAAGTGACAACTTGAGATCATTTTGGACGGTTGTCAACCGATTTTCTTTGATACGGCTTGGGACCTAAGCGAGGGACATTATATTTCAAATGTTGAGTGGTTACACGAAAATGTCATTATGTGTTAGGAATGTTAACCTTTATTTTGTGGTAGAACACATCTTTAAAATATCTTCAAACATAAGTGTTAATGTTACATGTATTTAGGAAAATAAATATTGGGTGAAGACTTGTTTACCCAACTCCTTATATATGTAACTCACCCTGCTGAAAAGATTCGTTTGGTTACAGGGTTTGGCAGGATTGAGTTGGGTTGGGTTGGGTTGGGGTACCCCTGTGAATAGTAAATTGTGAGGAGGATTGGGAGGGTTGGAAGGAGGGGTACCCCGGGTTGGGCCAACCCAACCCTGTCCAACCCTGCAACCAAACGGAGGTTTGGGCACAGAGGCTTCAGCCTCTCCATGGTTTTTCCCTCTCGATTTGAGAGGTTTCCACGTTATCTCTTGTGTCTTCTTGGATGATTTGCTTATCCTGGTATCAGAGCCCTGTTGTTGATCTTGCATTTGTGCCCTAGTCTCTATCCCTTGGAGGTAAATTGTTCTTGTTGTTGCTCCTGCTACGTTCTTGTTTCTCCCTCAAGGTGTTGCTACTACAGTCTGAAAGGCTTGAAGTTGTTGTGATTGCACCTTACTCTAGGTGGTTGTCGTTATTTCTTCCTTTTTTGGTGATTGTGATTGCCTCTTGCTTCTACCGTTCGAGAGGGTTGAAGTTGTTGTGTTGGTAGACTTCCGTTGCTATATTTCTTCTCACAGAAAAGTATACTTCAGCTGTTATCTTGTTCATCCAGTTATCGATGGTTTGCATCAGCTTTTCTTGTTCCTCTACTACATAGTTTTCCTCTGCTTGTGGTTGTACTTTGCATGTGGTTGTATTATATATCCACAAGTTTTTGGTTTCTGTTTCATCCATTTTTCCTATGTTGTGCTTGTGATTGTTTGTTCCATCCATGGCTGAAGGGAAAGGTGATATACGCATGCACAGCATAACTGAAAACTTACTCATCCAAATCACCACTATTAAACTTACTCGGGATAATTATACTGCGTGGTCTGCGACAATGGAGATGGCCTTTGCAGCTCGTGACAAGGTTGGTTACATTACCGGTAAAAAGAAACAACCTACGTCGGAGGATGATGTTTAGGAAGCTTGGTATATAGAAGATAGTCTCGTTAAGACTTGGATTGTTAACTCTCTGTCCGTCAACATTTAGAACTTGATTCTTAGACAGAAGACGTCTCAGAAAATGTGGCAAACTCTTGAGAGCGTGCATGGACAGAGACGTCAAGATGTGAAATTTTATCGGTTGAATAGAGAAATAAGTAATGTTCATCAAGGGGATTTGTCTGTTATTACTTACTATTCCTCGTAGAAATCTAAATGGGAGGATATTGATTACCACTCCGAAGAAAATTATAAATGTTCTCAGGATGTTGAGATTTTCTGGAAGCGCGAATGGAGAATTAGGATATATAGTTTTCTTGGTGGTTTGAATCATGCGTTTGAATATTAGAAGCCAATTGCTTAACTATGGGAATATTAAGTCCATCGAACAAGTGTACAATCAAGTTCTTGCAAAAGAGCATCATTTGTCACTTATGAATGACAGGCATGTTGAACATTCTGTCTTTGTCAGTCGTACGTATGAAGCTATGAAAACTGAGCGGAAATGTATCTACTGCAAACGATCTGGTCACACAAATGACCGTTGTTGGTTACTGAAAAATGGGAAAGTGGGAGTCGCTAAATAATGGTCTGACAGATCAGACTCACTATCGTTGAGGCGACTACTCAAGCCTTCACGTTTATCAACAATCAACCCACACAATTAATTAAGCAATCAAGAGCAAGGACCAACATTTATTATACCCTACTAAGAATGTATAGTGGCAAGCAAGTAGGGGTCGAACACATGAAGCAAAGGAGTAAAGCAAGCAGACAAAAAGTCAAGCCCTGTGTCTTGTGAACTACTTAGCCAATTTGGACTTTTTTGTGGGTTTTTAATTTTTTTATTTATTTTTAATTTTATATTTTTGTATTCTTATTTTTTATAATTTTTTTAATTTTCTATTTTCTTTTTATATTTTATAATTTTATATTTTCTTTTTAAAATAAGATATAAAGCTATATAGAATATATAATACAAGAGAGATAAGAGGGAGATAAAAATGGGAAAATAATTTAAAATACAGGAAATAAAATGTTTTTGTTATTTTTATATTTTTCTAGTGTTTTCGTGATTTTTCTAGATTTTTTCTAATTTTTTTGGTATTTTTAAAGGCAACAATACTAGAAAAGAATGAACAAGTTGCTGGCTGGAACTAAAATGAGGATGAAAAATACCAAATAGTGCCCAAAACTCCTCAAATTAATTTTAAATAATAGATGATAAATAAAGAAAATTTAAAAACTGAAATTGTATTTTTAGGATTTTTGTGGAATTTTTAAGATTTTTCCGAAGGTTTTTGGGGTTTTCTAATTTTTAGGAGTTTTCTTTTATATTTTTTAGTGATTTTTGGATAGAAGTTAAAACACATTAAAATAAAAAATATATATTTTTTGGGATTTTTAAAGAAGTTTTTATAATTTTTATGGATTTTATAATGCAAACAGGGATGAAAATGCGTGTTTTTTATATTTTATAAATATGAAAATGCAATAAAAATGCAAAATAAAAATATAGCGTGGAAGTATAATGCAACAGGAGGCTATGCTATGTTTTTGGGAATTTTTAGAGATTTATAGATGTGTGCAATAAATATTAAAAACATAAAGAAAATACATTCTACGAGGGGTATTTTTGCAATATACGAGAAGTTCAAGCGCACAAATGCAATTTCCACACAAAATATATACTGCAATTAAACTTTTAAGGACTAAATATTAATCACAAAACCCACAGGGGTATAGGTGCAAAAATCCCAAATCACGTGCGAAAGCACGCACGCCTGGGAAGGATTATTCTCCAATTAACTAAACCCTGAAGGGTTGCCTTGCAAATATGCCAAAAATATTAAACGTTATACAATAGTTCTTAGACTGTAACGAAATATGAGAAACTCTAGGGGGTCAACCTCACACGCACAAGCACGTGAGGTGACGTGGTCGAGATCCTAGTTGCAGTACTAAGAAGTTCTGGGGGGCTGCTTGTAAATATTACAAAAATTTTGAACTGCAGATGAAAGTTCTAGAACTATAAAATAAATACAAAAAAAGGGCTTGGGTTAAGATGCAAAATACCCTAGCTTGTGCGGGAGCGGACGGCTGAGATGCGTCCACTTAAACACGTGGCACGCGTTGGATGCACGATACCCCTTCAACGAGGACGGCTGCGATTAGACTGCCCGGGAAGATCTAACGGCTCACGCGGGGGCTGATCCAACGGCAGCTGCTCGCGCAGAAGATCGGGGGAGATCCAACGGTGCTGGGACGATATGCAAGAACACACGAAGAACTCGAGTTTAGCGAGTTTGGATCGGCCAAAACTCGAGTTCCAAGGCACCTGAGACTCCTCCGACGGTGTAGATGTTCTCCTGCAGGGGTCCTATGAATGTTGAAGGCCGCAAAAGACTCCGGCGAAGGCCGGAGAGCTCCCAGGAGGGCGGCAGAGCACACAGGTCCCGGCTCCCTCCGGCGAGTCTCCAAAATTGTCCCCAAGCGCGTATGAAGCTCCTGACCTGCAAAAAGAGCGTGAAAGAGTCAGGGGCAAAATGCCCCGACTCCGTGGAGGGTGAAACGGCGTGTAAAGGCGATGTGGAGTTGAATCTTCGTCAGCCGGTTGATGAATCCACGTTTCATCATCTTTATTCTATCATTTTGGCCTTAAAAACCCTAGTAAATGCGTGTAAATAGGCCTTATTCATGCATTTTAGCATTTATGTATATGTGTGTAAATATTGTATAAAATGCGGTTTTTAAAGCCAAAATTATAGAATAAAGAAAAGAAAAGAAAAAGAATAAAATATTGTAAATATTTTATGACCCGAAACCCCGAGACCTAGGCATCTTGATGAATAGGTCGACAAGGAATAAAGTAGGGGGAGATAAGGGCCAAAATACAATAAAAATACCTATTTATTTTTCATTCTTTATTCATTTTGGGACCTATTTTTGGTTCCACTTTTTATACATCAAACAAAGAAGCTTTGTACATAAAAGTTGTAGATAATTTAATAAAGAAAAATACAAAATTGATTTCACAGAAAAAGAATGTGCAGATAAAAAGTTCTGGTCTGAACAGGATTCCAAAATCCCAACTTCCCAGACCCGTATCTCACAAACGACAACTCCAAATGCAGCATACTCACATACTCACCTTTAATTGTATGTAGAATAAAATAATCTAATTAATGGTGGTGGTTTCGCATTTGGCGGAGCTACGGTTTGAAAGTTGAGTGTTGGACCCCTATTGTACAGTGTACTGAATAAAATATTCAATTTTATTCTTTATTCATTATTTATTCATTTTTATATTTTTATAATTATGTAAATATTACTTATAGTATATATGTGCATTAAAACTAAAATAAAATGCAAAGAAAATACAAAATAAAAATACTTGTATAAAGAATACATAAGTATACTGCCTATACATATACCTGTACAAAACACTCTCAGATTTTATTTGATATACAAAATGCTTCAATAAAATAAAATAAAAATATACTTAAGTATATAAAAGTATTTCATAATTTTAGAAAATAAGAAATGGAACTAACAAAAATAAAATACACAAAATAAAATAAAATACTAAAATACATAGGTAATATACCTATAAAGAGGTATAAAGGCAACTTGTAAAAATATAATTCATAAAAATAATTAAAAAGCGGAATTAAATACTATATAAAATAATAAACATTTTTTATTAAATAACCTAAAATTAATTTAATCATTTACTATTTTTAAATTAATTTATAAGGTATTTTTTTATTTTTTTTGTCTTTTTGCGGATGACGTGGCCCAATCAGGCCACGCCATCCGTTGACCGGGGGTCAACTTCCTGACCCCAGGTCTTGGCCTTCTGGACATGTGCGAGTTCCCTTCTTCTTGGTTTTTTCGCGGGCTCTCCTTGCATCATTTGAGGATGATTCCTTCTGCGAAGTTGTTCACATGCAATCCATCTACCTCGCCCAGCAAATATCTTGGGCAGAGGAGCGTTGAATCGCCAGTTCTCCCTCGATCAAGGAGCCACCTTCGTCAACCATACAAATAGGACCCCCCGACTTCAATTCGAATTTTAATCCTTCTTCCGCCACTTTCATTCCCAAAACCCTCCTTCTTCGTGCTCCTCGTGACAGGGAGAGTTGAATCGACCCAGGGTTCGTGAGAAGTGGTGTTGAATCGAAGAGATTCAGTCCCTCGCCGGAGCTCCGTCGTGCTTCCTCGCCCGTCGCCTCTGGTGAGTCTCCCTCTCCCTTCTCTTCGTCTTTTTGTAGCTTTAGTGTAGGTTAAGTTAACCCATTAACAGTTTATCTCGTCGTTCTTCCAATCGCCGAGAATCTTCGATCGAACCCACGGCGGAGCTGAGCTCCGCCCGTCGTTCCCGACCATTCCGGTGATCCTCCGCCGTCCTAAACACCTCCATCCTTTCCCCCTCCGCTCCGTCACCACGTCGCACCCTTCCAGGTCCCTCGATCTCGCTCAGATCGAGCTATCGAGCTCCTCTCTCCGCCGCTCGCCGGAGCTCTTCATCCCAGGCACCTCTCGCCTCCATTCGACTATCGGAGAGCCCTCCGAGCACCCCCTTTTTGCCGTGCTTCTAACCCTGCAGGAAAGAAGTCAAAGGGAGGCTCCATCGAGCCTCGAAGTTTCAGGGAAGCACCTCCAGGCGACCTTCCTCGTCCGAGCACCTCGCGCCGCCTCCGCCTCGCCGGAGACCACCAATCGACGCGGAAGGATCCCAGGATCCTTTTGCCCTTGATCCTGGGGTCGGAGCGGCCGTGTGTCGGCCGCCATCGCCACCTGAAGTTCGTCGGGGAGGAGTTCTTCGTGAACCCCTCCCCGTCGTTGGATCGATCCTCTGCTCCAGACGAGACGCCAACCGTCCGATCACCTCAGTCGCGCCGCCGTTCAATCTCCGCCACGTGTCCAAGAGCCTCGCCATCGACCGTTGGATCGCGCTCCGTGGGTATTTTGCATTTTTAACCCACGATTTTTGTATTTACTTTTTAGTCCAGTAACTTTCAGTTGTAGTTTAAAAAGTTTTGTAATATTTGCACGCAGACCCTCGCGTTTTCACTATTTGCACTTCAGTCCACGCCACGTCACCTCACGTGACGGTGGCGTGTGACTTTTGGGTATTTTGCAAGATAGGCCCAGAACTTTTGTGTATTTGCAATTTCGTCCCTGTGCGTAGAATATATAATATGTTTTTGGAAATTTTGCATGTATGCCTAGCCGGTTTTCTTTAATTACAATTATGCCCCTGTGAATGGTGTTTCACGTGAGTTGCGCGTGCCTCTTTGGTGGAAATTGCATCTGAGCCCCTGGATGTTTTCATAATTGCATTTATACCCCTGCTAGGCTTAGAATTTTTTTATGCTTAGCTTATTTATTTAACGCCTAATTTAATTGCGAAAAATTCTCAAAAAATAGAGTTAAGACCCTGTATGCTTCTAGTTTCACGCTATATTTTTAGTTTTTAATTTTATTTTGTTTTTACATTCATTAAAAATCAAAAACATGCTTTTTCTCTACTGTCTAGCTTAGAAAATGCCAAAAAAATATTAAAAAGTCTCGAAAAATTCCAAGAAAATTTCATAGTGTCTATTTTGCTATATTTTAGTTTCAAACCAAAATTCATTAAAAATCTCAAAAGAAAAACCTTAAAAATCTAAAAAGACTCTAAAACTTCAAAAACATTTATAAAATCAAAGAAAACTCTAAAAAAATACAAACTCAGTTCCTGTTTGTTCTTTATCTTGTTTTCTTTATTTGAAAAATGGTGTGAAAAATTTTGATTGTTGTTTGTCATTTTTAATTCTCATTTTATCCACAGCCAACCCATTTTCACTGTTTTCTATTATTTCAGTATTTAAAAATACCAAAAACACTAGAAAAATTCCCAAAAATCACAAAAACAGTAAAAAATCCTAAAAATATTAAAAACATTTAATTTCTGAATTTTTGGTTATTTTTGTGCATTTTTATAAATAGTTGACCTTGTCTTTCATTCCTTTGTTTTTATTTTCCAATATTGAAAAAGAAATATAAAATATAAAATATAAAATTATAAAAATCAGAAAATTAAAAATCAAAAATACAAAATTAAAAATTAAAATTAAATAAAAAATTAAAAAAATTAAAAACCCACAAAAAGAAATTGGCTAAGTGATTCATTAGACCTAGGGTTCGGATCTCTATCTACACTCTGCACCGTTGCTTCCTGTGTTCGACCCCTACTTGCTTGCCATTATACATTGTTAGTAGGGTATAATAAATTTTAATCCTTGCTCTTGATTGCTTTATTGATTGTGTGGGTTAATTGTTGAAGACTGAGAAAGTTTAAGCAGTCGCATCAGCGACAGTGAGTCTGACTTGTCAGACCGCTCTTTAGCGGCTCTCGTTTTCTCGATTTTCACCGGCGAACTCGAGGCTGGCCAACGTCGGATCCGAAGGATTCGTGATGATTAGGCGTCGGATAATGGAAGGTAAAATGCGGGGTAATTTTCTCGCTACGCTAAGAGCTAAATAAACGGTCAAGCAAGGAAGAGAAGCCTCACCAAAGCGCACGGGGGGAGGTACTCCAGCAACGACTCCGGCAAGGGGATATGCTCGATTCGACGCCTCTCCGACCTCTCCGATGTGTGGGAATGCCTCCTGCTGTCACCAGGAAGAGGTTCGACGATCTAGGAGGAGGTTAGAGTGGAGGAAGAGTGATCAAAACTCGAAGGAAAGTCGGGGTTGTATTTGAAGGTTTGACTGAATGGTAATGGGGAACCAAAGGACGAGGCGTCTAGCATGCATCGATGATCCACGCCCCCAAGATTAACCTTGGGTGTGTATCCTCGATGAATGGGGAGCAAAATCACAAAAGGAAGCAACACGAGAAGAGGCAAGGCGTGCTCTACAAAATTCGGAGAAAAAGGCCAAAAAACTGCTCTAACAAAACGACTGAGGGGGGGGTCAGACAGTTGACCGAGGTCAACTGTCCGAGCCTCCTGGTTGGTCCACGTGGACCAACCAGGAAAAACCTCTTGAAAAAGAATTAAAAAATCGATTAAAATAGAAAACAAATTTATTAATTTTTTTATTATAAAATAAAAAATGTTTGTTATTTTATAAAATATTTTATTATGATTTTTATTTATTTTTTAGAGGTATAAAAATATAAGTTGCCTTTTTAGGCTTATATAGGTATGTACAACTATATGTTTTATTATTTTATTTTTATTTTATAATTTTAATTTTATTATTTTTGTTTATTATTTTATATATTTATAGAATATCTTTATACACTTAAATATATTTTTATTTTATTTTTCTGATGCATTTTATATAATTAAATAAATAGATATGTAATCTACATAGGTATAGACATAGGTAATTCATCTATGTATTGTGTTCAAGTAGTTTGTTTTTGTATTTTCTTTAAGTTTTTATTCATGTTTTAATGTACATAAATATTATAAATAATATTTACAAAATTATAAAATTATAAAATTATAAAAATAAAGAATAAATAATAAAATGAATATTTTAATCTGTACAAGTATAGAATAGGGGTCCAAAACTCAACTTTCAAACCGTAGCTTCACAAAATGCGAAATCACTGCCATTAAATAGCTTATTTAAAAATATGTACAACTAAAGTGAGTTTGACGCATTTCGAGTTTTTATATACGAGATACAGGTCTGGGATGTTGGGATTCTGGAATTTTATTCATACCATAACTTTTTTTTGTACATTATTTTTAAGTGAAATCAATTTTGTATTTTTATTTATTTATTTATCCACAATTTCATGTTCAAAGTTTCTTTATTTGAAGTATAAAAAGTGGAACCAAAAATAGGTCCCAAAATAAATAAAGAATGAATAAAATAAAAGGTATTTTTATTGGTATTCTGGCCCTTATCTCCCCCTACTTTATTCCTTGTCAACCTAGTCATCGAGATGCCTAGATCTCGGGATTTCAGGTAATAAAATATTTACAATATTTTATTCTTTTTCTTTTCTTTTCTTTATTCATAATTTTGGCTTTAAAAACAGTATTTTATATACTTTTTTACAATAATGCATGAATGATAAAATGCATGAATTAATGCTATTTACGCGCATTTACTAGGGTTTTTAAGGCCAAAATGATAGAATAAAGATGATGAAACATAGATTCATCATCCCCCTATACTTGCCTTTGCTAGTCCCTAGCAAACACTTATGCAATAAGTACATAAAAGAAAAACAAAGAAAGAAAAAGAAGAAATGTGGATTAAGTTTAATTATCAAACTAGTCTTCACAAAATCAAAGTTTGGAGCTTAAGTCGGACCTTTAGAATTTTAGTGCGGGTGGAACCTCAATGGAAATCGGATATGAAATCCAATAGACTTCGAGAATCCCGAAACTCTACTCAAGTCTCCTCAATAGTCAGGTCAAAATATCTCAACTCATACGCAAACCCTTATGACTATGAATATGACTCGTACAGTGTAAGTGATGGTGGCTCTCCCCAACTGAAATGACAAAGAGACTGACTTCTCCAGTATGACAACACAATGATTCCCCAATCCAATAACTCCTTTCTCGAGGAGCGGGGTATTCCCTTCTAAGTTCAAGTGGCAACCAGCTCAAGAGGAGGGGTGAAGAGAAGAATGGACGGTAGCCGGTGTAGCTACCTATCCTAGGATGCAAGACCAGTGTAGTCAAGTCATCTAGCTGCAGGCTCACATGATATTACTTTGGAACTCAAGCTTGCTTATTGACTTTACAACATATGTACATACTTTTGCAAGCATTTTATTTTTGTACAGGCCTGTCCATTTTTTTTCTTTTTCTTTTTTTTAAAATACTAATCACAGCAGCATTTACATAGGGAGTTTTTCCTTCTTGAGCCAGTAGACTATCCCTCTTTCGAAGCTTTATTGCAACCCACACTCTCATGTCTTTAGAATTCCTCATCACTGGACGGGTTGGGGTGCACTTCCCTCCCTAGAGGAGGACAAGTGTTTCCACTTGCGTGCATCTCATACCGGCAAATTCAATCCCCTCACCACTCCAACTGAGTTGAGCCATGTGAAAGGTGTCGGTGTCCAAGTTAGGTCATTATCAACAAGAGTCGTGTGTGTGCTCCGAAATACTCTACTTAGGCAATCAAGAATATATTGAACCAAGTCCCATGATCCTCAAAGAATTAAGTTAACTAGACCTGAAGTACCTCAAACCCTGTTCCTATAAGGTTCCTGTTATTAGGCAGATTTTTAAGTCCAACCAAGCTCCAATCTCCGGATATTACTTAGACTTGTTCAACTATCAAACTCAATCCGAAAAATGCGAATGCTATGCAAATGCGATGCAGAATGCAGAAAATATTTTTGTGATGCAATTTTCAAGATTTTAAACTTTTTATGGATTTTTGAAAAGATGATGCATATGCATTTTTTGTATTTTTTTCAAAAAGATTTTTCAAATGTCTTTGGATTTTAGTTTTGCAAATGTTTTTGGGAATTTTTTGAAAAGAAAAGTTTTTGGCCACGAACTAGGTACAAATATTTAATGGGAGTGCTTCTTATATTTACAAGAAGTGGATTTTAAGAATTTACAAGGGTAAGTGCTCCATTTTATACAGATATATATAATAAATTTTTGGTTTGATGTATGTATTCCTCAAGCTTATTTGAAAATCAATTTACAAACTATTTTGAAAAACTATAGTCCAAAATAATTTTTACAAATAGTTTTTACAAACATGTACACACATTTGAAAATCATTTTGTAAAGGTTTTCCAAACAGTATAGATGGATTTTTCAAAATATTTTTACAATCATTTTTCAAACCATTTGCAAATCATTTTTCAAACATTTTATTTCACACAAGAAAAATGAATTTTTCAAAAAAAATGTTTTTCAAAGGTTGAAAACATGTAACAAAATGTTTTCAAAATAGTTTTCAAAATATTTTTCAAAGAGATTTTCAAACTATTTTCAATCATTTTGCAAAAAAAAATATTTTCATCTGATTTATTAATCAGTATATACAAAAAGAATTTGAGGAATAATCAACATCTTTTTATTAAAGTTTTTAATGAATTTTAAAGAATTTTGAGCTCTAATTATTAATAAAATTATGAAAGTACGAGTTATGGCTAAAGTATATATGCAGTATATACGACCCCCCTATACTTAGCTTGAGCTATGTCCTCATAGATCGGAGAGAAAAGAGAAGACATAATTCGTACTAAGTATAGGCAAGTATAAATAAATAAAGGAATGAATGAACAAGTGAATGAGAAGTTGACCGTCCCCCCTATACTTAGGATCAAATAATCCTAAGTATAGCAGGTTGTACACAATGCAGGGAGGGTCAAGGGTGGGAGTGAACAGATCGTACTCAGATTGTCTCCCCCTATACTTAGGGTAAAATATCATCAAGTATAGATAAGAAGTGGAGACAATGGAGAGGATCGAAAGAATGGAGAAACTCGGGATGCACACCCCCCTATACTTAGGACAAAGTATGTCCTAATTATAGAAGACTGTCAACTAGGGGTGACACCTTTTTGGTAGAAAAAGAAAATAGAAAAGGAAAAGAAGAAAAGAAGAAAAGAGATGAAAGTGGATATGAACAACTCGGGATGCACATCCCTCCTACACTTAGGATAAAGTACATCCTAAGTGTAGCAGTGATGAAAGGGTTGACATCATGTCAGTAGAATAAGATAGAAGAGAAGGAAAAGAAGAAAAGAAGAAAAGTTATTCAAAAATATTTTGCTCTGCTTCACCTTCCTCTGACATTTTGGAAATATACGGCTCATCCCTGTAGATTACTTGAATAGAGTCAACGACATATATGAATGTATCATGTTCAAGGTAAGGCTTCAGAAGCTGTCCATTGACTACAAATGGTTGTGTGTCAGTTGACAAATTAGATATCAATACACTTCCATTGTCATGCACATGCTTAACCATAAACGGCCCAGTCCATTTACTCTTCAATTTGCCTAGAAAGATCTTTAATTTCGCATCAAACAACCACACCTTCTGACCTGGCTCGAAGAACTTGCGGCGGATATGCTTGTCATGCCATGTTTTGACCTTCTCCTTGTACATCAGGCTATTGTCGTATGCATAATCTCTGAATTCCAATAATCTATTCAGATCCAATTTTCTGTTCTTCCCTGCTTTCTCAGAGTCCAAATTACAGATGTTGATGGCCCATAAAGATTTGTGAATTAATTCAACGGGCAGATGACATTGCTTGCCATACACCAAACGGTAGGGAGACATTCCCAAGGGTGACTTGTACACTGTTCTGTAAGCCCAAAGAACGAAATCAAGCAGCTGAGACCAGTTCTTGCGATCCGAACGCACAAGCTTCTGTAGAATTGTCTTGATCTCCCTGTTTGAACATTCAGCTAAGCCATTGGACTGCGGCCGGTAAGGTGAAGCAATGCGATGTTCAATACAGAATTCCTGAGTTAACTTCTTCACCTCTCTGTTTATGAAATGACTACCCCCATCAGATATGAGAATCTTGGAAATCCTGAACCGTGTTATGATGTGATCTCTCAAGAATCGACAAACAGTCCTACTATCGGCGGTTCGGGCGGGGATAGCCTCCACCCAGCGACTTACATAGTCGACAGCAAGCAGAATATATTCATAGCCCTGGCTGTTGGGAAATGGGCCCATAAAGTCGATGCCCCATGCGTCGAAGATGTCTGATATCTGAATGAATTTCAGAGGCATCGTGTCTCTCATTCCTATGGTTCCTCCCATCTTCTGACAGTCAGTACAGCATTTGACGTAATCAACTGCATCTTTGAATAGTAAAGGCCACCATAGGCCACTCTGAAGAACTTTTGTTGCAGTTCGTTTACCTGAATGATGTCCTCCAGAATCTTGGTCATGACATAAGGCGAGGACACTTGGAACTTCCTCCTGAGGAATGCACCTTCTCCAGATACAATCTGCCCCATCACGAAATAAATACAGATCCTCCCACTGGTAGAAATGGATTTTAGACAAGAATCTGTCTATTTTCAACTTCGGCCAATCCTTTGGGATTTTCTAGGTCACCAGATAATTCACGATGTCTACATACCATGGAAGCGAGGTGACTGACAGAATTGCCTCGTCTGGAAAGGTCTTTGTGATTGGTTGTAGGTTCAGCTCAGGAGATTCCAGCTCAGGAAGCCTCGATAGATGATCGGCCACCACATTCTTTACCCCAGGTTTATCTCTAATTTCCAAGTCAAATTCCTGGAGGAGAAGGATCCACCAAATAAGACGTGGTTTGGCGTCCTTCTTCTGTTGTAAGTACCGAATGGCCGAATGATCAGTGTAAACGATCACTTTGGATCCAAGGAGGTAAGATCTGAACTTTTCCAAGGCAAAAACTACCGCTAGCAGCTCCTTTTCGGTGACAGTGTAGTTTCGCTGAGCTTCATCGAGCGTCCGGCTAGCGTAGTGAATCGCAAATGGTACATTATCTTCCCGTTATCCAAGTACAGCACCAATGGCATAATCTGACGCGTCGGTCATTATCTCGAAAGGCTGAGTCCAAATCGGTGGCTGCAAGACAGGGGCATGTGTGATGAGTTCTTTCAACTTATTAAAGGCAAGGAGCACACGATCATCTACAATGAATTCATTCTCCTTGTCGAGCAACTCAGTCAATGGTCTGGCCAATTTGCTGAAATCCTTGATGAATTGTCTGTAAATACCGACATGGCCTAAAAATGACCCAACTTGTTTAATTGTTGTAGGTGGCTCACATTTGGAAATTACCTCCACCTTGGTTGGGTCGACCTCCATGCCACATTTAGAAACAACGTGACCCAGCACGATTCCTTTGGTCATCATGAAGTTGCTCTTTTCCCAGGAGAGCACAAGATTCACTTCGCAGCACCTCCGTAAGACTCGATCTAAATAATCCAGACACTGGTCGAATGAATCCGCGTAGATCGAAAAATGGTCCATAAAGACCTCGAGAAAGTTGCCCACCATATTGGTAAAAACTGCAAGCATACACCTCTGAAATGTGGCTGGGGCGTTGCAAAGCCCGAACGAAATCCGTCTGAAGGCATATGTACCAAAAGGATAGGTGAACGTAGATTTCTCTTGGTCTTCAGGAGCTATAGCAACTTGATTGTATCCAGAGTATCCATCCAAGAAGCAGAAGTATTCCTTCGCGGCCAATCTCTCCAAGATCTGGTCGATGAAGGGTAAAGGAAAGTAGTCCTTCTTGGTGGCGAGGTTAAGTCTTCTGTAGTCCACGCATACTCGCCAAGAGGTGGGCACTCTGGTTGGGATCTCCTCTCCTCTGTCATTCTTCACAATGGTGATCCCTGATTTCTTTGGTACAACATGCAGAGGGCTCACCTATTTGCTGTCGGAGATGGGATAAATGAATCCCGCATCACACCATTTCTGGATCTCTTTCATAACAACCTCCCACAGATTAGGATTTAATCTTATCTGAAGTTCTCGAGAGGGCTTGCAATCTTCTTCCAGAAAAATACGATGCGAGCACAGTGATGGATTGATCCCATGGAGATCCAAAGTTCGCCAGCCTATCGTCTTGCGGTTGCGTTCAAGAACCTCCATTCTTGGTCTTCGGTCATGTGTGCATTGATAATGACCAGGTACATGTTCGGTTCTCCCGCAAGAAAGGCATATTTCATGTTGGAGGGCAAGGGTTTCAACTCTGGTGGGGCAGAGTGATGAATCTGTGATTCATCACTTCAAAAGTCAAAAATAGAGCCTTGTTCCGGAGTAAATAGAGGCATATTTCCCTTTATAATGCATAAATAGCATTCATGCATACATACATAATACATGCATCTTAGCAGTCCATTTGCAATTAAATAAGAAGCCTAAAACCCTTTGTAAAATATCCACTTACTAAAATAACCTCTTCTTGATAAATACGTACTCCTTAGTTAATAATATAGGGAAGAAAGACAAAAATCCCCATTGTAAATTAGTCAATAAAGCCCTAGAACCCCTGGACAATAAAATACACATAGATCCCTCACACAAACTCCAAAATAGGTCTACTCACTCTTAGAATACTACACATTAAAAGACCTTTAAAATGAGACTAATTTCATTCAATTTGGAGCTCGTATGAGAAAGTTGGGTTTTTGGGCCACTTTGTATACTACATATATGTATAAATTGTATCCTTGTATTTTTGTATCATACTTGACCTCATCTCCGTCTTTGGTCAACATGAAACGTGTAGATCTCATCAAGATCTACAACTTTCATGTTTTGAGTTTTTCCAAATTCGGTCCCCTTCTCTTTCTACACTAAATTTTCTCTTCAACCACTCACAGCAGGCCACGTGGCGCCCTCTGGTTGCGCCACGTAGCCCGTTGTCCTTGCCTCATCCGCCCGCAGCTACAGCCGTTGGATTATCTTCTAGATCCAATGGCCTAGCTGCCTCCACGCACGCCTCAATTCTCAGCCATCAGAACATTCTCAGAACTCCATCAGCACCGCTCGTTCGCGCCTCTTCCTTAGCGCGCCACGTGGCGCTTGTTGCGCCCTTGGATGATGCACTCCATCCCTCCATCTCGACCGCTCAGGCCGCAGTGCATCGCAGCCCTTCGATCTTCCTCATATCTGATCCCCGCCGCTCGTCATCACCCTCTCCTCCGCACGACACCTGGCGCCATCACGACCTTAGGATTAGGCCACTCCTGATGCAATCCACACCGCTCGCGCATACTTCGCCCCCATTGTGCCACGTGGAGAGCTCCTAACCCTCAGATCATCTCGCCCGGATTTAACCTCCACCGCTCCAGCCCGCTTCGATCACCACCGTTGGATCACAAGATCCAACGGTGGAGACTTCGTCTCCTACCTCTGATCGCCCTCTCTCCTACGATCTCGACCTTGCGCAACACGTTGCCCCCTTTCTATTTTCGCCACCACTCATGTCACCTTCTCCGACCACCAGTGCCGCCACGATCTTCACCACTCTCCCCTCATCCTCGCCAACTCCCTCACTCCCCATGACTTCCACCAATGTCGCTCCACGCCGACCTCAAACTCCACCTCCCAGCGACTTAACCCATCGACTTCATCCTATAAATCACTCGTCTCCGGCCATCGTCGCACCCATCCGCCCCTCGTGAGAGACACACCGAGCTCTGAGCTTCCAATTAGTGACAGGAATTGCGAGTTTCATTGAGCGATAATGTCTGTCTTCTCCGGCGAGATCCTCGTCCTCCGCCGAGTCGCAGCCCTCCTCCGCCGAGCCGCTGCTTGAGCTCAGGGATCCACCGGCCCTTCGAGCGACGACCTGGAACTCAAGGAAGAGTTCCAATCCCCATGTGACGCATCCATCCCTCTCCGATCTTCTCTTCATTTTTCTTCGCTTTTTATTCACCGCCTCCGGTCATCTTCTCGCCTCCATTCCATTCCGCCGAGCTTCGCATCGGAGCTCCCATCTTCGCGGTAGCCTTCACGACCTCCAACGACGCATCTCACCATACCTCGATCTCCAGCTCCGCCACTTGGCCAGAGCTCATCATCAGATCACCTCTGTCCGCCTTAGGCCTCGCTAGTCAACCACCCACCTTCACGAGTGCACGCACGAGCTCCGGCTCTGCCTCTAACACCTGCAGGTACCCCTCTTCTCACTGAACGGAGGTTCGCCGGAGCCGACTTCGAGCTTCATTGCCACCGACTTCAGACAGCCCTCCTCCGCTCCTGAGACCATCAGGACCTCCGCCGCATCGCCACGAACCTTCTAGGATAGCTCCGACAAGTCGGAGAGCTTCATCGACACGAGGAAGGACGGGCGGAGCAAAGGCAACTTCGCCGGAGCCCCGCCATCTCCTCCGTAGGCGACGGAGGACCATCGGAGGAGACGTACAGCTGCCGTTCGATCACGTCGATCGAACGGTCCACAACGTGCCACGTCGCCTCTCAGCTGAGCTTCACAGGAGTCGTTGGATCCCTTTAGATCCAACGGTGCCTAGTGTGCCACGCGTACCCCCTTCTGCAGCAGCTCTCAGCCGTTGGATATCTCATCTAATCCAGTGGCGGACCGTCAACCACGTCGCCATCTCCACCGAAGCCAGTAGCCGTTGGATCAACATAGATCTAACGGCCTGAGGTCACACCATGAGTCTTCATCGCCACCCATTGGATCGAGCTCGATCCGAGGGTCCACAGCGTGCCACGCAGCTTCGGTCCGAACCTCTTCCCCGAGCCTCACTCCAGACCTCCAGAAGCACCCGAGTCGAGCCCCGAGCCTCCGCAGTTGTCCGAACCTAGGCCGCCCACGTGAGGAGCACGTGCGACCTGGGAAATTTACATAGAGGCCCCTAGAACTTTCAAATATTGCAAAAAGGTCCCTGTGAAGCAAACCCACGTGAGGAGCACGTGCCTGGTGGAGAATTTGCACTCGAGTCCCCAGCATAATAGGTAATTGCATTTAAGTCCCTGTCAGCATATTTACTTTATGTATTTTTATTTTCCTGTATTGCATTTACACCCCTGTGTTTGCACGCATCCCTAGGTTGCATTTCACATCATTTTTCAATTCTAAAAGTTGCATTTTGTTGAGAAACTTGTCCTCTGTCTTTGGGCCACGTGTCATGTTTTTGTAATTTCAGTAGAATTTTAAATGAATTAATTGGTTGATTTGTGGAATATTTTGCCCAGTGACACCTTTTAATTTCTAGTTAATTCTCTGTGATTCCAAAAATCCTCCAAAATTCACAGTAGCTTTAGGACAGTGAACTTAACATGCCATAAAAATTTCATGTCATTTGCACACATTTCGAGGCCTCAATAAATTGTTGAGTGATTTTCTAATTTTAATTTTAATAAATTCATTTCACATTGAAATTAAGATCTGTCAATTTTCCTGGATTCCTTATCATTAGAGCTATCTAGGATAATTTTATCTCTTGAAAAATTGTGATTTGTTATTTATTAAAAATTAATTAGTGAAAATCACCCTGTCTGCATATTTAATTCACAGTAAATTCATTTAGTATCTAAAAATTCCAAAAAAATTAGGGTAGATCATTTTCATCATAATTAATCATCTGGCCAATTTTTAGAATTTTTGGACTCCATTTGACATCTTAATTGAATTAAACTTTGGATTGGCATGTTGGTTGCATGTGTCTGTCCAGAAAATAGAAAAAAAAAACAAAAAAATTTAATTCCCTGAAAATCCAACACTTGACATTTGCTCAAAATTCACCTAAGGAGACAGATGCCTCCCTGAGTTCAACCTTGAACTTCACCAAGTAAAAAAAATCACCGCTTGAAATTAACTTGACATTAATTAATAGTGGTTTTTGATTAGCCTCTCGTATCCGACTGCAACAAACGATTAAACTTAATTTGGATATTAATCTGACCGAATTAACATAGGGTGCGGGGCGTTTATCAAAATGGCGCCGTTGCCGGGGAGGCACAGCTTAGGTTAACTTTTAGTGATATTTTGAGTGTTGATTTTCTTATCCCCGGGTAGTCTGACCCCGGTTTTCTTGTAATTATTCTCTTTTTTATTTCTTTGCATCATTTTATTTTTGAGTCACTCTCTGACCTCACTCTTTTTCTGTGCGAGGAACGTGAGGAGACGTGGACGCTTCGACGATCAAGCATTGTAATTGAGTGAATAGAGAGGCATTGTAATTTTTATTTTATTTCTTTTTCGCATCATTTCCAGCGGTTCCCGTTTGGGATCTCGCGCGTGTAAGTATAGTGGAACTGTGTCCCGTGTGCTGTGTGGATTGAATTTTAGACTAGGCTTGAACTAGCGGCTCCTCGAGCCACTCTAGGATTTGTTTGTGCTCGTAATTCTTTAGGACCACACATTGCACTTAAAAGACGCACTTAGACCACAGAACTTAGCCAAAAATAATCTGTTCTTTACTCGATAATAGAACTGCCTGTCTAGGAGCGGCTTTTCTCGTTTGCATTTGCATATAGTGTAAAATTTCAATTCAGTACTGCATCCTGCATTGTAGAGAGCTGGAGGCACTGTAAGTCTTCTTACTCAAGCATTCATCATCGTTTTCTCGATCGCATCGGCTTTTTTCCGATTCTCTCTCTCGGTTTTCTAACCTAGGATAAAGGAATTGGGACTGGACGGTAGACGTGATTGCTTGTGTGGATTAATATCAGTGATAACTAATCTCTAAAATTGGGACTGCTAATTGAATTGGACCAAAAAATTAACTAAAATTAACCCTTGTTTGCGGGAGAGTAACCCCGACCTTGTTTTCAGGCTGAGTGAGGGTACTTGAGTGTGTGTGAACACCTTAAGGCAGAGCCCAAATCCCCGCCTTCCATATCACGTTCCAACTAATCCTAGCAAATATCACAAGTCGAATAATTTCAGATTCACTGACTAGTACCAAGTAGCCTCCGCTTGTCTCAGGTAGATAGGGGCGAAATTGCGGTACTTTGCGACAAGCTGCCAGTAACCCCCCCGGGGTGAAGCTCCGGCCTTGTCAGCCTCCGCCTGCTTGCAGGTAGATAGGGGTGTGGTCTTTGAATCCATCGACTTGGGATAGGAGCGAAGAAAGGAAGGACCGACGGTATCCTAGGCGACAGGTTAAACAGGGAAGACGCATCCGACTCTGAGCCGACTTCCCTTTAGGCCGCGTAATCCTTGCTATCTTGCTTGAAAAATCACACTTAAAATATACAAGATTAATTGGACTCGAGTTCTGGTCCTTCACCGTGTTGAGTGTGAACTCGGGGTTTGCTCTTGCGTTTGTCTTTGTGTCTGTCCATGTGCGTTATCCTGTATAATTACACGTTTTCTACATCAATCTTCTTCCTTTCCTCTTCAAGATGTCGGGATATTGGTCTGCATACCCTGTGACCTCTGGTCAATCCTCCTCGACCATATACTGTTCATCTTCACCTTCTCCTTCTTCCATGTACCTTCCGCCATCCACGGGAGACCCTTACCCGTGGTTGGTTCCACCTCAACCCGATTATGAAGTTAGAACTTCGACTGACTTCTCCACTTCTTCGCAATTCTCATCTACTCCATATTCTAACACTCCTGATCCACTTCCATCTTGGGTTGACTGTACTTACTCTCGAGAGCTTGCAGGAATAAAAGAATCGAATGAAGAGCAAGCCACTGCTGGGACAGATGATTGACAGAATTATATGCCCCCACATTATTCATTCTCACCTCAAGTAGGGACCATACCACCAGTTACATATAAACATCCCGACTTGACCTTAGGGCAAAACATGGTCGATCAAACAACCCGAATGGAGAGGCTTGTACATCATGATTTCCCAGACTTGATTGACTTTAGTGATCAAGCTTCCATTAACCAGCCTTCTTTCGGAGATCCTATACACTCACAAGATTGGACTCATGAGCTAGACTTATCAGTCCTTGTTTCATCATATGAGGTTCCGACCAATATTTGCCATCTAGATGGTCCATACTCGACCCGGAATTACATGCCAGAGTCTAGGTATGTTGAGTATGAGACCCCAATATCTCAGCAGTATCCTCCAATTGAGCAGAACTCTTCCATGATTTGTCATGAAAATTTTTTGGAGGATGACATCTCTAGACTTATTAAGAAAAATGAATCATTTGATAATGAGTTAAGAGATGTCATGGAAATATTGAACTCAATATCTGCCAGCCTAGGTATGAAAGTGGAGAAGGAAGTAAGTAGATCTGATGTTGAAAACCGAGCAAGCATCAGGGAACCCACACTGTTTGTACAGCTGGAGTCCATTCTATCTCCCACTTCTACTAACCACTTGCCCTCCAATCTAGAGTCTAGTCATTCATCCATCAAAAATACCAAAAAAATTGAAAAACCAAAAACCCACATAAAAATTGAAAATGAAAAGGACCTAAAAAAATTGGATCCTGCTCTAAGGGAAGCACTCGATGAAGAACTGATTTTCAAACTTCCCTTAATAAAGGCCATAGATCACTTTCCCGACCTCAAACGATTTGTGAGAAGTAAATTGATGCCCAAGAGGTCGGGAAATAAGAGGACAAGGACTGAAAGACACATAGTGTCTATGGCCACCTCCTTGGTGATGGGGAGAAAGACCAAAAGCCGCAGAGTGAAGCGGTTGCCCCGAGTTGAATGTGAAATCAAAGACACCATCTTTACCCATGCAAGAATCGATGATGACTCACCGATAAATATCCTCCCAACCTCTGTGTTTGACAAGCTCAAACTCATGCCACTTAGAAAGTCAAGAGAGATTGTTCACCCGGCTGATTGATCCATCAAACGGTCGAGAGGAAATATTGCAGTCATCGTTACTTTTCAAGGTGCTCTACTCCAGGTTGCGAGACTCGGGAAATCGATTTTACAGCATTGGGAGCGCTTCGACCTCATCCATTATTTGATAAACTTTACTCTAAGGTGACCCGCACATCCGCTGACAGTCGTGACCATCGAGAGGAAGATGAGTCCACCCTCTCTACTACACCTGAGAGACCGATTGTCCGGACGACCATTGGATCAAAGACTCCCCACACCTCCACTTCATCAACTGCTTGCACCACCATCGTGACAGCTTCTAAGGAGGACTTACGACCGGAAGCTATCATTGAGTCGGACACGATATTTGAGGATTGCCTTGATCATTTCAATGATCCGACACAAGAGCCCAATAATGCCAAGCCAACTGAGACCACTAGCTCCTTTCCGAGACGTGTGCTGACCCTTCAGGAATATTACAATCTTTATGGTGACTCGTCTGATGAGGAACCCATAGTCAGCACCACACCACGACCCGGGCCTTCTAAGGAAACAACCCAGACAAAATTGACTACACTTAAAAACACGGTTGCTCCCTCTTCTAGTCGGCTATCTAGTGAGAGGAAGTCAAGAATTGATTCCTCGAGGTGTTCCCCCGAACATCTCAAGGCGCGTCGATCTCCACTCCCTCTCAATGATTCAGGTTTTAGAAAACCGACTAAGAGAATTTCCTTCAACACGTCGGAGAAGGAATTTTTGGAAGAGTCCTCATCTGGTCCAGATAAGGTGATTTATATGAGTGAGCTCAGTTCGGTTGTTCTTAAACCTTATCTAAGCAAGCAGCCATGTGTCGACCCGCGTTGGACGATCCCTACACCTTACTATTATTCATCTGAGGACGATTCCAACAGCGACACATATGTATATTATCCACCTCCTCGCGTCCGCAAGAAGGTTCATCACAAACCTTCTTAATCCTTGTATATTCTCAATTCTTCTTGTATATATTTTTCTCTCTCTCTCTCCAGTGATTCGAATCACTCACCCCGGCTCCATATCATTTCATTTTATGGATATACTTAGGATTATCAGATCCTAAGTATAGGGGGGAGAGTGACCCGAGTCTCTTCACTGTTCATTATACATCCTCCAGATCACATCGATCCACATACTCACTCTTGTCCTATACTTAGGCTGGCCAGAGCCTAAGTATAGGGGGACCGATGACCGCCGTATATATATATATATATATATATATATATATATATATTCATCCATTTCCCCTCTTTTCCTCGTCCGCCCCATTTCTGATCTTCTTCTACACTTAGGCTGCCATAGCCTAAGTATAGGGGCGCGGAGCGACTTCTATACATTTTTGTTATTTTAACTCTCCTACGCTTAGCCCGAGCTATGTATTTTTAGTCGCTTTCGTGCTCTGAGGACATACCACACGCTAAGTATAGGGGGCGTGTATATATTACATATATACTTTACCCATAGCTCGTACTTTTGCGTATTTTCGCGTATTTTTGTATATATTTTGCAATAATTAAGGGTGGGTAAAAAAAAATTTTGTACTTGTTGTATAATACTTGTAAAACTTTTGTAAAAATTGAAAAATGTATACTTGTATATTGTATAACACTTGTATAATTTGTATAATACTTATAAACTCTTGTAAATTGTTGGAAAATAGGAGGTATACCAATAAAAAAATGAATGAAAAATAAAAAATAGGCTTCTTATTTACTCTTGCATATCATCTCTGCATCTAAAAAGAAAAGAAAAAGAGTCTTGCATTTTCATTCATCTTCATAGCATGACATCTCATCTGCATACTTTGCATATGCAAAGTGAAAAGCTAGTGGGTTCTGAACCAAGTTATGAGTAGATATTGAGGATGGACTTGATTTGACCTTAATCCACCTAATTTCAGAGGAACCTTATAGGAACTGGAGTTAAGATTTCTCAGGTCAAGTGACTTAATTCTTTGAGTCCGCAAGTCTATGTTCACATGTCATCTTGATTAGTCTAAGTAGAATATCTCGTGCATACGCATGATTCTTTTAGACAGTGACCTAACTTGGACAAGCACTATGCACGTAGCTCTTCATTGATGAGGTGATGAGGAGGTAGAATCCTTTAGCTTGGAGTAGCACACGGGTGGAAACATCCGTCCTCCTCTAGGGAGGGTAGTGCATCTCAACCTAGTCTGGTGGTGTTGACATCTAAGGATAGGATGTTGTGGGATGCAATAATGCTTCAAAAGAGGGATAGTCTACTGGCTCAAGAGGAAAAACTCCTAATGTACATGCTGCACCTTGTATATAGTTCCAAAAAAAAGAAAAAAAAGAAAAAAATACAAGAACTCCAAAAAAATAGACAGGCCAAAACAAAAAAAATATATTATTGCCTGTCGGAGTATGTATATTAGCAAGAAGTCTGCAGCTGGATGACTTGGCTACACTGGTCAGGCATCCCGGGATAGGTAGCTACACTGGCTACCGTCCATTCTTTTCTCTACCCCCCTCCTCTTGAGTTGGTCGCACTTGAACTTAGAAGGGAATACCCCGCTCCTCGAGGAAAGAGTTATTAGACCAGGTTATTGAGTTACTTTGTTAGAGGAGGCTGGTTCCGAGTCATTTCTGATGTGGAGAGCTATACCTCACTGACACAGTACAAGTAAGAATCATAGTCATCAGAAATTTGCGTTTGAGGATTTGTTCTGACCTGACTATTGAGGAGTCTTGAATAGAAGACTTGTGGAACTTGAAGTCTGTTAGGTCTTAAGTTCAGGTCCAAATAAGGTTCCGCCACACAACTAATCCAAAGGTCGAGTCAAGCTCCATTTTTAACTTTTGTTCATGACCTTGGTATGGAACCCAAAATCATTTCACTCCTGCATTTCATTTAGTTGCTCGGGGACGAGCAAGGTTTAAGTATAGGGGGTTGATGAATCTGTGATTCATCACTTCAAAAGTCAAAAATAGAGCCTTGTTCCCGAGTAAATAGAGGCATATTTCCCTTTATAATGCATAAATAGCATTCATGCATACATACATAATACATGCATCTTAGCAGTCCATTTGCAATTAAATAAGAAGCCTAAAACCCTTTGTAAAATATCCACTTACTAAAATAACCTCTTCATGATAAATATGTACTCCTTAGTTAATAATATAGGGAAGAAAGACAAAAATCCCCCTTGTAAATTAGTCAATAAAGCCCTAGAACCCCTGGACAATAAAATACACATAGATCCCTCACACAAACTCCAAAATAGGTCTACTCACTCTTAGAATACTACACATTAAAAGACCTTTAAAATGAGACTAATTTCATTCAATTTGAAGCTCGTATGAGAAAGTTGGGTTTTTGGGCCACTTTGTATACTACATATATGTATAAATTGTATCCTTGTATTTTTTGTATCATACTTGACCTCATCTCCATCTTTGGTCAACATGAAACTTGTAGATCTCATCAAGATCTACAACTTTCATGTTTTGAGTTTTTCAAAATTCGGTCCCCTTCTCTTTCTATACTAACTTTTCTCTTCAACCACTCACAGCAGGCCACGTGGCGCCCTCTGGTTGCGCCACGTAGCCCGCTGCCCTTGCCTCATCCGCCCGCAGCTACAGCCGTTGGATTATCTTCTAGATCCAACGGCCTAGCTGCCTCCACACATGCCTCAATTCTCAGCCATCAGATCATTCTCAGAACTCCATCAGCACCGCTCGTTCGCGCCTCTTCCTTAGTGCGCCACGTGGCGCTTGTTGCGCCCTTGGATGATGCACTCCATCCCTCCATCTCGACTGCTCAGGCCGCAGTGCATCGCAGCCCTTCGATCTTCCTCATATCTGATCCCCGTCGCTCGTCATCACCCTCTCCTCCACACGACACCTGGCGCCATCACGACCTTAGGATTAGGCAACTCCTGATGCAATCCACACCGCTCGCGCATACTTCGCCCCCATTGTGCCACGTGGAGAGCTCCTGACCCTCAGATCATCTCGCCCGGATTTAATCTCCACTGCTCCAGCCCGCTTCGATCACCACCGTTGGATCACAAGATCCAATAGTGGAGACTTCGTCTCCTACCTCTGATCGCCCTCTCTCCCACGATCTCGACCTTGCGCAACACGCTGCCCCCTTTCTATTTTCGCCACCACTCCTGTCACCTTCTCCGACCACCAGTGCCGCCACAATCTTCACCACTCTCCCCTCATCCTTGCCAGCTCCCTCACTCCCCACGACTTCCACCAATGTCGCTCCACGCCGACCTCAAACTCCACCTCCCAGCGACTTAACCCATCGACTTCATCCTATAAATCACTCGTCTCCGGCCATCGTCGCACCCATCCGCCCCTCGTGAGAGACGCATCGAGCTCTGAGCTTCCAATTAGTGACAGGAATTGTGAGTTTCATTGAGCGATAACGTCTGTCTTCTCCGACGAGATCCTCGGCCTCCGCCGAGTCGCAGCCCTCCTCCGCCGAGCCGCTGCTTGAGCTCAGGGATCCACCGGCCCTTTGAGCGACGACCTGGAACTCAAGGAAGAGTTCCAATCCCCAGGTGACGCCTCCATCCCTCTCCGATCTTCTCTTCATTTTTCTTCGCTTTTTCTCGCTTTTTATTCGCCGCATCTGGTCATCTTCTCGCCTCCATTCCATTCTGCCGAGCTTCGCATCGGAGCTCCCATCTTCGTGGTAGCCTTCACGACCTCCGACGACGCATCTCACCGTACCTCGATCTCCAGCTCCGCCACTTGGCCGGAGCTCATCGTCAGATCACCTCTGTCCGCCTTAGGCCTCGCCAGTCAACCACCCACCTTCACGTGTGCACGCACGAGCTCCGGCTCTGCCTCTAACACCTGCAGGTACCCCTCTGCTCACTGAACGGAGGTTCGCCGGAGCCGACTTCGAGCTTCATCGCCACCGACTTCAGACAGCCCTCCTCCGCTCCTGAGACCATCAGGACCTCCGCCGCATCGCCACGAACCTTCTGGGATAGCTCCGATAATTCATCGACACGAGGAAGAACGGGCGGAGCAAAGGCAACTTCGCTGGAGCCCCGCCATCTCCTCCGCAGGCGGTGGAGGACCATCGGAGGAGACGTACAGTTGCCGTTCGATCACGTCGATCGAACGGTCCACAACGTGCCACGTCTCCCCTCAGCTGAGCTTCACAGGAGTCGTTGGATCCCTTTAGATCCAACGGTGCCTAGTGCGCCATGCGTACCCCCTTCCGCAGCAGCTCTCAGCCGTTGGATATCTCATCTGATCCAGCTGCGGACCGTCAGCCACGTCGCCATTTCCACCGAAGCCAGTAGCCGTTGGATCAACATAGATCTAACGGCCTGAGGTCACGCCACGAGTCTTCATCGCCACCCATTGGATCAAGCTCGATCCGAGGGTCCACAGCGTGCCATGCAGCTTCGGTCCGAGCCTCTTCCCCGAGCCTAGGCTCGGATCGCCCGAGCCTCACTCCAGACCTCCAGAAGCGCCCGAGCCGAGCCCCAAGCCTCCGCAGCTGTCCGAACCTAGACCGACCACGTGAGGAGCACGTGCGACCTGAGAAATTTACACAGAGGCCCCTAGAACTTTCAAATATTGCAAAAAGGTTCCTGTGAAGCAGATCCACGTGAGGAGCACGTGCCTGGTGGAGAATTTGCACTCGAGTCCCCAGCATAATAGGTAATTGCATTTAAGTCTCTGTCAGCATATTTACTTTATGTATTTTTATTTTCCTGTATTGCATTTACACCCATGTGTTTGCACGCATCCCTAGGTTGCATTTCATATCATTTTTCAATTCTAAAAGTTGCATTTTGTTTAGAAACTTGTCCTCTGTCTATTGGGCCGCGTGTCATGTTTTTGTAATTTCAGTAGAATTTTAAATGAATTAATTGGTTGATTTATGGAATATTTTGCCCAGTGACACCTTTTAATTTCTAGTTAATTCTCTGTGATTCCAAAAATCCTCCAAAATTCACAATAGCTTTAAAAACAATGAACTTAACATGCCATAAAAATTTCATGTCATTTGCACACATATCGAGGCCTCAATAAATTGTTGAGTGATTTTCTCATTTTAATTTTAATAAATTCATTTCACATTGAAATTAAGATCTGATAATTTTCCTGGATTCCTTATCATTAGAGCTATCTAGGATAATTTTATCTCTTGAAAAAATTGTGATTTGTTATTTATTAAAAATTAATTAGTGAAAATCACCCTGTCTGCATATTTAATTCACAGTAAATTCATTTAGTGTCTAAAATTTGCAAAAAAATTAGGGTAGATTATTTTCATCATAATTAATCATCTGGCCAATTTTTAGAATTTTTGGACTCCATTTGACATCTTAATTGAATTAAACTTTAGATTGGCCTGTTGGTTGCATGTGTCTGCCCAGAAAATAGAAAAAAAACAAAAAAATTTAATTCCCTGAAAATCCAACACTTGACATTTGCTCAAAATTCACCTAAGGAGACAGATGCCTCCCTGAGTTCAACCTTGGACTTCACCAAGTAAAAAAAATCACCGCTTGAAATTAACTTGACATTAATTAATAGCGGTTTTTGATTAGCCTCTCGTATCCGACTGCAACGAACGATTAAACTTAATTTGGACATTAATCTGACCAAATTAACATAGGGTGTGGGGCGTTTATCACAGAGCTGCTTCAGTAGTGACTTCAGCTATTAGTTCTGGCGGAGATTCTCTCATTTGTTCGGTGTCCACCATAATCTGTCCTGCCTCTTCTCTCAAATCTTGACAGAATGTCTCGATAATTTCCTCTTCATCACAATACTCTTCAACAATTTGCTCTTGGTTTTGAAGGCACATCACCCCCACAGAAGTCTCATTCAGCACGTCAGTAAGTTCCTCATCCTGATCGATAAGGGGAAATTCGACTGTGGTCTCCAATCCTTCCTCGGGGCAGAGGAGCTCGTGGTTCTCATTGTCATCCAAAAATAAGTTGGTGTCTTGAATTTCTGCCAAAAAGTTGCAGTCATCAGAGTACTCAATCACCCTTGCGCATGATGCAGATGTTTGTTCTGTTGTTGCTCCCTCGGGCAGGGTCTCTACTTTGATGGTTTCGTTGCCAGCGCCAAAAGTGATTTCTCCAGTCACATAATTCACTACTGTATTCGACGTCTGCAGGAATGGTCGTCCAAGTATGATTGGGGTAAGGAGAAATGGAGAGAGGACGTCCATATCTAGCACCATAAAATCGATCGGGAACTGCTTTCCCTGAACCGTGACTATCACATCCTCCAACAGGCCCCTAGGCCACTTAACTGATTTTTCTGCGAACTGCAAAATCATCTTTGTAGGCTTGAGCGGTCCTAGCCTGAATTCTGTAAGTAGTAAAGCTGGCATCAAGTTGACAGAAGACCCACTGTCGAGAAGTGTTCGTTCAAATTCCTGATTAAACATCTGACAACGCACAAGAGGTGCTCCCATATCTGGCTTTTTATCCAGGAGGTTGCTGATGGCATTAACTGTGGCCATTGTGAGGATATGCTTTTCGGACTTGCCACCTTTGTTCTTGGAATTGTGAGGGTGAGGCATGTGATTGGTTGTACATGCATCTTTCTATCCTTTCTTTACAGCTGGCATGTACTCAAGACCTTTCATCAATGGCATGTTCAATACTAAATTCTGAATAATTTCTATGATAGCAGGATCAGACAAAGCATTTTTCAAATTTTTCATTTTTTTGTGTTTTTTCATTGCTTCTGGGAAAGGAATATTTACAAAATCTTCACCAATATCAGTCAAAGTATTGTCCATATAGTTGTTTACAGGTAGATGGCAAAAAGGAATAGAATCATCTACAAGATGTGGACCAAAAACGGTAGGCTCGGCTTCAGGTGCTGGCGATTGGACTTGTTGCAGATGCAAAATTCCTTCTTTTCGTGGCTGGCTCTGTAGCAGGTGCAGACGTCTCCAATGTTGGCCTATCTCCACCGCGGTTGCTGCTATCTTTTTGTGTTTTGTTGTTTTCTTCATTTTTTGTGATTTTCTGGTTGATGGTGTTTCTCCAAAAATGCTTTGTGGCCCTGGCGTTGGCCTGGCTGATGATTCACCGTCAGATGCAAGATGCATTCCCTTTGTAGTCATTGATGGCTGGAGTGTCCTACCGCTCCTGAGAGTAACACCATTAGATAGAAAAACAATTTAATTCACCTGAATCGGGTTGGACACTGCTGACTACCTGCTCCTTGCTTCGGAAGTTGTTCGGATTTGCCTCGACTTGAGCAGGTATGGTTGTTTTCGCAGCCATCAAGTCGTCGATCTTCTGGTTCATCTCAGTCATGTTCTTCATCAATTGTTCAAGTCAGGCCAGGGCTGGATTAACCGGCACAATCTCAGAAGAATCCCCCTACGGGGGCCTGACGGTTGAGACTGTGACTGGTAACCCTAAGAAAATTGGTAAGGAGGAGGGTTGGAGGAATACTGTGATCTCTGATGATACGGGGCAGTCGGTTGCTGATGATATCCCTGACCATGATAGCCAGACTGCTGAGGTCCATGCTGATAATTCTGCCTCCAGGTGTTACCGTGGGACGGAGGCTGGTACTGATATGAGGGCTGGAAGGGTCTCCCACCCTCTGCTACTGGTGATAGGGTCTGTTACCCATGTTCTGACCCTGAGGATGTCCCTGAGGACGGGTCAGCTGCGCTTCATTGTTCCATACACCATTGATCTCTTGTATTAGTGGCGGGGGTGGAGAGAGCTACTCGGAGTAGGCTGGTTGGGACTCTGGTTGATATACAACCATCTGCGTCTGAGACTGTGGGGGCTGCTCCGAAACCTGCACGTAATACACGTGTTGAACAGGTTGGGGTTGCGGTGGAGTCGGCTGAGGGTTTTGATGCAATACAGGCTCCTTCTTCTCAGCGATTGGCTCGGCAGCGGTAGACACAGCGTTGCACATGTTGGCGTTCAAGGCACGAACGAGCTGCTCCAGGTGCTGGGAAATCAAATCGAGCTTTTCCAAGCCCTGGGTCCTTTTCTCTATCACAGATAATTTTTTGAGGTCCTGCGACCTCTTCTCAAGGATATCCACCTTAGACAGGTGGCTCCCAATTATGCTCAAGTTGGAGCTCTCATCCTTGTCTTCGGTGTGAGAAGCCATGTTCACTAGCTTGCTGATGGCGGTTGGTATCTTCATGTATGCTCGGGACGAGGATTGAGTGGCTTCTCCTTCAGCCATTTCCTCGAAGACGTTCTACACCACGTCCTCGTTCTCGTTGAAATGTGAACCGCCGCAAGCGGCATCTACAAGATTTTGGCTCTCAAGTGTAAGCCCACCAAAGAAGTGTTGCACAAGGCTGGTCTTTGAGATTTCGTGGTGGGGACACTTCTCCTGAAGATCCTTGAATCTCTCTCACACCTCATGGATAGTCTCGTGGGGCTGCTGGCAAAAACTGGAGATACGTGCACGTATCCGATTCAATTGCCTGAGAGGATAGAACTTTGGAGAAATGCGGACTTCAGCTCCTCCCAGGTCGTGACTACCTTCCCTAGGTGGTCAACCCAATATAGGGCCTTATCTTGAAGGCTGAAGGGAAAGGCGGTCATCTTGACTACCCATAAAGGAATTCCAGGGTAGTGAGCGGTAGCACAAATGCGGCCGAACTTCTTGAGATGAATATAGGGCTCCTCAGTTGTATTCCCATGAAATGTGGGAAGCAAAGACAGAAACTGTGGCTTTAGCTTGAAGTGGGCGTGGATACATGGAATCTGGATCCACTCAGTGATGTGACCCGCTCCTTTATTGTATGTCTCCTTCAGCGTCGGCTTTGGTTGCAGTGGGTCTGCGTTCGCTTTATCAAAGTCGGGTCCTCGTACTGAGAATTCATCTCCATCTCCTTCTGGATGGAGCTCATGGTCTGGATCGTCCTCCCGTCGTCCATCTCTTGCACCGGCCCTCCTCCTCAATTCATTCAGTATTTCTTGGTAGGCGGTCTGGGCCAGGGCTTGGTTAGTCAACTGCTGCTGGATGGCTTGAATGGAAGCCAGCAATTGACTGTTAACGTCATTCTACGTGGTGTACTGCCCTTCCCCCTGATTGGCTTCAGCTTCAATTGGGGTTGTGGTCCCTTTCCTCTTCCACTGGCCATTTCGAATTCTGCTTGATTTGCTGGCTCGGACTCGAGCTCTAGGTCTGCACATGGAAGAAAGCCCCGATCAGTCTGAATTGCAGCACCAGATGTAGAGAAGTATTTTGTGTTAAGGTCAACACGAAATTTTGTTAAGGGCGGCGATGTGTAAGGAGTGAAATCAATGGCCATCCAAAATGGATAGAGTTCAGGACAAGAGTGATCCCGAATTATTCAAGAAGACGGGGAGTCTGGAGATCGGTTCACGGAGTCTGAACTGGGTTCTCGGGAATTGCCCCAAATTATTAGAGAAGGTGAGCGAATGGAACTGATGTGGGTGTCGACAGAGTCTCGACTAAACTATCCATTTGTCGCCATCTCGAAGGTCAAGAGGAAGATCGATGTGGATGAAAGATACGGAGATCAACGAGAAACAAATGGAGTGTAAAATAGTAGAAGGCTCACACTGAGTGATAATTCAAAAAATCGATCGGTCTTGTGTTCCACAAAAGGCGGGAACACAGTCGAAGTGTCAACCAATCAAATCCTGAAATTAATCAACAATTGACCCACACTAAAGATCAACAATTAGAAATGAATGTGGAGTTAAAATTTATTTTTAACTTTGCACAAAATGTATAGCAAGCAAGTATGCAGAGAGTTCGAACACAGGGAGCAAACAGGGTAATTCAAACAAATGTGCACAAGTGAATGTGATTGTGAAGTGTCTACACTAAGCAAGCAAGCAAGGATTTTTGTGGGTTTTTAATTAATTTTTTTATTTAATTTTTAATTTTGTATTTTGATTTTTTTTTATTTTTTGATTTTTTTATAATTTATATTTTATATTTGTTTGTTTTTTTTTAATATTGGAATTGAAAACCAATGTAACAAAAAGGGTGACAAACTATTTATAAAAATAAGCAAAAATAACCAAAAATTCAGGAATAAAATGTTTTTGGTATTTTTATAATTTTCTATTGTTTTGGGATTTATGGTATTTTTCAAATTATTTTGGTATTTTTAAATGCTGAAATAAAGGAAGACAGTGAAGAAGGCACTGGCTGTGAGGAAAATGGAAATTAAAAATAACAATCAGCCGCCAAAATTTTTCAAACTAATTTTAATTAAAGAGGATAAAATATAGAACAAATAGGAGCTGAGTTTATATTTTTCTGAGTTTTCTTTGATTTTATATATTTTTTTGAAGTTTTTATGTATTTTTGAATTTTAAAGGTTTTTCTTTTGAGATTTTTAGTGATTTTTGGACTGACACTAAAATAGGATAAAAGGCACACTAGGGAATTTTTTTGGAATTTTTCGAGGTATTTTAATATTTTTTTTGGTATTTTCTAAGCTAAACAGTGAATAAAATGCATGTTTTTGATTTTTAATAAATAGAAAAATAAAATAAAATCAAAAACTAAAATGATGGCGTCAAAGTACAAGCATACAGGAGCTTAAGTCCAAATTTTTAGAATTTTTGGAATTAAAATGAAGGTCCAAATAAATAAGACAAATTCACAAAAATATCACAGCCTACAGGGGTATAAGTGCAATTATCAGAACATCCAGGGCACATATGCAATTTCCACAAAAATATATAAAGTTAAATACAAGTTTCTGGACTAAAAACAAATACCCAAACCCGGAGGGGGTTCGTTGCAAAATGTCCAACTCACGTGCACTAGGCACGTGACCTGGCAGGGGTATAAGTGCAATATTACAAAGTTCCAGGGGCTCAGATGCAATTTCTCCAAAACATTACAACTTAATAAAAAGTTCATGAACCTAAGCGAAATAAACAAACTCCAGGGGGTCCTTGCAAAATGCCCAGCCCCCTCACGCGCACTGGGCACGTGAGGTGACGTGGATAGGACCTAAATGCAAATAAGAAAACTATGGGGTTCTAATTGCAAATATTACAGAAATATTTAAACTACGGATTAAAGTTTAAGGACTGAAATGAAATACAAAATTTAGCGAGGGGGATAGTGCAAAATACCCACGCCTTATCTCCTCGTGCGCGATCGAACGGCGGAGGGCCGCTCACTTATCCATGTGGCGCGCGCACAACGCGCGATGACGGTTCGGCGATGGACGGTGGAGATCAGATCTGGCGGAGAGATCGATGGCAGAAGGTGGCCAAGATCTGACGGTCGAGGTGCGATCTGGAGCGGGCCGAGGATCGGACGGTGGAGGCACCCGGAGGAGGAACATGGAAGAACTTCGCCGAGACGAAGTTCCTCCGGCAAGCTAGCGCGCCTCCGGTGGTCTGGACCGCAACAAAAAGGCCCAGGAGATTCCTGCGATGATGCTCTGGCGTCTGGGACTCTCAAAATCGCCGGAGAGGCACTGATGCGCCGCTGCAGAAGCGGCGGAGCTCGAAGCTCCAGGTATCTCCGGCGGAGGTCGAATCCGAGTCCCCAGGCGATGTAAGGCCCCTGGTACCTGCAAAAATAGGTGAGAGGGTCCAGGGCAAATTGCCTGGACCCCGCGGAGGTGTAGTGGAGGTCGGAACTGGTCGGTGGAAGGCGAGGGAACGTCAGCCGGAGGTGCGCTCCAGCGATGAGCTATGGGAGATGGATCGATCGACGGGAAGCGGATTTTTTAGGGATTTTTGATACTGACGCTAAGGGGAATAAAATGAAACGAAAATGAGAAGGAGAAGGGTATACCTCGAAGGTGGATGACCTGAGGTGGAGGAACCTCGACGCCGGTGGTCGGCGGAGGTGGCGGAGCCGCTTGAGAGCCTCCTCGACTCGCCTGAGGGTGTGGATGCGGAGCTGTCACCTCCAGCAACACGAAGAGCACAACAGGGAGGAGGATCAATGGCTGAGGAGGGTTCAAACTTGGGCTTGAAGGTGGCAGGATGTTTAAGTAGAAGATGATGGCGTCTCCTTCAAGCCAGACTCACGCGTGAATGATGGAGATATGGTTGGATCCGAATACTTGGCGTGGGAGAGTGATGATCGGGGATAAAGTCCCAAGAAGGAATCGAGGCGTGAGGACGAACGGATCGAGCTCGAAAATTGGGGGAAATCGGGGAGAAATCAGGGTGTCAGAAATGGCAGGCCTCGGTCAGGGAGTTGACCGAGGTCAACTCTAGACCGCACCTGGTTGGTCCACGTGGACCAACCAGAGAAATCCAGGCAGAAATTATTGAAAAATTCAAAATAAAATAGTAAATGACATTATTAATTTTAGGTTATAAAATAAAAAATATGTATTATTTTATGTAGTATTTTATTCCGATTTTTAATTATTTTTATGAAGTGTATTTTTACAAGTTACCTTTATACCCCTATATAGGTATATTATCTATATACTTTATTAATTTTATTTTTCTTTTGTGTATTTTAATTTTATTATTTTTATTTCTTATTTTGTAAAATTATAAAACGCTTTTATATACATAAAGATATTTTTATTTTATTTTTCTGAATTATTTGGTGTATTTAATAAAATATAAAGGTATAATGTATAGGTATGGATATAGGTAGTATACCTATGTATCCTATTTACAAGTATTTTTATTTTGTATTTTCTTTGCATTTTTATTCTAATTTTAATGCACATAATTATTATAAATAATAATTACAAGATTATAAAAATATAAAAATACAAAAATAATGAATAGATAATAAATTGAATATTTTAATCTGTACAAGTATACAATAGGGGTCCAAAACTCAACCTTCAAACCGTAGCTCCGCCAAATGCGAAACCACTGCCATTAAATAGCTTATTTTATTCTATATACAATTAAAGTGAGTTTGATGCATTTGGAGTTGTTATTTGTGAGATACGGGTCTGGGAAGTTGGGATTCTGGATTTTTATTCAGACCATAACTTTTTATCTGTATATCATTTTTCAGTGAAATCAATTTTGCATTTTTCTTTATTACATTATCTACAACTTTCATGTACAAAGTTGCTTCATTTGATGTATAAAAAGTGGAACCAAAAATAGGTCCCAAAATGAATAGAGAATGAATAAAAAGTTACAGATATTTTGTACTGTAGTTTGACCTTATCTCCCCCTACTTTATTCCTTGTCGACCTATTCATCTAGATGCCTAGGTCTCAGGGGTTTTGGGTCATAAAATATTTACAATATTTTATTCGTTTTCTTTTCTTTATTTATTCTATAATTTTGACTTTAATCACAGTATTTTATACACTAATATGATGCACATGCATGAATGCTAAGATGTTGTATTTAAGGCTATTTACAGGCATTTGCTAGGGTTTTTGGTGCCAAAATGATAGAATAAAGATGATGAAATGTGGACTCATCATCCCACTATACTTTACCTTTGCTAGTCCCTAGCAAACACTTATGCAATAAGTGCAAAAAGAAAGAAAAGAAAAAGAAGAACTTGGATTTTACTTGATTATTAAACTTGTCTTCACAAAATCAAAGTTTGGAGCTTAAGTCGGACCTTTGGAAATTTAGTGCAGGCGGAACCTTAGTGAGAACCGTGTCTGAAATCCAACAGCCCTTGAGAATCCCAAAACTCTGTCCAAGTCTCCTCAATAGCCAGATCAGAAATACTTCAACTCATACGCAAACTCTTACGACTATGAATCTGACTTGTACAGTGTAAGTGATGGTGGCTCTCCCCAACTAGAATGACAAAGAAACTGACTTCTCCAGTACGACAACCCAATGATTCCCCAATCCAATAACTCCATCCTCGAGGAACGGGGTATTCCCTTCTAAGTTCAAGTGGCAACCAGCTCAAGAGGAGGGGGTGAAGAGAAGAATGGACGGTAGCCAGTGTAGCTACCTATCCCGGGATGCAAGACCAGTGTAGTCAAGTCATCCTGCTGCAGGCTCACATATTTGACTTTGGAACTCAAGCTTGCTTATTGACTTTGCACATTTGTACGTACTTTGCAGGCTTTTTATTTTTATACATGCCTGAACATATTTTTTGAATACTATATACAGCAGCATTTACATAAGGAGTTTTTCCTCTTGAGCCAGTAGACTATCCCTCTTTTGAAGCTTTATCGCAACCCACAGCCTCCTGTCTTTAGACTTCCTTATCACTGGATGGGTTGGGATGCATTTCCCTCCCTAGAGGAGGACAAATGTTTCCACTTGTGTGTGTCTCATACCGGCAAATCCAATCCCCTCACCAATCCAACTAAGTTGAGCCATGTGAAAGGTGCAGGTGTCCAAGTTAGGTCATTATCAACATGAGTCGTGCGTGTGCTCCGAAATACTCTACTTAGGCAGTCAAGAATCCATTGAGCCAAGTCTCGTGATCCTCAAAGAATTAAGTCAACTAGACATGAAGTACCTCAAACCCAGTTCCTATAAGGTTCTTGTTATTAGGTAGATTTTTAAGGTCCAATCAAGCTCCAATCTCCGGATTTTACTTAGACTTGTTCAACTATCAAACTCAATCCGAAAAGTGCGAATGCTATGCAAATGCTATGCGGAAAATATTTTTGTGATGCAATTTTCAAGATTTTGAACTTTTTATGGATTTTTGAAAAGATGATGATGATGCATATGCATTTTTTGTATTTTTCAAGAATATTTTTCAAATGTTTTTGGGTTTTAATTTTTCAAATGTTTTTGGGATTTTTGAAAACAGAAAGTTTTGGCTAAAAACTAGGTGAAAAATATGTACACGGGAGTGCTTCTTTCTATATACAAGAGGTGGATTTTAAGAATTTACAGGGTGAGTGGTCGATTTTATAAGTATATATAAGTAGTGGATTTTGGTATGATGTCTGTATTCCCCAAACTTATTTGACACAAGTTGTTCACACAAATTTTTGAAAACTATAGTCCAAAATAATTTTTACAAACATTTTTGAAAACATGTACACACATTTGAAAATCGTTTTGCAAAGGTTTTCAAAACAATATATAGGTTTTTCAAAATATTTTTGCAACTGTTTTTCAAACCATTTGCAAATCCTTTTTCAAACATTTTATTTCACACAAAGAAAATAAATTTTACAAACCACACATTTTTACAAAGGTTGAAAACATGTAACAAAATATTTTCAAAATAGTTTTCAATAAATGTTCACAAAGATTTTCAAACTATTTTTCAAACATTTTCACCTGATCTATTAATCAGTATATACAAAAAGAATTTGAGGGACAAAACACCTTTTTATTAAGGTTTTTAATGAATTTGAAAGAATTATTAGCTATATTATTAAGAAAATACGAAAGTACGAGTTATGGCTAAAGTATATACGTAGTATATACGACCCCCCTATACTTAGCTTGAGCTATGTCCTCATAGATCGGAGAGAAATGAGAAGACATAACTCGTACTAAGTATAGACAAGTCTAAAGAATAAAGGAATAAATGAATGAACAAATGAACAAGAAGTTGACCGTCTCCCCTATACTTAGGATCAAATAATCCTAAGTATAGCAGACTGTACACAACGCAGGGAGGGTCAAGGGTGGGAATGAACAGATCGTACTCAGATTGTCTCCCCCTATACTTAGGGTAAGATATCCCTAAGTATAGACAAGAAGAGGAGACAATGGAGAGGATCAAAGAATAGAGAAACTCGGGGTGCACACCCCCCCCCCCCTACTTAGGACAAAGTACGTCCTAAGTATAGAGAACTGTCTACAAGGGGCGACACCTTTTTGATACAAAAAAGAAGATAGAAAAGGAAAAGAAAAAAAGAAGAAAAGAAGAAAATAAATCGGCAGATGAAAAGGTGATATGGACAGATGATCTGTACAGCGGAAGATAGAAGTGAACATCATGTATGAGATGCAGATGATGTGAGTCAAAGAGCACATCTCATACCAGAAGAATGGGGGCGACGTCAATGGTCGGTGGATCATGATCTAGATATAGTTTTAGGCGTTGACCATTGACGCGGAAGGTAGAGGAAGATGACGGTTCGGATATGTCGATGCTGCCATTGTCATGTACCTTCCTGACCACATACGGACCTTTCCACTTGCTCTGCAACTTCCTTGGGAATAATTTCATCCTGGAATCAAACAACCAAACTCTCTGATCTGGCTCAAACTGTTTATGGCTGATATACGAATTGTGCCATGTCTTCACTTTCTCCTTGTACTGTAGGCTGTTGGAAAAGGTTGTATCTCTCAGTTCTTCCAGGGCTGCCAATTCTGCTCTTCTCTGGTCTCCTATACTCTCGGGATCCAAAAGTAACTCAGTGACTGCCCAAAAGGATTTGTGCTTGATCTCCACTGGCAGATGGCACGGCTTGCCATAGACGAGTCGAAATGGAGATGTCCCCAATGGATTCTTGAAAGAAGTCCGATAAGCCCACAAGACCGAGTCCAAAAGTTGTGACCAATCCTTTCGGTATGGGCGGACAACTTTCTGCAAGATAGTCTTTATCTCCCGATTCGATACTTCGGCAAGACCATTAGTCTGAGGGTGATATGGAGTGGCAACCCGATGGTCAATGTCGAACTCGTCTGCAAGGGCCCTAACCTTGTCATTGATGAAATGAGACCCCCCGTCTGAAATCAAGACTCTAGGTACCTCGAACCGTGAAATGATATTTTTCCTCAAGAATTTGCACACGGTTTTAGCATCTGCGGCTCGGGCGGGGATAGCCTCAACCCATCGGCTGACATAATCCACAGCGAGCAGGATATGCTCGAATCCCTGGCTCTTAGGAAATGGGCCCATGAAGTCAATCCCCCATGCATCAAAAACCTCACAGAAGTGAATGGGTTGCATGGGCATCATGTCTCTCTGTCCGCAGGTTCCCATCTTCTGACAGTCAGTACATCTCTTCACGAATTCATCAGAATCCTTGAAGAGAGTAGGCCACCATAGGCCGGATTGAAGCACCTTATATGCTGTCCTTTTTCTAGAATGATGTCCTCCTGCCTCAAGCTTATGGCAGTATGTGAGGACGCTATGATGCTCTTCTTAAGGAATGCACCTCCTCCAGATATTGTCCCCTCCTTCATGATAAAGGACGGGATCCTCCCAATGGTAAAACTTGGCCTTCGCCAGAAAGGTCTCGAGTTTCTGCCTGGGCCACCCCTGTGGGACCGTCTTGGCTATAAGATAGTTCACAATGTCGGCGTACTACGGGAGCGAGGTGACAGCCAAGATCGCCTCATCTGGAAATGTCTCAGTGATAGGTGCGTTGGGCTCAGGTTCCTCAAGATTCTCCAATCTGGAGAGATGATCCGCCACCACATTCTTGACTACAGGCTTGTCCTTAATCTCAATATCAAATTCCTGGAGTAGAAGGATCCATCTGGTGAGACATGCTTTGGCATCCTTCTTAGACATTAGGTACTGGATGGCTGTGTGATCAGTGTAGATAGTCACTCTAGATCCGAGAAGATACGATCGATACTTATCAAGAGCAAAGACTACGGCCAGCATCTCTTTCTCAGTCACAGTATAATTCCGCTGAGCGGCATCCAAAGTCCGGTTGGCGTAGTGAATGGAAAAAGGTAATCCATCCCTCCTCTGTCCGAGCACAGCCCCAACGGTAAAATCTGAAGCGTCCGTCATGATCTCGAATGGGAGAGACCAATCGGGTGGCTGAAGGACAGGAGCTGAAACAACCATATTTTTAGAGTCTCAGATGATTCAAGACACTTATCGTTGACAATAAACTTGGTGTCTTTTGTCAGCAAGTCATTAAGCGGTCGAGCTATTCGACTAAAGTCCTGAATGAACCGTCGGTAGAAACCGACATGCCCCAGAAAAGATCGTAACTGACGCAGGTTGGACGGAGGATTGAGTTTTCTGATGATATCCACCTTGGCCGGATCGACCTCCATGCCCTTGTTGGAGACGATATGACCGAGGACCGTTCTTGAGTCACCATAAAGTGGCTCTTCTCCCAAGATAAGACAAGATTGACTTCTATGCAGCGCTGAAGCACACGGTCTAGGCAGTCAAGACAAGCATCAAACCCGTCGCCATAGACCTAGAAGTCATCCATGAAGACCTCTAAACAGTCACCCACCATGTCCGAGAATATGGACAACATGCACCTTTGGAATGTCGCTGGAGCGTTACAGAGACCAAAGGGCATCCGTCTGAAAGCATAAGTCCCAAACGGACAGGTGAATGTCGTTTTCTCCTGGTCTTCGGGCGCAATGGCCACTTGATTGTATCCAGAGTACCCGTCAAGAAAGCAGTAATGACTCTTCCCAGCTAATCGCTCGATAATCTGATCAATGAAGGGTAGCGGGAAGTGATCCTTCTTGGTGGCCTCATTCAATCGTCTGTAGTCCACACAGACCCTCCAAGAAGTAGGTACTCTGGTAGCGATCTCCTCCCCAGACTCATTGACAACTGTAGTGACACCCGTCTTCTTAGGTACCACATGTAACGGACTTACCCATTTGGAGTCGGAGATGGGATAGATGAAATCGACGCTCCACCACTTTGAAATTTCTTTCATGACTACGTCTCGAAGATTCGGGTTCAGCCGTCATTGGAACTCACGTGACGGCCTAGCGTTATCCTCAAGATAAATGTGGTGGGAGCAAAGATTTGGGCTCAGCCCTTGGAGATCAGCTATACTCCATCCTATTGCCTTACGGTTTCTTTCAAGAACCTCCATCAGACGAGATTCTTGTTCTCCAATCAAACCTGCTGAGATATTGACTGTGTGCATGTCTGGCTCACCCGCAAGGAATCTATACTTTAGCGACTGTGGTAGGGGCTTCCGTTCTGGACAACTGGGAGGTGGCAGATCTGGCTTCTGATATGTCTGTGTAAACGCTACCAGGTCTGCATGGGAGAACTCTCGCTCTGCATGAATCTCTGACGAAGGGCGGCCTGCTGAATCATCAATAAACTGCACTGGCTCGCACTCTGTCATGGTTGTCGGCTCAAAAGGAATCAGACAAGGCAAATAGTCATCAAAATCATCCCAGTCAATGTCTGAATCCGAGGGATCAGAAGAAGATGAACAAGATTGAGAATCATCGGCACCGCCCATCACAACACTGTCAGCCTCAGGTATATTCTCATCCAGGGATGTGCTCTCTCGGCTCTCGACTGCCATGAGCTTTAGATACAGCGAATCTGTAGGCAAGGCGATGGTCGGTGCTAAAGGATCTATCCATTTGGATTCATCATCAGTCATCACAAAATCACATGCCTGGTGGATGTCTAGCTCTTCCTCTGTCATCTACGCTGCTTCACTGGACTGCTCCGAGCACTCTAACTCTCTAGCTCTGGTCTCCTCGATCGTCTCTATTTGTATGGTTTCGCCCTCGACGTGAAAACATACCTCCCGCTATCATGGTCGGTCACCGCCTTGGCTGTGGCCAAGAATGGACGTCCGAGTATGATGGGGGCATCGGTTACTGACTCAGGGATCTCCATGTCCAACACAACGAAGTCCACGGGGAATTTCAGGCCCTGAATGGTAACGACCACGTCTTTCAATAACCCCTTCGGCCTCTTAGTCGACCTGTCAGCAAACTGAAGGACTGTCCTGCTCCTAAGAAGAGGACCAAACTCGAATCGGTCGAGTAAGGCTGCCGGAAGAAGGTTAATTGAAGAGCCGTTGTCTAATAGAGTACGATCAAACTGCTGCTCTTGAATCTTGCATCTGACATAGGGAGCTCCTGCATCTGGTCGCTTGGCTGGCAGCTGGTTCTGGATGGTGCAGCAAGTGGAATGAGTGAGCACATGGATCTGATCTTTGTGGTTCCTCCTCTTCCTGCGGATGGTAGTTTTCTCCTTCAAGTTCTTTTTGAAGAGGGGGATGTGCTCAAGTGCTTCATGTAGAGTCAGTTGGATATGGAACCTGTCAATCATCTGGTTGCCGAACTCTACCTGTTGCTCTTTTTTGGGATTTTCTTTTTTATTCCCCTTCGCTCGGCGGAGTGCCTCTGGGAAGGGGATGGTAGGGACCTCCACAGATGGAGGGACTAGGAATCGATACTGTGCCTGTGAAGGAGGAGAATCCATACAATAATCATCATTCACCACATATGGATTCGAAATGTGAACAGAAACCTTTCCTTTATTCATATTTTTGTCTTTCTTTTTGTTACCACAGTCCATAGGTACAAAAGGCGGTAACATCACAGAGGGTGGCTCAACAAAAGTAGATGTGGTGGCCTCAGTACCACCACCTGCACCTGTGTTCACGGCATCAGCACCGCGCTCTGGTTCTGCATCCAAAATGGTGGCATCAGCACCACCGTCTGCATCTGGTCTCACGACGGCATCAGCACCGTCGTCTGGATCTCCATCATTGGTGGCCTCAGCACCACCGTCTTCAACATCATCATTAGCGGCATTAGCACCGCTACTCTGTTCTTCTGGCGCTCCTGATTCAGCGGGTGGTTGTCGCTCAGAAGAGGCGCCGCCTGCGGGCATCCTACAGCTCCTAGTAGTCACAAAATCAGCATCATAGAAAGAATAAGACATATCACTCAAATAGTCACTAGGAGAGGTATCCTCTGTAAACTCTGTCTGCTCAGACTTCCTTTTCAGATTGTTCGGGTTAGGTTCAATCTGAGCGGGTATGGCGGCTTTGCCTTTGATGATCTCCCTCATCTCCTGTCGGAATTCCTCCATTTCTTGCATGAAGGATGCTCGCTGTTCGGAAAGCAAGTAGGCAAGATCATCTAATGCTAGGTTCTCAAAGGTGGGACCCTGAGAACCGGATGGTTGTCCTTGCTGGAAATGAGGTTGTTGCTGCTGGTATGGATAGTTCTGGGTCAGCTGGGAATAAGATTGCTGAGGCTACTACCGTTGCCTCCACTGTTGTCCCTGATAGGCGGGACGAGCACCACTCTGATATTGTTGTTGATGGGGCATACTGGGGCTGTTGCTGCTAGTGTGGCTGGCTGTTCTGATGTCCTTGGGCAGGATTTTGCTGTTGGGATGAGGAGCCACCATTGCCCCCAACGGAATCCGGGGTGATCACGACGAATCCCGGGCTGAGGCTACCGGTCGTACCAAATCCCATTGACTTCCATCAATGGTTCCTGCTCGAAGGAAGGTGGAGGAAGAACTGCCAGTGGTTGCTCCGGTTGATAGACCACCATCTGAGTATCTGGCGATGGCGGCTGCGCTGGGTAGTACTGTAGCAGTGGAACCGGCTCTGCCTGGATATGGTTCACCTGGCGGTATGAGGTAGAGGCTTGGTTAGAACTGCTACTGCTGCGGTCAGCCCGTGACTTAGGAGGCTGCTGAGAATGAGTTTGTGCCTCCTGGATGCAAAGGATCTGCGTCTTCATGTCACTCATGGTTTTGGCGATCTAGTCCATCTGGGCCATGCCTTGCGTTTCTTTCTTCTCGAGGATCTCGAGACGGTCCAGCTTCTCACTGATTATGCCCATGTCGGCCACGGCTGATTCAGCTTGGGCTGCGACTGCCGACACTGTGTTGGGACCGGCATTGATGCGGGCGATCCTCTGGAATGATCCCGCTCCTTGCGGGGGCTTCTGCTGCGTGTAGACTCGGGCTTGGGTCATCACAGTGGAATTCTCTGCCATGCCCTCGTAGATGGCCCAGACGTCGTCTTCACCCTTGGAAAAGTATGATCCTCCGCAAGAGGCGTTCACTAGCCCCTGCAGCTCCGGTGTCAGCCCACAGAAGAAACTCTGAACTAAGTTGGGCTTGGAGATGTCATGATGAGGACACCGGTCGATGAGCTCTCGAAAGCGATCCCAAGCTTCGTGAAACTGTTCATTAGGGATCATGACAAAATTGCTGATCATTGCTTTAGCTGCATTTGTCCGGCCGAGAGGGTAGTATTTCTTCAGATATGCGGTCCGGAGATCTACCCATGTATCAATGAATTGCTCCAGGTGCTTGAGCCAATATGCGGCTCTGTCAACCAATGAGAACGGGAAGGCGATCATTTTGATCGTGTCCTCAGTCATCAACCTGTCATGGATGGTGCTGCATATCATCTCAAACTCTTGGAGGTGGAGGCGTGGCTCTTCGGTCGGCAACCCATGAAATTTGGGTAGAAGCTGAATGGTGTGGGGCCGAAGCTCGAAATCTCCATGGATCGGTGGGAGTCTGATCCAACGGTGAGTGAGGGATGCAGTTGGGTTGTGCAATTCCCTCATGATGGTCGGTGGCGGTCTCTCAGCGTCTGGATCACCTCCTCCTACGTCAGGTCCTCCTCCTCCTCCACCGTCGCCGCCCCCAGGTTGGTTCTCTCTCATCTGAGCAATTTCTCTCATCAGATCACCCATGAAGGTACCCTGGTCACGGATCTGTCTCTGCATAGTCTCCAGGGATGATAGCAAGGAATTGTTGATGGCCGCCTGATCGAATATGAACTGAGGGTGATCATGGTCATCTGGGTGCTCGCCTATGTCTGCCATCACTGGATTCTCTGAAAAAGCAAAAGAGGCCATCTCAGGTGCTGTCGAATGATCTGAACTCTGTGATGTACTGAATTCTGAAACTATTGGACTGAGAGAAGGAGAATGGGAAGGGTGGTCGAGGGGGAATAGGGTGGATGTAAACTCAGGCTCGGAGAGCGGACTCTCCGAGGTATTCCTAGATAAATAAGGAGGAGTGCTGGATAGCGGTGCCGACAAGGTCGGCCTAAGAGATCTCCGTCCCATCATCTTGATTATTAGGAAGAGCAGAGGTACTGCAGAAGAAGAAGAAGAATGAGATGCAACAAAATCGTGCACAATTGTGTTGTGTTTTTGATCTTGACCTAAATAAATCTAGCAACCAAATACAAAGCAGGGGTGAGTTCACCAACTCAACACATGAAGCCATGAAGGTTCGGCTTTTATCTTGTCAATTTTAGCTTGATTCAGAAATTTTATCTTTTCACGAGTCCTTAGAGCGCTACGTCTAAAGGAGAGAGAGTACTGCCGGAAAAGTATTCCCGTGCTTGTCCTCCTCCTGTGTAACCTGTAACTTGCACTTTTTGAGGTCCTTGTAACCCTTCCTGGATCCCTACTCAGCCAAAGAAATAAAGGGAGGAAGCCGATAGGCGAAACTGATACTTCGGACCTCGCTCGCAACGGAATCACCCGTGAGCGTGCAAGATCCTACTCGGACGCAGCCGGTGAGACAGACACACCCGTGAAGGTGTGGCCTAAGCTCGGTACTTCGGACAAGGTCGATGCTCACACAATAGTGAGTTACCAATGGCGACCAAGCCCTACTCGACTACGTACGATAGTAGCGTCAATACTTTGGAAATCCAGGCGATACACAAGGCAGCCACAAGTTGGGTTTTTGGCTCTAATCCTTACGAAGCGCTCACCTTACTTGGAAGGAGACCTTCCCATGCAACCTAAATACAAGTGAGGGTGTTACTCTCCCCAAACAATGAATCCAATTACCGATTTTATTTTTGGTCAAGGTTTTCTTAGCAGCCCCTTTTTTAATTTTTTTGGTGTTGTCGCTTCTTTTGAGTGAATTCAAACAAGCGCCTAACGATTTTTGTATTTTCTTGATCCTACTTTGTTCCAAAAACAGAGGGAGAATAGAGTCGGAAAAGTCGTGCAAGGTGGAAATCTCACCTTTGTGCCTAAATGATGGATGCAAAGTGAGAAGACTTACAGTGAATTCCAGCTCTCTCCATGCGGGATGCAAAGCAGAATTTAATAAACCTAGCTACATGGTGGTATGCAGAGCAGAAATCGTCCTCGGGTAGGCAACTGCTAGCGTGAAGAACCACAAGTTAACCACTAATCCTTAATCCTAATGTCCGGTCTAGGCTCACCCCTCCTCTGCTCAACACATTTGAGTTAGGAGAAAGCGCTTGTGTGGGGTGAGCTCGCAGCGTGCGGATCAAAAGCCAATGACCAACTATTTAATTAGTCTAAGTCCAAATACGATCTATAGGAGCATGCAAAGGTAATTAGTGTGTTTGGACCTATTCTACTCGAATCAAGCAAGGCCTACAACTAAGGGCTCAATCCACAGAAGAAATGAAAATGAAAACAAAACCGGCAAATGACAACGGAAAAATGCGAGAAAAGCCGCGATGAGCCCCCAGGTGAACAAACACCCGGAAATTAGGCTCGAAGTGTCCAAGAGTCCAAGTACCTGTATTATTACAAATTATCAAAGTCACTACTCACAAAAAAATAAAATGCAACTAATCTAACACTCTCTCTCACTCCCCCTGCTCTCTCCTGCCGGCTTGACCTAAGAAGGCCGGCTCCGCTTCCCAAGGTTGCTTCGGGTCACTTAGGCGATCCGCCTTGCTCCGCAGTCCCTCGCAAGAAGACAAGAAAAGAGTGGTCAGACAGCTCAATCAATGTATATCAAAAATGCAAGAGAGATAAAGTAAGGCTATGGTAGACAACAAACACAAGCAAACAAGAATGAAGAACTAATCGTTGTTACTCCCCGGCAACGGCGCCATTTGATAATTCCAAAAATCGATCGGTCTTGTGTTCCACACAAGGCGGGAACACAGTCGAAGTGTCAACCAATCAAATCCTGAAATTAATCAACAATTAACCCACACTAAGGATCAACAATTAGAAATAAATGTGGAGTTAAAATTTATTTTTAACTCTGCACAAAATGTATAGCAAGCAAGTATGCAGAGAGTTCGAACACAGGGAGCAAACTGGGTAATTCAAACAAATGTGCACAAGTGAATGTGATTGTGAAGTGTCTACAATAAGCAAGCAAGCAAGGATTTTTGTGGGTTTTTAATTAATTTTTTTATTTAATTTTGTATTTTGATTTTTTTTATTTTCTGATTTTTTTATAATTTATATTTTATATTTTTTGTGTTTTTTTTGTTTTTTTAATATTGGAATTGAAAACCAATGTAACAAAAAGGGTGACAAACTACTTATAAAAATAAGCAAAAATAACCAAAAATTCAGGAATAAAATGTTTTTGGAATTTTTATACTTTTCTACTATTTTTGGGATTTTTGGGTATTTTTCAAATTATTTTTGGTATTTTTAAATGCTGAAATAAAGGAAGACAGTGAAGAAGGCACTGGCTGTGAGGAAAATGGAAATTAAAAATAACAATCAGCCACCAAAATTTTTCAAACTAATTTTATATTAAACAGGATAAAATATAGAACAAACAGGAGCTGAGCTTATATTTTTCTGAGTTTTCTTTGATTTTATATATTTTTTTGAAGTTTTTATGTATTTTTGAATTTTTAATGTTTTTCTTTTGAGATTTTTAGTGATTTTTGGACTGACATTAAAATAGGATAAAAGACACACTAGGGAATTTTTTTGGAATTTTTTGAGGTATTTTAGTATTTTTTTGGTATTTTCTAAGCTAGACAGTGAATAAAACGCATGTTTTTTATTTTTAATAAATAGAAAAATAAAATAAAATCAAAAACTAAAATGATGGCGTCAAAGTACAAGCATAAAGGAGCTTAAGTCCAAATTTTTAGAATTTTTGGAATTAAAATGAAGGTCCAAATAAATAAGACAAATTCACAAAAATATCACAGCCTAGCAGGGGTATAAGTGCATTTATCAGAACATCCAGGGGCACATATGCAATTTCCACAAAAATATATAACGTTAAATATAAGTTTCTGGACTAAAAACAAATACCCAAACCCGGAGGGGGTTCGTTGCAAAATGTCCAACTCACGCGCACTGGGCACGTGACCTGGCAGGGGTATAAGTGCAATACTACAAGTTCCAGGGGCTCAGATGCAATTTCTCCAAAACATTACAACTTAATTAAAAAGTTCATGGACCTAAGCGAAATAAACAAACTCCAGGGGGGTCCTAGCAAAATGCCCAGCCCCCTCACGCGCACTAGGCACGTTAGGTGACGTAGATAGGACCTAAATGCAAATAAGAAAACTATGGGGTTCTAATTGCAAATATTACAGAAATATTTAAACTACGGATTAAAGTTTAAGGACTGAAATGAAATACAAAATTTGGCGAGGGGGACAGTGCAAAATACCCACGCCTTATCTCCTCGTGCGCGATCGAACGGCGGAGGGCCGCTCACTTATCCACGTGGCGCGCGCACAACGCGCGATGACGGTTCGGCGATGGACGGTGGAGATCAGATCTGGCGGAGAGATCGACGGCAGGAGGTGGCCAAGATCTGACGGTCGAGGTGCGATCTGGAGCGGGCCGAGGATCGGACGGTGGAGGCATCCGGAGGAAGAACAGGGAAGAACTTCGCCGAGACGAAGTTCCTCCGGCGAGCTGGCTGATGAATCTGTGATTCATCACTTCAAAAGTCAAAAATAGAGCCTTGTTCCCGAGAAAATAGATGCATGTTTCCCTTTATATTGCATAAATAGCATTCTTGCATACATTCCTAATTCATACATTTTAGCCGTTCATTTGCATTTAAATAAGAAGCCAACAATCCCTTGTAAAATACCCATTCACTAAAATAACCTCTTCTCTATAATATGTACTCCTTAGTTAATAATATAGGGAAGAATGCCAAAAATCCCCCTTGTAAATTAGTCAATAAAGCCCTATAACCCCTGTACACTAAAATGCACATAAAGCCCTCATACAAACTCCGAATTAGGTCTACTTACTCTTAGAATACTACACATTAAAAGACCTTTAAAATGAGACTAATTTCATTGAATTTGGAGCTTGTATGAAAAAGTTGGGTTTTTGGGCCACTTTGTATACTACATAGGTGTATAATTGTATCTTCGTATTTATGTATCATATTTGACCTCATCTCCGTCTTTGGTCAACATGAAACTTGTAGTTCTCATCGAGATCTACAACTTTCATGTTTTGAGTTTTTCCAAATTCGGCCCCCTCTTCTCTCTACACGTGTGTCTTCTTCCAGCCACTCACAGCAGGCCACGTGGCGCCCTCTGGATGCGCCACGCGGCCCGCTTCCCCTTGCCTCATCCGCCTGCATCCTCAGCCGTTGGATCTTGCATTAGATCCAATGGCTCAGCCTTTTCCACGCACGCATTGATCCCTAGCCGTCAGATCATCTCCTGCCTTCAATCCGCACCATCCGCCCGCGCCTCTTCCAGAGCTCGCCATGTGGCAGCAGATGAACCATCTGATCGAGCCCATCACAGCCGCTCATCCGTTGGCGTTCCTCGTCCCTTCGATCATCTCCATCTCCTCATCCAAGCCGTTCGCCAGCGCTTCGCCCGCAGCTCGCCACGTGGCTCGACCACAGCTCATCATCATCGCGCCCCGATCTAATCCTACCCAACCGTTACCTCTTCGATCACCACCGTTGGATCACAAGATCCAACGGTGGAGACTTCGTCTCCTACCTCCGGGCCCCCTCTCTCCCACGATCTCGATCTTGCGCGAGACGTCGCCCCCTTCCTATTCTTGGCAGCACCTTATCCATCCTCTCCGACCACCAACACCACCACGATGGAGACCACTCCTCCCTCACCCTCGCCAGCTCCCTCGCTTCCCACGACCTCCACCATAGAAGCCCCACTACCTCCATGAACCTCGCCTCGTCGCCAACACTGCTGCCACCTTCAACCTATAAATACTCCACCACCGGCAACCTTCAGTCGTATCCGCCACTCCAGAGAGCTTCCCTGAGCTCTGATCTTCCAGTTGGTGACAGCAATTCGGCGATTCATCGAGCGAAGAAGGGCTTTAGCTCCGGCGAGATCCACGGCAGCTCCGCCGTGTCGCAGCCACTCCTCCGAGCAGCTGCTGGAGCTCGGGACACCACCGGTCCCTCGAGCGAAGACCTGGACCCCAAGCAGGAGGTCCAATCCCCAGGTGAACCCCCTCCATTCCTCCTCCGATCTTCTTCTTATTTTCCTTTTATTTTCTCCGATTTTATTACGCATCCACGATCACCTTCTCGCTTCCATTCCACCTCGCCGAGCTTCGCGTCGAAGCTCCCATCCTCGCTGACCCCTCCGCACCTTCCGACGACGCACGTCAACCTTCATCAGCTCCAGCTCCGCCACCTGGCCGGAGCACCGTCGCCCGACCGCCTCCCTTCGCCTCAGGCCTCGCCAACCATCTTCACTTCTTCACAAACACACGCACGAGCTCCGGCTCTATCTTTCGCACTTGCAGGTACCCAGCTTCTCATTGAACGGAAGCTCGTCGGAGACACCCTCGAGCTTCATCGCCATCGATGTCAGGCCGCTCTCCGATGCTCCTGAGACCACCAGCATCTCCGCCTCCTCGCCACGCGTCTTCTGGGATATCTCCGACCAGTCGGAGAGCGTCAGCGACACGAGGAAGAACAAGCGGAGCTGTAGCACCTTCGCCGGAGCCCCGCCTTCTCCTCCGCAGGCGGCGGAGGATCGTCGGAGCAGACGAACAGCTGCCGTTCGATCACGTCGATCGAACGGCCCTCACATCGCCACGCGTCCCCTCACCGCATCAGCTTCCAACCGTCGATCGCTCCTCTGATCCAGCGGCCCTCAGCGAGCCACGTCGCCGTCTTCATCGAGCCCCAGAAGCCGTTGGATTATCATCGATCTAAAGGCCCGAGGTCACGCCACGCGTCGGCACCGACACCCCTCGGATCCATCTTGATCCAAGGGCCTTCATTACGCCACGTAGCCTCGGCCCGAACCTCCTCTCCGAGCCTAGGTTCGGGTCGCACGAACCTCACTCCAGACCTCCAGAGCGCCCGAGCCTAGCTCCGAGCCTCCGCAGCCATCCGAGCCTAGGCCGCCCACGTGAGGAGCATGTGTGGCCTGGGTAATTTACACAGAGGCCCCTGGAGCTTTCCATAATTGCAAAAAGGTCCCTGTGAAGCTGAGCCCACGTGAGGAGCGCGTGTCCTGTGGAGAATTTGCATTCAAGTCCACAACATTATAGGTAATTGCATTTTAGTCCCTGTCTGCATATTTGCTTATTGTATTTTTAATTTCCTGTATTGCATTTACACCCATGTGTTTGCACGCATCCCTAGGTTGCATTTTACATCATTTTGCAAATCTAAAAATTGCATGTTGTTGGGAATTTTGTCCTCTGTCTATTGGTACACGTGTCACATTTTTGTAATTCCAGTAGAATTATTAATGAATTAATTGGTGCATTTTTGAAATATTTTCCCAGTGACACCTTTTAATTTGTAGTTAATTCTCTGTGCTTCCAAAAATCATCAAGAATTCACAGTAGCTTAAGGACATTATTCTTAACATACCATAAAAATTTCATGTCATTTGCACGTATATCGAGGCCTAAATAAATTGTTGAGTGATTTTCTTATTTTAATTTTAATTAATTCATCTCACCTTGAAATTAAGATCTGTAAATTTTCCTGGATTCCTTATCATTAGAGCTATCTAGGATAATTTTAGTTCTTGAAGAATTTGTGGTTTGTTATTTATTAAAAATTAAAAATTGAAAATCACCCTGTCTGTTTATTTAATTCACAGTAAATCCATTTAGTGTCTGAAAAATCCAAAAAAATTAGTGTAGATCATTTTCACCATCATTAATCATCTGGCCAATTTTCATACTTTTTGGACTTCATTTGATACGTTAAATTGGCATGCATTTTCTGCATAAGTCTGCATAAAAATTAAAAAGACCAAAAAAATACCTCCTCGAAAATCCGACACTTGGACGCTTGCTAAAATTTACCTAAGGAGACAGGTGCCTCCCTGAGATCGACCTTGGACTCCACCAAGTAAAAAAATATCTGCCGCTTAAAATTAACTTAACACTAATTGAGAAGTGGTTTTTGACTAGCCTCTCGTATCCGATTGCAACGAATCACTAACATTAATTTGGACATTAATTTGACCGAATTAACCATAGGACGCGGGACGGTTATCAAAATGGCGCTGTTGCCGGGGAGGCACGGCTTAGGTTAAATCTTAGCGAATTTTTGATTGTTTGATTTTCCTTCCCCGGGTAGTCTGACCCCCGGTTTTTCTTGTAATTTTTTTTCTCTCTCCTTTATTTCTTGCATTATTTTTTGTGTCACTCTCTGACCTTAATTTGTTTCTGTGCGAGGAACGCGAGGAGTCGACGACGCTTCGAAGACTTAGCATTTTAACTTTATAGAGTGAAAGAGAGGCATTGTATTTTTTTACTTATTTTATTTCTTTTCTTCGCATCATTTCCAGCGGTTCCCGTTTGGGTCCTCGCGTGTGTAAGTATAGTGGAACTGTGTCCCGTGTGCTGTGTGGGTGAATTGTAACTTAGCTTGCACTAGCGGCTCCCAGAGCCAATCTAGGAATTGCTTGTGCTCGTAATCAATAGGACCACACAATACACTTAATAGACGCACCTAGACCGCAGTACTTAGTCAAATTAAATTGTTCTTCACGCTAATAGAACTGCCTGTCTAGGAGTGGCTTTCATCGCCTGCATTTGCATATAGAGTAAAAAGCTTTCAATTCTGTATTGCATCCTGCATAAAAAGCGAAGGGATCACTGTAAGTATTCTCTACTCAGCATACGCATCATCGATTTTTAGTGCATCGGCTTTTCTCAATTTCCCCCTCTGATTTTCTCACTTAAATTAAACAGGAAATTGAGACTGTCCGATAGGCGTGCTTTGTGGTGGACTTAATAAGTGATAACCTAACCTTAAAATCGGGGCTGCTAAACAGTATTGACCAAAAAAAGGGGGAATAAAATCTGAAAATTGTTTGCGGGAGACTAATCCCCGACCTTGTATTCAGGCTGAGTGAGGGTACTTGAGTGTGTGTGAACACATTAAGGTAGAGCCCAAATCCCCATCTTCCATATCACGTTCTAACTGATCCTAGCAAATATCACAAGCCGCATAATTTCAGATTCTTTGACTAGTACCAAGTAGCCTCCGCCTGTCTCAGGTAGATAGGGGCGAAATTGCGGTACTTTGCGACAAGCTGCCAGTAACCCCCCGGGGTGAAGTTCCGGCCTTGTCAGCCTCCACCTGCTTGCAGGTAGATAGGGGTGTGGTCACTGAATCCATCGGCTTGGGATAGGAGCGAAGAAAGGAAGGAGCGGCGGTATCTTAGGCGACAGGATAAACAGGGAAGACGCATCCGGCTCTGAGCCGACTTCCCTATAGGTCGCGTAATCCTTGCTATTTTGCTTGAATATCACACTTAAAAACTACAAGATTAATTGGACTCGACTTCGAGTCCTTCACTGTGTTGAGTGTGAACCCAGGGTCTTGGATTATCTTTTCGCTTGCTTCAGGTAGGAGTAAAATCCTACCTTCTTCTCGCTTCATCAAGATGAGTGACAGGGGAGATCTCGACGCATTATTCACTGATCTCTCTATGAGTCCCCCAAGTAACTCATCTTTAACGGTCTGAGCGCACCTTGGACCACCCAGGACTCATGACCCTCTTGAGTCCTGGTTCCCTCATGCTCAGGGTGGTTACTCTCAAACCAACCCTTTTATCTCCTCCGAGATTGCCGAGGAAGACCATCGCCTCGGTAATCCTTTCCTTGATTTGCCCTCTAACACCGATATTATTTTCCAATCCCCAGAACTAGAGGACAAGATGCCGCCAAGGATGCCACCTGATGAGGACCAGATGCGACAGATTCTTAATCGCCTCGCCGAAGCTGAACAGAAGAATGCAGATCTCACGACGCGGATGGGACAGATCATAGTAGCTGGAGGGATCGACCGACCAATGGTCGATACCTACAACCCGGCGGAGAACGAGATCCAGAACTGGTTAGCACCTGCAGTTCCCGCCCAGGCATTCGAGCTGAAGCCCCACTTCCTTAGTCTGCTTCCGAAGTTCAACGGAAACCTCAGCGAAGAACCATACACTTTTCTCCGTGACTTCGAACTGGTGTGCAACAATCTTAGCCATCCCAATGTTGGCCAAGATTATATCCGACTGAAGGCCACCCCTTTTGCCTTAGGAGATAAGGCTGCTCATTGGTTGAAAAACTTAGGGGTGGTATGTACTACCTGGATGCAGTTCAAGGAACTTTTCTTGAAGAAGTTCTACCCTCTCAGTAGAACTAACCAGATGAGAACGAAGATCGCCAGCTTCGCTCAAGGACCCAGTGAACCTTTCCATGAAGCTTGGGACAGGTTCAATGACTTAGTACAGAAATGCCCATGCCACGGCATTTCGAAGGCGATCTTAGTCCAGACCTTGTTCTGTGGTCTAACCCCAGAGATGCTGGGGTTAGTCAGCGCCGCCTGTGGAGGAAGCTATCTGAACAAGAACGAGCACGCTGTATGGAAGATCCTAGAACAGATGGCGGAAACCGGCAGGTCACAGGCCACAAGGGCCTGTGAGTTGTCTCCCTCAATCCTATCCAATGAGACAACTCGAAGGACTGTAGCAGATCTGACTGAGGACCTCATCCCCAGCATGGGGATGATTGCCGACAAGCTTACCATGGTCGAGCAGATCCACAAGAGAGTCGCGGAGATGGAGTCTCTTTCGAGCCTTCCAAAGAAAGTGGAGGAACTCTCTGAAAAGGTAGCTAAGATCAAGCTACCTGCCCCTTCTACACCACCTGTACCAGTACATCGAGTCCATCTTGTACAGGAACAGGCACCGGGGTCTCAGAGCAGCTGGGATCAGACTTATACCCAGCAGAACCATCATGCACCCCCACAAGTGGAAACGGAATACGAGGAGCCTCCGCCAGTATACGAGATCAACGGGCTTTGGTATAGCCGTGACCCGATAATCTGGCAAATCGAGATGGGGAAGGATCAGCCACACCGCCCATCCCCAGTCTACTAAGAAACCAGGCCCGTCGCCGTCCCGCGCTTCCAGTCCAGGCCAGAACTGGGGTACCAGCCGCAGCAGCGCACCTACTAGTAGGGGCCAGCACCGTCCCATCAGCAGCAGTATCGGCACGGCCAGCAGGGCCAATACAGGACCGCATCTGCACAGCACCCAGCCCAGCCCACCGAATTGGAGTCCCTTACCTTGGCGATCCAGTCTGATAGGGTCCAACAGATGCAGAATGACTACCTGGACATGAGGACCGACATCAATCGGGTCTCTCGTAACCAGGACCAACAAATGGCGCCACGGACTCCAATCCCCGCACAGGTTCAGGCCAACCCGAACAGCTTACACCAGGGCCAGAACCGACCTCAAGATCAGGTATATTATTCAGATAATTATTTATCTGAATATGAGATCCTTTCGTACGATAATGTAAATCATATGTCCCTCAGGAGCGGAAGGACCGTGACCATACCTGATCGGGCACAGGCACAGAAGGAAGGAGCCTCCGAGACTCTACCTGAGGAGAACTCGGAGGAAGAAGAGGAGGAGCATCACCACCACCATCGCCAGCGGAAGAAGAGGACATCTGAGTCCTCGAAGCAGCATTCTCGCATTTGCACAGAGTCAGACGACACCGATGAAGAGCCCGCACCTCCATCTGAGGAGGATTGTCCAGAAGAAGCGGAAGAAGCGTCACCGGTTTTGCCTCAGCATTTTCCTTTTAGTCAGAGTCAGAGTCCGAGTATGTATCAGAGTCAGAGTCATGTCAAGAACTCAGTTCCCGAAATTAATTAGAAGATTTCAGTTTCCGAACCTGAGTTGGAGTCAATAATCCCTTTCCCCCGAGCTCTCAAAGGTGGAAAGAAGAAAACAAAGAAAATCCAAAAAGATGACCCTGAGATGGCTGAATTTTGCAATAAACACATCAAGGTCACAATCCCTTTCGACAAGTTCGTGGAAATGACCGATGCGTTCCAAAAATACCTTAAGGTGAGATGCACACCTACTAGGGTTAGCAGGAAGACCAAAAGCCGTGTTGAGAAACACGTTTTATCAGTAGCCACGACTTGTGCAATAAAGAACTCGTTTCCTCGGAAACGAAGAGACATGGGTGCACATTATGTAGCGAGTCATGTTGATGACATCGCGTTTGCACGCACTCTCCTGGACAATGGTTCCTCGATCAATTTGATGCCCACGGCCCTCTATGAGCGGCTTAATCTCGGACCTCTTAGGAAATCTAGAGCTCTTCTACAGTTCGCTGACAAATCAACTAAGAGGTCCCAAGGAGAGTTAAGGAACATTGTGATCAAAGTCGAGGGGCAAGAATACATGGTGGACTTCACTGTCCTAGATATGGAAACTCCTCGCAATTAGAGAAATTCCCAGATCATCCTAGGTAGGCCCTTCCTCAGAACAGCGGGGGCCTTATTTGATTATAAGAATGGGAAGATTCAGTTCCAAACTCCAGGCGGAGATGAGGAACTTGAAATGAAGCAGACAAGATGGCAGAGACCGGACTCCGAATCCAGCACCGAGTACTCTTTTACCGGAACAGACTGCGAGCATGTAGACTTAGTTGGGCCATGGAGACATAACCCAGCCAGCACCGATGTGTCCATCTCCTTCGAAGATGATCCAGTGCATGAGACAGTCTGCGAGATCCTCAGGAACGAGTACAGCTCTGAGCCTGCATCGCCCTACATCTTCGATGACGTAGAGGCCCAGTTGGTCCTGTCAGTCCTTACATCTTTAGGACAATCGGAAGATGAGGATGACGAGTCGGACGAGGTGTTTGCCGATTGTATGGAAACTTTTGACGATCCGACTCCAGAGCCGTGCTTGGTGGCAGCTATCATAGAACACGATCCAGCCACTTCCAACACTGAACCAGAGCAGATTGAGCCAGATTTCTTAGACGATCACACTATTCCTGAGCTCAAACCCCTACCCACAACCTTGAAATATGCCTTCCTTGCGGGCCAAGACAAGAAATTTCCGGTCATTATCAGTTCGCAATTGACCGAGGAGCAGGAATCTCGCTTGCTAGAGATCCTGGAGAAAAACCGCAAGGCGATAGGCTGGAGCATTTCCGATCTCCACAGGATAAATCATGCTCTGTGTTCGCACCAGATTTACTTGGAGAACGAAGCCAAACCCTCTCGTGAATTCCAACGCTGGTTGAATCCAAATTTACGAGAGGTCGTGAAAAAAGAGATAGAAAAATGGTGCGACAAGGGTTTCATTTACCCAATCTCCGACTCTAAGTGGGTGGCCCCAATCCATGTTGTCCCGAAGAAGTCAGGAATTCAGACGACCACCAACGAGGACGGAGAGGAGATCGTGACGAGAGTACCCACGTCGTGGCGTGTCTGTGTGGATTATAGACGCCTGAATGCCGCGACGAAGAAGGATCATTTCCCCCTACCATTCATTGATCAGATCTTAGAAAGATTAACGGGGAAAGAATTCTTCTGCTTCCTTGATGGGTTCTCGGGCTACAATCAAGTAGCCATAGCTCCGGAGGACCAGGAAAAGACCACGTTTACATGCCCCTTTGGTACCTATGCTTTCAGGTGCATGCCTTTTGGGCTATGCAATGCTCCAGGTACTTTTCAAAGGTGCATGATTGCTGTATTCACCGAAATGGTCGGCGAATTCCTGGAAGTCTTCATGGATGACTTCTCAGTCCACGGCGATTCTTTCGATTCCTGTCTTAGGAATCTGGACCGAGTCCTCAAGAGAAGTTGTGAGGTTAATCTGGTGCTCTCCTGGGAAAAAGTCACTTCATGGTGACGAAGGGCATAGTGTTGGGGCATGTCATCTCCAAGAGAGGAATGGAGGTTGATCCTGCCAAGGTGGACGTGATCAGACGACTCCAACCACCAACCAACGTGAGACAGTTGCGGTCTTTCCTCGGGCATGTTGGATTTTATCGGAGATTTATTAAGGATTTTTCTAAGATTGCCCGACCGCTAACTGAGCTTTTAGGCAAAGACAGGGAGTTTATTGTAGATCACAAATGTCTTGAGGCCTTTAAGCTTTTACAAGGAATGATCATGGACGCACCCATCCTACAAGCCCCAGATTAGTCTCTACCTTTTGAGATCATGATGGACGCCTTTGATTATGTTGTTGGGGCTGTGTTGGGACAAAGAAGAGATGGTGTCCCGTTTGCAATTCACTACGCAAGCAAAGTGCTTGATTCTTCCCAGCGTAACTATACAATTACAGAAAAGGAAATGCTTGTGGTAGTGTTTGCCTTGGACAAATTCAGATCTCACCTAATTGGATCCAAGGTAACTGTGTTCACAGACCACACGGCACTACGGTATTTGATGGAGAAGAAGGACGCGAAGGCGCGTCTTCTTCGTTGGATTTTACTTATCCAGGAGTTTGATTTGGACATCCGTGATAAACCTGGTAAGAAGAACGTAGTAGCCGATCATCTTTCTCGTCTCGAAGATCTTAATACTTCCGAGGTTTCACCGATTCGAGACTCCTTCCCTGACGAGTCGATTTTTGTTATCGACTCACTCCCATGGTACGCCAATATCGTGAATTATCTTGTCTCCAAGAAAGTTCCCGAAGATTGGCCCAAGAGCCAAATCGACCGACTAAAGTCGGACGCAAGACACTACCATTGGGAGGATCCGATCCTTTTCTTTGAAGGACCGGATTGTGTCTGGAGACGTTGTATTCCTCAGGAGGAATACCAGAGTGTCCTTTCTTTATGCCATAGCTTAGAGGCAGGAGGACACCACTCCGGGAAGAGGACCGCATGGAAGGTACTTCAGTGTGGCTTCTACTGGCCGACTCTGTTTCGCGATGCCACCGCCTTCGCGAAGTCGTGCCCAGTTTGCCAGAGAATGGGAGGAACCGTTGATTCTAAGGATGAGATGCCAATGCAGCTAGTCATCATTTGTGATGTCTTTGACGCCTGGGGCATCGATTTCATGGGCCCATTCCCTGTCAGCCACGGGTTCGAATACATCCTCCTTGCGGTAGATTATCTGTCCAGATGGGTGGAGGCTATCCCAACCCGAGCCGCAGACAGCAGGACTGTCTGTAAATTCATCAAAGAGCATATAATATCTAGGTTCGGGATCCTCAAAATGATGATATCAGACAGGGGTAGCCACTTTGTGAATCGGGAGGTGAAGAAACTCCTGAAGGACTACGGCATCGAACACCGTGTCACGAGTCCTTACCACCCACAAACCAATGGTATGGCTGAGGTGTCAAATAGGGAGGTGAAAACCATATTGCAAAAGCTTGTCCGCCCGGACAGGAAGGACTGGTCTCAGATCTTGGATCAAGTCCTCTGGGCGTATAGGACGGCTTACAAGACACCGTTAGGCACCTCCCCATTCCGAATGGTATTCGGAAAGCCGTGCCATTTGCCCGCAGAGTTAGTGCACAAATCAGAATGGGCAATAAAAAAGGTCAACTGGAACACACACCTGGGTCAGAAGCAGAGAGATATGGATCTGAATGAGCTTGTGGAAATCAGAAACCGAGCATACGACAACAGTTTGGTGTACAAGGACAAGGTGAAGCGTTGGCATGATAGATATATCAGACGAAAGACCTTTGTTCCTGGACAGAAGGTATGGTTGTTCAATGTTAGGCTTAAGATCTTCCAAGGCAAGTTAAAGTCTAAATGGACGGGACCATTTGTCGTTCGTACGGTGCATGATAGTGGATGTGTCGAGATCTCAGATCTCGCAGACGACGCACCGACATTCCTAGTGAATGGACAGCTGTTGAAGCACTTCGTCGAATCCAATGAGCAGTTAGTCCATGTTGAGGAGATTGTATTCATGTGCGAGACAGATACAGCAGATTCACATCGAGCCGCGCATGAGACCTTGCAGAAATGAACTCCAGCCATCAGCAGCATCTTGAAAGATTCAGACCGACTCATCTGTGTATACCATCAGTCTTGTACATCCTCTCCTTTACCCCTGCGATTCTAGTAACCCATCCCCGCCTCATTAGATCACTATCTTGGATTATACTTAGGATAACCAGATCCTAAGTATAGGGGGGAGGGGTCACCTGAGTCAATTCACTGTACATTCTCCAGATCACATTGGTCCTCATACTCATTTCCAACCGATACTTAGGCTGACCTGAGCCTAAGTATAGGGGGGACCGATGCCCGCATTGTATATTCAGCCCACTTCCCATCTTTCCCTCATCCGCCCCATTTCTGATCTTCTTCTACACTTAGGCTGCCAGAGCCTAAGTATAGGGGGCGAGACGATTTCTATACTTTTTGTTCCTTTGTCTCTCCTACGCTTAGCACGAGCTATGTCTTTTTCCTCGCTCTTCGTGCTCTGAGGACATAGCACACGCTAAGTATAGGGGGGCGTGTATATATTACAGATATACTTTACCCATAGCTCATACTTTCACGTATTTTTGTATTTATTTTACAATAATTACGGGTGGGTAAAAGCCGAAAAAAATGAAAATGAAAAGAGGCTTCTTATTTACTCATGCATATCATCTCTGCATCCAAGAAAAGAAAAAAAGAGTCTTGCATTTTCATAGCATAACATCTCATCTCATCTGCATAACTTTGCATATGCAAAGTGAAAAGCTAGTGGGTTCTGGACCAAGTTATGAGTAGATATTGAGGATGGACGTGATTTGACCTTAATCCACCTAATTTCAGAGGAGCCTTATAGGAACTAGAGTTAAGATTTCTCAGGTCAAGTGACTTAATTCTTTGAGTCCGCATGTCTATGTTCACATGACATCTTGATTAGTCTAAGTAGAATATCTCGTGCATACGCAGGATTCTTTTAGATAATGACCTAACTTGGACAAGCACTATGCACGTAGCTCTTCATTGATGAGGTGGTGAGGAGGTAGAATCCTTTAGCTTGGAGTAGCACACGGGTGGAAACATCCGTCCTCCTCTAGGGAGGGTAGTGCATCTCAACCTAGTCTGGTGGTGTTGACATCTAAGGACAGGATGCTGTGGGTTGCAATAATGCTTCAAAAGAGGGATAGTCTACTAGATCAAGAGAAAAAACTCCTGATGTACATGCTGCTCTTTGAAAAAAAAGAAAAAAAAATGCAAAAACTCCAAAAAAATCAGACAGGTCCAAGAGAAAATAAAATACCTGTCGTAGCTTGTATACTAGTAAAGAAATGCAGCTGGATGACTTGGCTACACTGGTCAGGCATCCCGGGATAGGTAGCTACACTGGCTACCATCCATTCTCTTCTCTACCCCCTCCTCTTGAGTTGGTCGCACTTGAACTTAGAAGGGAATACCCCGCTCCTCGAGGAAAGAGTTGCTGGACCGGGTTATTGAGTTACCTTGTTAGAGGAGGCTGGTTCCGAGCCATTTCTGATGTGGAGAGTTACATATCACTTACACAGTACAAGTAAGAATCATAGTCATCAGAAATTTACGTTTGAGGATTTGTTCTGACCTGATTGTTGAGGCGTCTTGAATAGAAGACTTGTGGAACTTGAAGTCTGTTAGGTCTTAAGTTCAGGTCTAAATAAGGTTCCGCCACACAATTAATCCAAAGGTTGAGTCAAGCTCCATTTTTAACTTTTGTTCATGACCTGGGTATGGAACCAAAAATCATTTCACTCTTGCATTTCATTTAGTTGCTCGGGGACGAGCAAGGTTTAAGTATAGGGGGTTGATGAATCTGTGATTCATCACTTCAAAAGTCAAAAATAGAGCCTTATTCCCGAGAAAATAGATGCATGTTTCCCTTCATATTGCATAAATAGCATTCTTGCATACATTCCTAATTCATACATTTTAGCCGTTCATTTGCATTTAAATAAGAAGCCAACAATCCCTTGTAAAATACCCATTCACTAAAATAACCTCTTCTCTATAATATGTACTCCTTAGTTAATAATATAGGGAAGAATGCCAAAAATCCCCCTTGTAAATTAGTCAATAAAGCCCTAGAACCCCTGTACACTAAAATGCACATAAAGCCCTCATACAAACTCCGAATTAGGTCTACTTACTCTTAGAATACTACACATTAAAAGACCTTTAAAATGAGACTAATTTCATTGAATTTGGAGCTTGTATGAAAAAGTTGGGTTTTTGGGCCACTTTGTATACTACATAGGTGTATAATTGTATCTTCGTATTTATGTATCATATTTGACCTCATCTCCGTCTTTGGTCAACATGAAACTTGTAGATCTCATCGAGATCTACAACTTTCATGTTTTGAGTTTTTCCAAATTCGGCCCCCTCTTCTCTCTACACGTGTGTCTTCTTCCAGCCACTCACAGCAGGCCATGTGGCGCCCTCTGGATGCGCCACGCGGCCCGCTTCCCCTTGCCTCATCCGCCTGCATCCTCAGCCGTTGGATCTTGCATTAGATCCAACGGCTCAGCCTTTTCCACGCACGCATTGATCCCTAGCCGTCAGATCATCTCCTGCCTTCAATCCGCACCATCCGCCCGCGCCTCTTCCAGAGCTCGCCATGTGGCAGCAGATGAACCATCTGATCGAGCCCATCACAGCTGCTCATCCGTTGGCGTTCCTCGTCCCTTCGATCATCTCCATCTCCTCATCCAAGCCGTTCGCCAGCGCTTCGCCCGCAGCTCGCCACGTGGCTCGACCACAGCTCATCATCATCGCGCCCCGATCTAATCCTACCCAACCGTTACCTCTTCGATCACCACCGTTGGATCACAAGATCCAACGGTGGAGACTTCGTCTCCTACCTCCGGGCCCCCTCTCTCCCACGATCTCGATCTTGCGCGAGACGTCGCCCCCTTCCTATTCTTGGCAGCACCTTATCCATCCTCTCCGACCACCAACACCACCACGATGGAGACCACTCCTCCCTCACCCTCGCCAGCTCCCTCGCTTCCCACGACCTCCACCATAGAAGCCCCACTACCTCCATGAACCTCGCCTCGTCGCCAACACTGTTGCCACCTTCAACCTATAAATACTCCACCACCGGCAACCTTCAGCCATATCCGCCACTCCAGAGAGCTTCCCTGAGCTCTGATCTTCCAGTTGGTGACAGCAATTCGACGATTCATCGAGCGAAGAAGGGCTTCAGCTCCGGCGAGATCCACGGCAGCTCCGCCGTGTCGCAGCCACTCCTCCGAGCAGCTGTTGGAGCTCGGGACACCACCGGTCCCTCGAGCGAAGACCTGGACCCCAAGCAGGAGGTCCAATCCCCAGGTGAACCCCCTCCATTCCTCCTCCGATCTTCTTCTTATTTTCCTTTTATTTTCTCCGATTTTATTACGCATCCACGATCACCTTCTCGCTTCCATTCCACCTCGCCGAGCTTTGCGTCGAAGCTCCCATCCTCGCTGACCCCTCCGCACCTTCCGACGACGTACGTCAACCTTCATCAGCTCCAGCTCCGCCACCTGGCCGGAGCACCGTCGCCCGACCGCCTCCCTTCGCCTCAGGCCTCGCCAACCATCTTCACTTCTTCACAAACACACGCACGAGCTCCGGCTCTATCTTTCGCACTTGCAGGTACCCAGCTTCTCATTGAACGGAAGCTCGCCGGAGACACCCTCGAGCTTCATCGCCATCGACGTCAGGCCGCTCTCCGACGCTCCTGAGACCACCAGCATCTCCGCCTCCTCGCCACGCGTCTTCTGGGATATCTCCGACCAGTCGGAGGAAGACGTCAGCGACACGAGGAAGAACAAGCGGAGCTGCAGCACCTTCGCTGGAGCCCCGCCTTCTCCTCCGCAGGCGGCGGAGGATCGTCGGAGCAGACGAACAGCGGTCGTTCGATCACGTCGATCGAACGGCCCTCACATCGCCACGCGTCCCCTCACCGCATCAGCTCCCAACCATCGATCGCTCCTCTGATCGAGCGGCCCTCAGCGAGCCACGTCGCCGTCTTCATCGAGCCCCAGAAGCCGTTGGATTATCATCGATCTAAAGGCCCGAGGTCACGCCACGCGTCGGCACCGACACCCCTCGGATCCATCTTGATCCAAGGGCCTTCATTACGCCACGTAGCCTCGGCCCGAACCTCCTCTCCGAGCCTAGGTTCGGGTCACACGAACCTCACTCCAGACCTCCAGAGCGCCCGAGCCTAGCTCCGAGCCTCCGCAGCCATCCGAGCCTAGGCCGCCCACGTGAGGAGCACGTGCGGCCTGGGTAATTTACACAGAGGCCCCTGGAGCTTTCCATAATTGCAAAAAGGTCCCTGTGAAGTTGAGCCCACGTGAGGAGCACGTGTCCTGTGGAGAATTTGCATTCAAGTCCACAACATTATAGGTAATTGCATTTTAGTCCCGTCTGCATATTTGCTTATTGTATTTTTAATTTCCTGTATTGCATTTACACCCATGTGTTTGCACGCATCCCTAGGTTGCATTTTACATCATTTTGCAAATCTAAAAATTGCATGTTGTTGGGAATTTTGTCCTCTGTCTATTGGTACACGTGTCACATTTTTGTAATTCCAGTAGAATTATTAATGAATTAATTGGTGCATTTTTGAAGTATTTTCCCAGTGACACCTTTTAATTTGTAGTTAATTCTCTGTGCTTCCAAAAATCATCAAGAATTCACAGTAGCTTAAGGACATTATTCTTAACATACCATAAAAATTTCATGTCATTTGCACGCATATCGAGGCCTAAACAAATTATTGAGTGATTTTCTTATTTTAATTTTAATTAATTCATCTCACCTTGAAATTAAGATCTGGTAAATTTTCCTGGATTCCTTATCATTAGAGCTATCTAGGATTAATTTTAGTTCTTGAAGAATTTGTGGTTTGTTATTTATTAAAAATTAAAAATTGAAAATCACCCTGTCTGTTTATTTAATTCACAGTAAATCCATTTAAGTGTCTGAAAAATCCAAAAAATTAGTGTAGATCATTTTCACCATCATTAATCATTTGGCCAATTTTCATACTTTTTGGACTTCATTTGATATATTAATTAAATTGAAACGTAAATTGGCATGCATTTTCTGCATAAGTCTGCATAAAAATTAAAAAGACCAAAAAAATACCTCCTCGAAATCCGACACTTGGACGCTTGCTAAAATTTACCTAAGGAGACAGATGCTCCCTGAGATCGACCTTGGACTCCACCAAGTAAAAAAATATCTGCCGCTTAAAATTAACTTAACACTAATTGAGAAGTGGTTTTTGACTAGCCTCTCGTATCCGACTGCAACGAATCACTAACATTGATTTGGACATTAATTTGACCGAATTAACCATAGGACGCAGGACGGTTATCACTGGCGCGCCTCCGGTGGTCTGGACCGCAACAAAAATGCCCAGGAGATTCCTGCGATGATGCTCTGGCGTCTGGGACTCTCAAAATCGCCGGAGAGGCACTGATGCGCTGCTGCAGAAGCGGTGGAGCTCGAAGCTCCAGGTATCTCCGGCGGAGGTCGAATCCGAGTCCCCAGGCAATGTAAGGCCCCTGGTACCTGCAAAAATGGGTGAGAGGGTCTAGGGCAAATTGCTTGGACCCCACGGAGGTGTAGTGGAGGTTGGAACTCGTCGGTGGAAGGCGAGGGAACGTCAGCCGGAGGTGCGCTCCGACGATGAGCTAAGGGAGATGGATCGATCGACGGGAAGCGGATTTTTTTAGGGATTTTTGATACTGACGCTAAGGGGAATAAAATGAAATGAAAATGAGAAGGAGAAGGGTATACCTCGAAGGTGGATGACCTGAGGTGGAGGAACCTCGACGCCGGTGGTCGACGGAAGTGGCGGAGCCGCTTCAGAGCCTCCTCGACTCGCCTGAGGGTGTGAATGCGGAGCTGTCACCTCCAGCAACACGAAGAGCACAACAGGGAGGAGGATCAATGGCTGAGGAGGGTTCAAACTTGGGCTTGAAGGTGGCAGGATGTTTAAGTAGAAGATGATGTCGTCTCCTTCAAGCCAGACTCACGCACGAATGATGGAGATATGGTTGGATCTGAATACTTGGCGTGGGAGAGTGATGATCGGGGATGAAGTCCCAAGAAGGAATCGAGGCGTGAGGACGAACGGATCGAGCTCAAAAATTGGGGGAAATCGGAGAGAAATCAGGGTGTCAGAAATGGCAGGCCTCGGTCAGGGAGTTGACCGAGGTCAACTCTAGACCGCACCTGGTTGGTCCACGTGGACCAACCAGAGAAATCCAGGCAGAAATTATTGAAAAATTCAAAATAAAATAATAAATGACATTATTAATTTTAGGTTATAAAATAAAAAATATTTATTATTTTATGTAGTATTTTATTCCAATTTTTAATTATTTTTATGAAGTGTATTTTTACAAGTTACCTTTATACCCCTATATAGGTATATTATCTATATACTTTATTAATTTTATTTTTATTTTGTGTATTTTAATTTTATTATTTTTATTTCTTATTTTGTAAAATTATAAAACATTTTTATATACATAAAGATATTTTTATTTTATTTTTCTGAATTATTTGGTATATTTAATAAAATATAAAGGTATAATGTATAGGTATGGATATAGGTAGTATACCTATGTATCCTATTTACAAGTATTTTATTTTGTATTTTCTTTGCATTTTTATTCTAAGTTTAATGCACATAATTATTATAAATAATAATTATAAGATTATAAAAATATAAAAATACAAAAATAATGAATAGATAATAAATTGAATATTTTAATCTGTACAAGTATACAATAGGGGTCCAAAACTCAACCTTCAAACCGTAGCTCCGCCAAATGCGAAACCACTGCCATTAAATAGCTTATTTCTATATACAATTAAAGGTGAGTTTGATGCATTTGGAGTTGTTATTTGTGAGATACGGGTCTGGGAAGTTGGGATTCTGGATTTTTATTCAGACCATAACTTTTTATCTGTATATCATTTTTCAGTGAAATCAATTTTGCATTTTTCTTTATTACATTATCTACAACTTTCATGTACAAAGTTCTTCATTTGATGTATAAAAAGTGGAACCAAAAATAGGTCCCAAAATGAATAGAGAATGAATAAAAAGGTATAGATATTTTGTACTGTATTTTGACCTTATCTCCCCCTACTTTATTCCTTGTCGACCTATTCATCTAGATGCCTAGGTCTCAGGGGTTTTGGGTCATAAAATATTTACAATATTTTATTCTTTTTCTTTTCTTTATTTATTCTATAATTTTGGCTTTAATCACAGTATTTTATACACTAATATGATGCACATGCATGAATGCTAAGATGATGTATTTAAGGCTATTTACAAGCATTTGCTAGGGTTTTTGGTGCCAAAATGATAGAATAAAGATGATGAAATGTGGATTCATCACTGAGCAATGGTCAAATGGAAAGAGAACAAAAGTGGCGCAAAGGTGCGGTGTTTTTGATCTTGACCTTAACTCAACTAATCAATCAAACCTAAAGCAATGGATTCACCAACTCGACCCGTGAAGCCGCGAAGGTTCGGCAATTATCTTTGTGAGTTTTAGATTTGATTTTCAGGCAATTATCTTATCACGAGTCCTTAGAGCGATATGCCTATAGGAGAGAGTACTACCGGAAAAGTATCTCGTACTTGTCCTCCTCCTGTGTAACCTGTAGTCTGCACTATTTGAGGTCCTTGTAACCCTTCCTGGATCCCTACTCAGCCAAAGAAATAGAGGGAGGAAGCCGATAGGTGAAACCAATACTTCGGATCTCGCTCGCAACGGAATCACCCGTGAGCGTGCGAGAACCTACCCGGATGCAAGACGATGAGACAGACACCCCCATGAAGGCGTGTCCTATGCTCAATACTTCGGACAAGGTCAATGCTCTACACAATAGAGAGTCATCAATATCGACCAAGCCCTACTCGTCTATGTAAGATAGAAGCGCCAATACTTCGGAAATCCAAGCGATATACAAGGCAGCCACATACTGGGTTTTGGGATCTATTCCTTATGACGGCGCTCACCTCACTGGGAAGGAAACCTTCCTATGCAACTTGAAAACAAATGAGGGCTTTGCTCACCCTAAGGCAATGAGTCCAATTAATCAGTTTTATTTTGGTCAAGTATTTTTAGCAGTCCCTTTTTTAATATTTTTTTTGTTATGACTTATTTTGGGTAGATTCAATACAAGCATCTAACATTTTTTGGTATTTTCTTTGAGTCCTATTTGATCCAAAAATGGAGGGAGAAGGTCGAAAAAGCAATGCAAGGAGGCACCAAGATGGAAATCTCACATTTGTGCCTAGATGATGAATGCAAAGATAGAAGACTTACAGTGCCTCCCAGCTCTCTCCATGCGGGATGCAAAACAGGAATTTATAAATATAATCTATATGCCGATATGCACACGGAAATCATCCTAAGCAGGCAATTGCTACACGTGAAGAACCGAATGCTAAGTACTTAGAACGAAGCCTATGTCCGGTCTCTAATGCCGATCGATGTTTGCCACAACGGATCATGCCTGCGCTGTATACGGTCTCTAGCGGCACGCGGCTTCGAGACTGAGTACTTTCACAATTAATTAATTCTAAGTCCAAACGAGAAGACTATAGGTGCATGCAATGGTTATTAGGTGTTTGTCCTTAGAGTACACGATCAAGCAATCCTAAAAACTAAGGGCTCATTCCACAAAAGAAAGAAAACCAAAATCAAGAAAACAAAAGAAAAATGGCGATGAAAACACGACAAAATGGTGGTGAGCCCCCAAGTGAACAAACACTTGGAAATTAGGCCCGAATGTCCAAGAGTCCAAGGTACATGTATTATTACAATTTAATCAAAAGTCTCTCTCTCACCAAAAAGAAAAAAAACTAACTATCCTCTCTCTCTCAAGTCCTCCTGCTCTCTCCTGTCGGCTAGGATAGAATAGCCGGCTCCGCCTCCTAAGGATGCTCAGGATCCCCTAGGCGATCCTCCTCGGTCAGTGGTCCCTCGCAAGAAAACAAGAAAGGGATGTCAGACAGTTCCAAAATTAATGATACAATAAAATAAGATAAGCAAAATATCTAAGCTAGTAAAAAAATACAAGTCTACTCTACAAGCTGATGCTCCCCGACAACGGCGCCATTTGAAAAACGGAAAAGCGGGAGTCGCTAAATAATGGTCTGACAGATCAGACTCATTGTCACTGAGGCGACTACTCAAGCCTTCACGTTTATCAACAATCAACCCATACAATTAATTAAGCAATCAAGAGCAAGGATCAAAATTTATTATACCCTCTAAGAATGTATAGTGGCAAGCAAGTAGGGGTCGAACACAGGAAGCAAAGGAGTAAAACAAGCAGACAAAAAGTCAAGCCCTATGTATTGTGAACTACTTAGCCAATTTAGACTTTTTTGTGGGTTTTTAATTTTTTATTATTTTTTATTTATTTTTAATTTTATATTTTTGTATTCTTATTTTTTTAATTTTTTAATTTTCTATTTTCTTTTTATATTTTATATTTTTATATTCTTTTTGAAATAAGATATAAAGCTATATAGAATATATAATACAAGAGAGATAAGTGGGAGATAAAAATGGGGAAAAACACTCAAAATACAGGGAATAATTTTTTTTGTTATTTTTATATTTTTCTAGTGTTTTGTGATTTTTCTAGATTTTTTCTAATTTTTTTGATATTTTTTAAGGCAACAATACTAGAAAATAGTGAATAAGTTGTTGGCTGGAACTAAAATGAGGATGAAAATTACCAAATAGTGTCCAAAACTCCTCAAATTAATTTTAAACAACAGATGATAAATCAGAGAAAATCCAAAAATTGAAATTGTATTTTTAGGATTTTTGTGGAATTTTTAAGATTTTTATGAAGGTTTTTGGGGTTTTCTTATTTTTAGGAGTTTTCTTTTATATTTTTTTATTGATTTTTGGGTAGAAGTTAAAACACACTAAAATAACTAAAATATATTTTTGGGGAATTTTTAAAGAAGTTTTTATAATTTTTATGGATTTTATAATGCAAACAGGGATGAAAATGCTTGTTTTTTTCTTTTTTTATAAATATGAAAAGGCAATAAAAATGCAAAATAAAAATATAACATGGAAGACAATGCAACAGGAGGCTATGCTATTTTTGGGGGAATTTTTAGAGATTTATAGATGCGTGCAATAAATATTAAAAACATAAAGAAAATACATTCTACCAGGGGTATTTTTGCAATATGCGAGAAGTTTAAGGGCACAAATGCAATTTCCACAGAAAATATATATTGTAATTAAACTTTTAAGGACTAAATATTAATCACAAAACCTGCAAGGGTATAGGTGCAAAAATCCCAAATCACGTGCGAAAGCACGAGCGCTTGGGAAGGACTATTCTACAATTAACTAAACCCTGAAGGGTTACCTTGCAAATATTGCCAAAAATATTACACGTTATACAAGAGTTCTTGGACTATAACGAAATATGAGAAACTATGGGGGTCTCCTGCAAAATGCCCTTCACCTCACGCACACAGCACGTGAGGTAACGTGGCCGAGGAGCTAGTTGCAATACTAAGAAGTTCTGGGGGGCTGCTTGTAAATATTACAAAACATTTTGAACTGCAGATGAAAGTTCTAGAACTATAAGATGCAAAATACCCAAGCTTGCGCGAGAGCGGACGGCTGAGATGCGTCCACTTAAACACGTGGCACGCGCTGGACGCACGATACCCCTTCAGTGAGGATGGCTACGATTAGACTGCCCGGGAAGATCTGACGGCTCACGTGGGGGCTGATCCAACAGCAGCTGCTTGCGCAGAATATCGGGGGAGATCCAACGGTGCTGGGATGATATGCAAGAACACGCGAAGAATTCGAGTTTGGATCGGCCAAAACTCGAGTTCCAGGGCACCTGAGACTCCTCCGACAGTGTAGATGTGCTCCTGCAGGGTTCCTATGAATGCTGAAGGTCGCAAAAGACTCCGGCGAAGGCCGGAGAGCTCCCAGGAGGGCGGGCGGAGCACACGGGTCCCGGCTCCCTCCGACAAGTCTCCAAAATTGTCCCCAAGCGTGTATGAAGCTCCTGACCTGCAAAAAGAGCGTGAAAGAGTCAGGGGCAAAATGTCCCAACTCCGTGGAGGGTGAAACGGCGTATGAAGGTGATGTGGAGTTGATTCTTCGTCGGTCGGTGAACTCGAGGCCGATCAACGTCGGATCCGAAGGATTCGTGATGATTAGGCGTCGGATAATGGAAGGTGAAATGCGGGGTAGTTTTCTCGCTATGCTAAGAGCTAAATAAACGGTCAAGCAAGGAAGAGACGCCTCACCAAAGAGCACGGGGGATGGGGGTACTCTGACGACGACTCTGGGAAGGGGATACGCTCGATTCGACGCCTCTCCGACCTCTTCGATGTGTGGGAACGCTTCCTGCTGTCACCAGGAAGAGGTTTGACGATCTAGGAGGAGGTTAGAGTGGAGGAAGAGTGATCAAAACTCGAAGGAAAGTCAGGGAGTGTATTTGAAGGTTTGACTGAATGGTAATGGGGCTCCAAAGGACGAGGCATCTAGCATGCATCGACGATATACGCCCCAAGATTAACCTTGGGCGTGTATCCTCGATGAATGGGGAGCAAAATCAAAGAAGGAAGCGACACGAGAAGAGGCAAGGCGTGCTCTCCAAAATTCGGAGAAAAACGCCAAAAAACTACTCTGACAAAACGGTAGAGGGGGGGTCAGACAGTTGACTGAGGTCAACTGTCCGAGCCTTCTGGTTGGTCCACGTGGACCAACCAGGAAAAACCTCTTAAAAAAGAATTAAAAAATCGATTAAAAATAGAAAACGAATTTTATAATTTTTTATTATAAAATAAAAAATGTTTATTATTTTATAAAATATTTTATTATGATTTTTATTTATTTTTTAGAGGTATAAAAATACAAGTTGCCTTTTTAGGCTTATATAGGTATGTACAACTATATATTTTATTATTTTATTTTTATTTTATAATTTTAATTTTAATATTTTTGTTTATTATTTTATATATTTGTAGAATATCATTATACACTTAAATATATTTTTATTTTATTTTTTGATGCATTTTATACAATTAAATAAATAGATATGTAATCTACATAGGTATAGACATAGGTAATTCATCTATGTGTTGTGTTCAAGTATTTTGTTTTTGTATTTTCTTTAAGTTTTTATTCCTGTTTTAATGTACACAAATATTATAAATAATATTTACAAAATTATAAAAAAAATAAAATTATAACAATAAAGAATAAATAATAAAATGAATATTTTAATCTGTACAAGTATACAATAGGGGTCCAAAACTCAACTTTCAAACCGTAGCTCCGTAAAATGCGAAACTACTTCCATTAAATAGCTTATTTAAAATTATGTACAATTAAAAGTGAGTTTGACGTGTTTCGAGTTTTTATTTGCGAGATACAGGTCTGGGAAGTTGGGATGCTGGAATTTTATTTAGACCATAACTTTTTATCTGTACATTATTTTTAAGTGAAATCAATTTTGTATTTTTATTTTTTTAATTATATACAACTTTTATGTTCAAAGTTTCTTTATTTGATGTATAAAAAGTTAAACCAAAAATAGGTCCCAAAATAAATAAATGAATAAAAATAAAAGGTATTTTTATTGGTATTCTGGCCCTTATCTCCCCCTACTTTATTCCTTGTCGACCTAGTCATCGAGATGCCTAGATCTCGGGGTATAGGTTCATAAAATATTTACAATATTTTATTCTTTTTCTTTTCGTTTCTTTATTCTACAGTTTTGGCTTTAAAAACAGTATTTTATACACTTTTTATACAATAATGCATGAATGATAAAATGCATGAATTAATGTTATTTACGCGCATTTACTAGGGTTTTTAAGGCCAAAATGATAGAATAAAGATAATGAAACGTAGATTCATCATCCCCCTATACTTGCATTTGCTAGTCCCTAGCAAACACTTATGCAATAAGTGCAGAAAAGAAAAACAAAGAAAAGAAAAAGAAGAAATGTGGATTAAATTTAATTATCAAACTGGTCTTCACAAAATCAAAGTTTGGAGCTTAAGTTGGACCTTTGGAATTTTAGTGCGGGCGGAACCTTAATGGGAATCGGATTTGAAATCCAACAGCCTTCGAGAATCCCAAAACTCTGCTCAAGTCTCCTCAATAGCCGGGTCAAAAATATCTCAACTCATACGCAAACCCATACGACTATGAATCTGACTCGTTTAGTGGAAGTGATGGTGGCTCTCCCCAACTGAAATGACAAAGAGACTGACTTCTCTAGCATGACAACCCAATGATTCTCTAATCCAATAACTCCTTCCTCGAGGAACGGGGTATTCCCTTCTAAGTTCAAGTAGCAACCAGCTCAAGAGGAGGGGGGAAAGAAGAATGGACGGTAGCCAGTGTAGCTGCCTACATGTCATCCAGTTGCAGGCTCACATGATATGACTTTGGAACTCAAGCTTGCTTATTGACTTTACAACATATGTACATACTTTTGCAGGCATATTACTTTTGTACAGGCCAGTCCATTTTTTTTTCTTTTTCTTTTTTTTTTGAAATACTATTCACAGCAGCATTTACATAGGGAGTTTTTCCTTCTTGAGCCAGTAGACTATTCCTCTTTTGAAGCTTTATTGCAACCCACACTCTCCTGTTTTTAGAATTCCTCATCACTGGACGGCTTGGGGTGCACTTCCCTCCCTAGAGGAGGATAAGTGTTTCCACTTGTGTGCGTCTCATACCGGCAAATCCAATCCCCTCACCACTCCAACTGAGTTGAGCCATGTGAAAGGTGCCGGTGTCCAAGTTAGGTCATTATCAACCAGAGTCGTGTGTGTGTGCTCCGAAATACTCTACTTAGGCAGTCAAAAATCCATTGAACCAAGTCTCGTGATCCTCAAAGAGTTAAGTTAACTAGACATGAAGTACCTCAAACCCAGTTCCTATAAGGTTCCTATTATTAGGCAGATTTTAAGGTCCAACCAAGCTCCAATCTCCGGATTTTACTTAGACTTGTTCAACTATCAAACTCAATCTGAAAAATGTGAATGCTATGCAAATGCGATGCGGAATCCAGAAAATATTTTTGTGATGCAATTATCAAGATTTTGAACTTTTTATGGATTTTTTAAAAGATGATGCATATGCATTTTTTGTATTTTTTTCAAAAAGATTTTTCAAATGTTTTTGGATTTTAGTTTTGCAAATGTTTTTGGGAATTTTTTGAAAAGAAAAGATTTTGGCCACGAATTAGGTACAAATATTTACACGGGAGTGCTTCTTATATTTACAAGAAGTGGATTTTAAGAATTTACAAGGGTAAGTGCTCCATTTTATACAGATATATATAATAAATTTTAGGTGTGATGTATGTATTCCTCAAGCTTGTTTGAAAATCAATTTACAAACAATTTTGAAAAACTATAGTCCAAAATAATTTTTACAAACAGTTTTTACAAACATGTACACATATTTGAAAATCATTTTGCAAAGGTTTTCCAAACAGTATAGATGGATTTTTCAAAATATTTTTACAATCATTTTTCAAACCATTTGCAAATCGTTTTTCAAACATTTTATTTCACACAAGAAAAATGAATTTTTCAAACAAAATGTTTTTTAAAGGTTGAAAACATGTAACAAAACGTTTTCAAAATAGTTTTCAAAATATTTTTCAAAGAGATTTTCAAACTATTTTTCAAACATTTTGCAAAAAAATATTTTCACCTGATTTATTAATCAGTATATACAAAAAGAATTTGAGAAATAATCAACATCTTTTTATTAAGGTTTTTAATGAATTTTAAAGAATTTTGAGCCACAATTATTAATAAAAATATGAAAGTACGAGTTATGGCTAAAGTATATATGCAGTATATACGACCCCCATATACTTAGCTTGAGCTATGTCCTCATAGATCGGAGAGAAAAGAGAAGACATAACTCGTACTAAGTATAGGCAAGTCTAAATAAATAAAAGAATGAATGAACAAGTGAATGAGAAGTTGACCGTCCCCCCTATACTTAGGATCAAATAATCCTAAGTGTAGCAGGTTGTACACAATGCAGGGAGGGTCAAGGGTGGGAGTGAACAGATCGTACTCAGATTGTCTCCCCCTATACTTAGGGTAAAATATCCCTAAGTATAGACAAGAAGAGGAGACAATGGAGAGGATCGAAAGAATGGAGAAACTCGAGGTGCACACCCCCTTATACTTAGGACAAAGTATGTCCTAAGTATAGAAGACTGTCAACAACGGGTGTCACCTTTTTGGTAGAAAAAGAAAATAGAAAATGAAAAGAAGAAAAGAAGAAAAGAAGAAAAGAGATGAAAGTTGATATGAACAACTCGGGATGTGCATCCCCCCTACACTTAGGATAAATTACATCCTAAGTGTAGCAGTGATGAAAGGGATGACATCATGTCGGTAGAATAAGATAGAAGAGAAGTAAAAGAAGAAAAGTTATTCAAAAATATTTTGCTCTGCTTCGCCTTCCTCTGACGTTTTGGAAATATACGGCTCATCCCTGTAGATTACTAGAATAGAGTCAATGACAGATATGAATGTATCATGTTCAAGGTAAGGCTTCAGAAGCTGTACATTGACTACAAACGGTTGTGCGTCAGCTGACATATTAGATATCAATACACTTCCATTGTCACGCACATGATTAATCATAAACGGCCCAGTCCATTTACTCTTCAATTTGCCTGGAAAGATCTTTAATTCCGCATCAAACAACCACACCTTCAGACCTGGCTCGAAGGACTTGCGACGGATATGCTTTTCATGCCACGTTTTGACCTTCTCCTTGTACATCAGGCTGTTGTCGTGTGCTTAATCTCTGAATTCCAATAATCTGATCAGATCCAATTTTCTGTTCTTCCCTGCTTTCTCAGAGTTCAAATTACAGATGTTGATGGCCCATAAAGATTTGTGAATTGATTCAACGGGCTGATGACATGGCTTGCCATACACCAGGCGATAGGGAGACATTCCCAAGGGTGACTTGTACGTTGTTCTGTAAGCCCAAAGAACGGAATCAAGCAGCTGAGACCAGTTCTTGCGATCCGGATGCACAAGCTTCTGTAGAATTGTCTTGATCTCCCTGTTTGAACATTCAGCTAAGCCATTGGACTGCGGGTGGTAAGGTGAAGCAACGCGATGTTCAATACAGAATTCCTAAGTCAGCTTCTTCACCTCTCTGTTTATGAAATGACTACCCCCATCAGATATGAGAATCTTGGGAATCCCGAACCATGCTATGATGTGATCTCTCAAGAATCGACAAGCTGTCCTATTGTCGGCGGTTCGGGCGGGGATAGCCTCCACCTGGTGACTTACATAGTCGACAGCAAGCAAAATATATTCAAAGCCATGGCTGATGGGAAATGGGCCCATAAAGTCGATGCCCCATACATCGAAGATATCTAATATCTGAATGAATTTCATAGGCATCGTGTCTCTCATTCCTATGGTTCTGCCCATCTTCTGACAGTCAATACAGCATTTGATGTAATCATATGTATCTTTGAATAGTGAAGGCCACCGGAGGCCACTCTGAAGAACTTTTGCTGTTGTTCGTTTGCCTGAATGATGTCCTCCAGAATCTTGGTCATGACATAAGGCGAGGACACTTGGAACTTCCTCCAGCGGAATGCACCTTCTCTAGATACAATCTGCCCCCTCACGAAATAAATACAGATCCTCTCACTGGTAGAAATGGATTTTAGACAAGAATCTGTCTATTTTCAACTTCGGCCAATCCTGTGGGATTTTCTTGGTCACCAGATAATTCACGATGTCTGCATAACATGGAAGGGAGGTGACTGACAGAATTGCCTCGTCTGGAAAGGTCTCTGTGATTGGCTGCATGTTCAGCTCAGGAGATTCCGGCTTAGGAAGCCTCGATAGATGATCGGCCACCACATTCTTTACCCCAGGTTTATATCTAATTTCCAAGTTAAATTCCTGGAGGAGAAGGATCCACCGAATAAGACGTGGTTTGGCATCCTTCTTCTGCTGTAAGTACCGAATGGCCGAATGATCAGTGTAAACGATCACTTTGGATCCAAGGAGGTAAGATCTGAACTTTTCCAAGGCAAAAACTACCACTAGCAGCTCCTTTTCGGTGACAGTGTAGTTTCTCTGAGCTTCATCGAGCGTCTGGCTAGCGTAGTGAATCGCAAACGGTACATTATCTTTCCTCTGTCCAAGTACAGCACTAATGGCATAATCTGACGCGTCGGTCATTATCTCGAAAGGCTTAGTCCAAATCGGTGGTTTTAAGACAGGGGCTTGTGTGATGAGTTCTTTCAGCTGATTAAAGGAAAGGAGCACACGATCATCTACAATGAATTCATTCTCCTTGTCGAGCAACTCAGTCAACGGTCTGGCCAATTCACTGAAATCCTTGATGAATCGTCGGTAAAAATCGACATGGCCTAAAAATGACCTGACTTGTTTAATTGTTGTAGGTGGCTCAAGTTTAGAAATTACCTCCACCTTGGCTGGGTCAAACTCCATGCCACGTTTAGAAACAACGTGTCTCAGCACGATTCCTTTGGTCACCATGAAGTTGCTCTTTTCCCACGAGAGCACAAGATTCACTTCACAGCACCTCTGTAATACTCGGTCTAAATAATCCAGACACTGGTCAAATGAATCCCCGTAGACCGAAAAATCGTCCATAAAGACCTCGAGAAAGTTGCCCACCATATCAGCAAAAACTGCAAGCATACACCTCTGAAATGTGGCTGGGGCATTGCAAAGCCCAAACAGCATCCGTCTGAAGGCATATGTACCAAAAGGACATGTGAACGTAGTCTTTTCTTGGTCTTCAGGAGCTATAGCAACTTGATTGTATCTAGAGTATCCATCCAAGAAGCATAAGTATTCCTTCTCGACCAATCTCTCCAAGATCTGGTCGATGAAGGGTAAAGGAAGTGGTCCTTCTTGGTATCCATCCTCGCTTCACAAACAAAGGGAAGCAGGTTGTTGTTGTTGTTGTTGTTAATTCATCTACCCCTTTCACGGGTAAAAATAGAAAAGTTTCTCACGACCAAATAAAAGAATTACAAAGATTATTGAAAAAGATTTTGATTGAGGACTCGTACCCTCTAGATATTCAAAAGAACATTCAAATCCTTGCAACAAAGAAAACAAAAGGTAAAATTCACACCTCTTTTGAGTGGATCATTGATAGTGATGCTTCTGACCATATCACATGTGATCTGAAAGTATTTTGTGAGTACAAATTGTCCTCATGTAAGGATAAAGTTGTTGTAGCTGATAGATCTCCCGCCACTATTGCTAGAAAGGACAATATTTATGTAGTTGATCGCTTCATTCTTCATGATGCTTTGCATGTCCCAGAATTTCCAATAAATCTTCTTTCTATCAGTAAAATTACAAAGGAATTGAACTGCAGAATAATCTTTGACAATAACTCTTGTATGATGCAAGACTTGGTGACGGGGAGGAAGATTGGGATTGATTTGGTAACTGATGACCTCTATCGTCTTCCTCCATGGAGTGGTCACTCATGTGCTTCTGTGTTTTAGAATGGTACAACTAAAAAGACAATTCTGTTTTGGTTAAACGATGGCATGAACGCTTTGATCATGTTAATTTCTCGCTATTGAAAAACATGATGCCTGATATTTTTCCTGATGTGGTTGATAGTATTTTTAGTTGTGAAGTTTGTCAATTGGCTAAGAAAACTCGAACAACTTTTCCTTCATCTAAGAGTAATTCTAGCTATGTATATGAGCTTGTTCATTTTGATGTGTGGGAGCGTGCAATGTGATTACATAGCAAGGATACCGTTATTTTGTAACTTTTGTTGATGATTGTTCAAGACATACTACTAGTTATCTTTTTAAGAATATAAGTGATGTTCCTAAACTTGTCGGTGACTTTAGTTGAACGTCAACATGATACGAAGATTAAAATTTTTCATTCTGACAATGCAAAAGAGTATATGTCTAACTTGCTTCAGGAGATGTTTAGTAACAAAGGTATAATCCATGAGACTTCTTGTGCATATACACCTCAACATATGACATTGTTGAGAGAAAAAATAAACATGTTCTTGAAATTACACTGGCCTTACTTTTTCAGAGAAATGTGCCAAAATAATATTAGGGTGAAGTTGTCCTTACTAGCATGTATCTAATGAATCGGATGCCATCCAGAATCCTTAATGGTGATTGGAGACCCTCCGTTTGCATGAGTTTTTCCTGGTCAATCTCCTTTCAATTTAATACCTTGTGTTTTGGATTGGGTGTGCTTCCTTTACATTAATGTAAAACCCTGTATTTTCTTTTTCCAAAAATCTAGAGTATTTTTGACATCCAAAAAATTCAAATAATCATGCCTTTTCGTAGATTTCGTCGAGATCTTTCCAACGAGCCTAAGAACATCTAATTCTGACATTCCTAACCCAAGATATCAATGTTTTATGTTGGAAGATCGAGATCCATATATGGATCCGAACCGGATCCGAAACTTGATCCATTTACACCTCTCCTTCTATAAATATACTATGATAGGTTGCCCTCTCCAAAGCCCTAGCCACTACTATCCTCCCCTCTCATTGGAGCTCCACCATCTTGGTCAGTGTAGTCATCGGAGGGCCGCCGTCGACGTCGGAGAAGGAGCACCGATCGAAGATCCGCGACCACCATCACGTAGGAAAGCTCGAGGTCACCTTCATACATGCATTCGCTCTACAATCGAGCGACGAAAATATCGTTCTGAGTGAGAGGAGATCCTGAGGGAACATCTCCGGAGGTAACGATAAATAACTTCCTCTTGTTGTTGGTTTCCACGTACTTTTGTCCCTATATTATTGAACATCTCTAGAGCCTTACGTGTTCTTGTAGCATGGTCAATATATTATTGTTGGTGCCTAATTTCACAAATTATACTTCGTCAATAGCATTGTCAATTTTGTTGTGGCTTGATACATAGGCAAATAAAACAAGAGTTTTCATAAAGATATCTATTTCCCTTTCGGTGTTGGTTCCACATGACTTGTGCCATTCCTATAGGTATGTGTATAGATCTGTTAAACTTTTGTAGGATGTGGATATTCTTGTGTCCGTATCTTATTCAGTCCGGTGTGCATTAAAAGAAAATAGTGATTAAACCCTATTTTTTCCTTACTGGAATACTTGAAATCATATTAGCATTAACAAAATACGATACAATCTTCTTTGAGAATATTACTCGCATCTGGAAGAACATGACGTTTGGTAAACTTGTCTTGTGCTAATGGAATTAGATTGTTATAAATTACCAAGGTAAAGTCGATAGAAATTCAGAATGGATTCAATATAAAAAAAACGTATGTGAAATCTTTTGGTATTAATCCACGCAATATACAACATAGATATTTTTTTTATAATGCCATAAATCCAGAAAAACCTATGGTTGACCCTTTTTGGGCCGTTACTCTAATATCCCAAGTTGATTACAAGTAATGTCATGGAAGTGGTAAACGTTGCACTAATTTGAAATGGATGATTAGTAATTTAATATATATGCATACCATATCTATGATCAATGCCTCTCTATATATAATGCAATTAGATTATGGATACTTAAATTTTTCTCAATGATACAATATGCGTAGATCGTTAGGCAAATAGCAAAGGAAATTGGAGTGACTCATCTTGATCTGGTGTCAATAGTGTTATTTTTAAAGGCTACAGGTTACATAGAAATTGTAAAATTGATTTTCTTTATCTACATTCTAAATTACTTCAAATTAATTGATGTTACATTATGTGCAGTATGATAAACGAGAACCTATTAATTACCACATAAATATTGACTAATTGGGATCTAACTGCTCCCATTTTTTTATAGATAGTTGGAACACCATTGAATGCTATATGTGTAAAATGTAGTTGACAGAGGGTATTATGTTTTCTTATATCGCCAGCATAATTCCTATTAATCTTTTTTTATAAAGTTAGCTACCAAAAGTTTGATGGATTCATACATATAAGGAAGTTGTGATTTACATATTAAGTACATAATAGGTCTATCACTTGACCTACATGCCTTCTGTTACCATCTCGTTGAAGTAATTTCAATATTGATTGGGTAGATGGAGATAGGAGCCTCAAGCGATTGGGCATACACCCTTGGGTCCCTGGTAGATGCCATGAAAGCCGCGACCCCAACGGATGAGTTGGGTAACGCATTGTATATAGCAGCCTGGTAGCATCCGAGTCGCTCGACGGAGTTGGCAGGTGGTGCGGTTGGCGTTCTTGGTTTCTCACTTATACACGATTTTAAGACTCGGGTTAAAACTAGATGTGGTTGCATTTAATTTTACTTCGAATATTATTATTGTGAGAGGTGTTCTGGAATATGGTTTGAAGTTGGAGAAATTGGGCTTATAATCTTTTTCATGTTCTAGTTGAACACTGGTTCTTGAGGGTTTACTCAAGATGAATATCAAGTTCCCGCGTAGCGGAGGCCTGCGAGTCGCGTACTTGCATGTGCTAAAATAATACGAGAAATGATTGTTGATCGGGTGTCGGAAATTGTATACCATTGTGGACTCCAATCAACTTGCAGAAATATCAAGATTATGGTGGTGGTACTTAAATGGTTATTATATAAATAAATAAAAGTTAATTATTATGTGATCCAATGTGAATCAGAATAACTTGGTGTGTTTATCAGTTTCTACAATTTATACATGTATCATTTGATAAAGTTGAGTATACCTTCTTGCCTACCCCTACATTAGCTATTATAGTGTTTGTCTCGTTGTTGGGCAATTGCTCATAACGTTACCCTGGTGTGAACCCAACAGGTGTAGAGCGGCAGCCGCAACAGTAGCGGCTTTTGAGGAGATCAGACTTTTCTTCGTCATACTCGCATCAGGCAGGGTGCGTCCTACTTAGATTAACTTATTTATTTCTGCATTATTTTACGTTATGTTTGAGAGACACTGTAGTGGAAAATTTGGAGAGCTGCTTCTACAAAATCATAGTTATATGATGTATCTCATTTTATGGATATGAACTTGATGATTATGGTTATCAATGAGAATGGACGATGCATTTTACTTTTCATTTCACATTATTCTCCTGTTTTTATTTATATTTCAAATGTTAATCTAATGTGCATAAGATGGTTTGCTGAGTATCATAGATCATGGGCGTATTTGGACCATAGGTCCGACGCTCCCGTCTCGTCGGTTTCGGTAGCCGAAGGGGCGGGACGTCACATATGGTATCAGAGCCTGATACTCCATTCTCTCTTTTGCATATTAGAATTGTTAATAATATTTGAAATATAAATATAGCGACAGAGTCTTCTGACCCTGTCATTAGTTAAGGAGGATAATTCAAGTTCTGTTTAAAGTGTCCATTGTCTCTCTAACCATGGAGATAATTTCTAATATAATGATTCTTGCAGGGAGTCATGCCGCCTCGTGTTGACCCTGATATTGTACAGCAATTGGCCTTACTAGTTCAGGTCGTACAGGGTATACAACAATGTCAGGAGGTATTGGAGCAAAGGCTCCTTCAGTAGGATGATTCCTCGTACCAGCCCTCTCGTGAGGAGGAGGGCAGTGTTCACCCTTCGGTGTCTCTGGACCTGGAAGGATCAGATGACCTAGAGACGCTGCAAAAACATCAGACGACCTACGCAACATATCAGATATCTAAGGTGCCACAATTCGTTGGCATCGGCACGCCAGATGAGGCTGAGCTATGGTTGGATCGTGTATCTAAAGTGTTGAGGATGATTCATGCTCCTGAAGAGTCTTGACTTACATTTGTGGAGTTTTCACTAGCAGGCTATGTTGAGCGTTGGTGGTTCGCCACCAAGGAACATCTGGAGGATTCCATAACATGAGAAGTTTTTCTTGACAAGTTCCGTAGTCAGTTCTATCCTGATCACTGGGTTGAGGATCAGAGGAGGTTGTTTGCTGAGCTGAAGCAGGGGTCAATGACGACCTAAGAATACCTCATTTGTTACACTGAACTCTCTCGCCACTCACCAGCGACTACTGCTTTTCCTGAGGAGAATTTACAGAAGTTTATCCAGGGAATGCGTGATGATGTGCAACACCAGCTATCCGCATTGGATTTCACTTCCATCAAGGAGGTGGCTGGTAAAGCTACCAAGATGGAGGCAACTCAGAGTCGGCTTCAGGGGAGTCCATCACATTTCCATCCACCTCAGCCCGGGAGATCTGCTCGTCGAGATTTCTACAGAGCTCGTAGAGAGCGTCGTTTCCACCAGGTGGCTACCACTCCTACCATTAGCAGATTTGTCCCTACACCTACTTTGGAGCAGGGCTTGGCAGGTCGCGATACTACTTCCTTCCGCTCTTCGGCACACTCACAGAGTCGCAAGACAGGAGGTGCTAGTCTTGTCTCGGGAGGCTCCTTTTCTCAATCAGGAGATCGTAGGTGTTTCCACTGCCAACAGCCGGGCCATTTCAAGGCCAAGTGTCCCTTACTTGTCGACAGCTCAGGCAGTCATCAACCAAGTGTACGACCAACTTTCTCACCCGCACAGTCACATAGATCAGCTTCTCGTCATAGAGGTCGAGGCTTTCAACGTCCTCCACCACGACCAACCTTCAGTGCTGCAGATTCTAACGTCCCATCACACCCGCAGGGACAATTGAATGCAATCACACAGGAGCAGGCTCGTGCCTCAGGAGCTGTAGTGCGAGGTATGATTTCAGCGCATGGTATATCCTTACATGCTTTATTTGATTCGGGAGCTACGCACTCTTTTCTAGCACATCGATTAGTGCCCAAGTTAGATAAAGAGTCAGTCTGTGTTCCATATCCTTACTACATCAAGGGCCCCGGGGGCCAATTATTCATAGTGCGACAAGTAGTGGAGAATGTAGCAGTGCAGATCAACGGGCACATATTACCTGCATATCTTTTACTCATTCAGTTAGAAGATTTTGATGTCATTTTAGGTATGGATTGGCTCGAGCAATATCACACATGCCTTGATTGTTTTGAGAAGACGATAGTGTTCCATCTCCCAGACGTACCTACCTTTCAGTTTGATGGACGTACCTCAAATAGTGAGGTCTTGTATGTATCAGCATTGAAGGCCCAACACATGCTCGATCAGGGCTGCCTAGATTTTCTCGCCCATGTTGTGGAGTTACCCGTCGGAGATCATATGATTGAAGACATCAAAATTATACGAGATTTTCCTGATATATTCCCAGAGGAATTACCTGGACTACCGCCAGAGAGGGAGATCGAGTTCGAGATTACTTTGATACCCGACACGCAACCAATCTCCATTCCTCCATACAGAATGGCACCAGCCGAACTCAGGGAGCTCAAAGTTCAACTGCAAGAGTTATTGGAAAAGGGATTTATACGTCCCAGTACATCACCTTGGGGAGCACCGGTCCTCTTCGTGAAGAAGAAGGATGGGTCTATACGCGTGTGCATCGATTACAGGAAATTGAATAAAAGGACGGTAAGAACCGTTACCCACTTCCACGCATAGATGATCTTTTCGATCAGTTGCAAGGTGCAACGGTATTCTCAAAGATTGACCTACGATTGGGTTATCATCAATTGAGAATTAAGGACAATGATGTGCTTAAATCTGCTTTTCGCACCATATACGGTCACTATGAGTTTGTGATTATGCCGTTTGGACTCACGAGTGCACCTACCGCGTTCATGGACATGATGAGCAGAATTTTCCGTCCATACTTAGATCGTTTTGTGGTAGTGTTCATCGATGATATCTTGATCTACTCATGTGATGAGCATGAGCATGAGCAGCATCTTCATACTATTCTTGAGACACTCAGAGAACACAAGTTGTATGCAAAATACAGCAAGTGTGAATTTTGGCTTACCGAAGTAGCTTTCCTCGGTCATGTAATTTCAGGAGTAGGGGTGGTAGTTGATCCAGACAAGATAGAGGCAGTCATGTCCTGGGAACAGCCCAAGATAGTTATCGAGATATACAGCTTTTTAGGCCTCGCCGGCTACTACAGATGTTTTGTTAGTGGTTTCTCGCAGCTAGCTCTACCACTTACTCGTCTGACACAGAAAGATGTCCCTTTCATTTGGAGCGACAAGTGCGAGCTGAGCTTTCGTATGTTGAAAGAAAGACTGACCAGTGCCCCGATTCTCACCCTTCCTTCAGGCCTCTTAGACTTTACGGTGTATACTGATGCATCAAAGGAGGATTTAGGAGTAGTGTTGATGCAACGTGGTCATGTCGTAGCATATGCATCACGACAACTGAAGAACCATGAACGGAACTACCCTACTCATGACTTGGAGTTGGCAGCTATAGTCTTCGCGTTGAAGATATGGTGTCACTATTTATATGGGGTCACGTTTGAGATTTTTACAGATCACAAGAGTCTCAAATATATCTTTGACCAGCGAGAGTTGAATGTGAGGCAAAGACGATGGATGAAGCTGCTGAAGGATTATGACCGCACTATCTCTTATCATCCAGGTAAGGGGAATGTAGTGGCGGATGCTTTGAGTAGGAGAACACATACCGAAGGTACCGCAGCATGGCTACAGACTTGGGATATGCTCACGGCCCTCAGTGAGTGGCACCCATTTGATAGTACTACATATGTTGTAACTATACTTGTCAAGTATAGTGGACTACAGGACAGGATTGTGCATGATCAGCAAACAGTTCAGAAATTACAAGACTTATTCCATCGATACCTGAAGGAGGAGTTTGATGGATTCAGAGTCTGTGAGTCCATCTTATGGAAGGAGGACTGTGTCCGTGTCCCTGATGATGGTGAGTTAAGGAGGGACATCCTAGATGAGTCTCACTGTTCTAGATTATTTATCCATCTAGGAAGCACCAAGATGTATAGAGACCTCCGTCAACACTTCTGGTGGGAGGGGATGAAGAGAGATGTTGCAGAACATGTTAGTCGTTGCCTTACGTGCCAATTGGTGAAGGCAGAGCACAAGCGTCCTCCTGGCTTGTTACAGTCACTTCCTATTCCGTTGTGGAAATGGGAGAGTATCTCTATGGACTTCGTGAACTCCTTACCTCGTACAGTAGGTGGTTATGATGCTATTTGGGTTATTGTGTATCGGTTGACTAAGTGTGCACATTTTATTCCCGTGAACATGACATGCACTCCGGTGGATCTGGCCAAACTATATATTCAACATGTTATTCGTTTGCATGGGATTCCCAAGGAGGTTGTATCTGATAGGGACTCTCATTTCACGTCACATTATTGGGGAGAATTCATGAAGGCCCTAAAAATTGAACTGTGTCTTAGTTCAGTATATCATCCACAGACTGATGGACAATCAGATAGGACAATTAAGACTCTTGAGGATCTACTCAGAGCATGTGCCATTGAGTGAAAAGGATCTTGGAAGGATCACCTTCCTTTAGTGGGGTTCACTTATAACAACAGCTACCATGCTAGTATTGGTATGGTACCTTTTGAGGCATTGTATGGGTAAAGATGCACTACTCCCTTGTGTTGGCAGGAAGTGGGTGACAAGGGTATTTATTTCACTCAGATAATTGAGGACACAACAAGAGCCGTGGAAACGGCTAGAAAGAAATTATTGACTGTACAGAGCCATCAGAAGAGCTATGCTGATCAGAGGCGTCGTGATCTCGAGTTTGAAGTCGGAGATTTTGTCTTCTTTAGAGTATCTCCAATGAAGGGTATTCAAAGATTTGGTATTAAGGGCAAGCTGGCACCGAGATTCGTTGGCCCTTTCGAGATTTTGTCCCGTATTGAGAAGGTAGCATACCGAGTAGCACTCCCCCCTCACTTGGTAGGCGTGCATGGTGTATTCCATGTGTCAAACCTCCGGAAGTATATTCGAGACGCTTGACATGTGATTAGCTATGAGGATCTCGCGGTTGAATCGAATTTATCCTTTCCTGAGGCACCCATGTAGATTTTAGACCGGACAGTCAAGAGGTTGCAATGGAAGGACATTCCTTTGGTCAAGGTATTGTGGCAAAGTCAGAATGTTGAGGAGACCACATGGGAGCCTGAGGCAGATATGCGACAGAAATACCCCTATATTTTTGAAGGTATGATCACGAAACCCTATTTCAATCTTCTTTAAGATTTTAATGGGTTTCATTCTCTTTAAGATTTTTATGCCTGAATCTACATCATATCAAAACTTATATGTTAAATCTTATGTCTCGAGGACGAGACTTCCTTTAAGATTTTTATGATGTAAAATCCTGTATTTTCTTTTACCAAAAATCTGGAATATTTTTGACATCCAAAAAATTCAAATAATCATGCCTTTTCGGAGATTTCATCGAGGTCTTTCCAACGAGCCCAAGAACATCCAATTCTGACATTCCTAACCCAAGATATCAATGTTTTATGTTGGATGATCGAGATCCATATATGGATCCAAACCGGATCCGAAACTTGATCCATTTACACCTCTTATGATAGGTTGCCCTCTCCAAAGTCCTAGCCACCACCATCCTCCCTCTCATTGGAGCACCACTATCTTGGTCAGTGTAGTCATCGGAGGACCGCCGTCGACGTCGGAGAAGGAGCACCGATTGAAGATCCATGACCACCATCACATAATAAAGCTCGAGGTCACCTTCATGTGTGCATTCGCTCTACAATCGAGCGACGAAAATATCGTTCCACGTGAGAGGAGATCCCGAAGGAACATCCTCGGAGGTAACGATAAATAACCTCCTCTTGTTGTTGGTTTCAACGTACTTTTATCCCTATATTATTGAACATCTCTAGAGCCTTACGTGTTCTTGTAGCATGGTCAATATATTATTGTTGGTGCCTAATTTCACGAATTATACTTCGTCAATAGCATTGTCAATTTTCTTGTGGCTTGATACATAGGCAAATAAAATAAGAGTTTTCATAAAGATATCTATTTCCCTTTCGGTGTTGGTTCCACATGACTTGTGCCATTCCTATAGGTATGTGTATAGATCTGTTAAACTTTTGTAGGATGTGGATATTCTTGTGTCCGTATCTTATTCAGTCCGATGTGCATTAAAAGAGAAGTAGTGATTAAACCCTTTTTTTCCTTACTGGAATACTTGAAATCATATTAGCATTAACAAAATACGATACAATCTTCTTTGAGAATATTACTCGCATCTGGAAGAACACGACGTTTGGTAAACTTGTCTTGTGCTAATGGAATTAGATTGCTATAAATTACCAAGGTAAAGTCGATAGAAATTCAGAATGGATTCAATATAAAAAAACGTATGTGAAATCTTTTGGTATTAATCCACGCAATATACAACACAGATATTTTTTTTATAATGCCATAAATCCAGAAAAACTTATGGTTGACCCTTTTTTTGGCTGTTACTCTAATATCCCACGTTGATTACAAGTAATGGCATGGAAGTGGCAAACGTTGCACTAATTTGAAATGGGTGATTAGTAATTTAATATATATATATATATATATGCATACCATTTCTATGATCGATGTCTCTCCATATTTAATGCAATTAGATTATGGATACTTAATTTTTTTCTCAATGATACAATATGCGTAGACCGTTAGGCAAATAGCAAAGGAAATTAGAGTCACCCATCTTGATCTGGCGTCAATAGTGCTATTTTTAAAGGCTACAGGTTACATGGAAATTGTAAAATTGATTTTCTTTATCTACATTCTAAATTACTTCAAATTAATTGATGTTTGCATTATGTGCAGTATGATAAACGAGAACCTATTAATTACCACATAAATATTGAATAATTGGGATCTAACTGCTCCCATTTTTTATAGATCGTTGGAACACCATTGAATGCTATACGTGTAAAATGTAGTTGACAGAGGGTATTACGTTTTCTTATATCGTGCATTCCTATTAATCTTTTTTTTATAAAGTTAGCTACCAAAAGTTTGATGGATTCATACATATATGGATTAAAGTTGTAATTTACATATTAAGTACATAATAGGTCTATCACTTGACCTACATGCCTTCTGTTACCATCTCGTTGGAGTAATTTCAATAGTGATTGGGTAGATGGAGATAAGATCCTCAAGCAATTGGGCATACACCCTTGGGTCTCTGGTAGATGCCATGAAAGCCGCGACCCCAACGGACGAGTTGGGTGACGCGTTGCACCTAGCAGCTCGGTAGCATCCAGAGTCGCTCGACGGAGTTGGCGGGTGGCGCGGTTGGTGTTCTTGATTTCTCACTTATACACGATTTTAAGACTCGGGTTAAAATTAGATGTGGCCGCATTTAATTTTACTTCGAGTATTATTATTGTGAGAGGTGTTCTGGGATATGGTTTGAAGTTGGAGAAATTGGGCTTATGATCTTTTTCATGTTCTAGTTGAACACATGTTCTTGAGGGTTTGCTCAAGATGAATGTCAAGTTCCCGCGTAGCGGAGGCCTGCAAGTCACGTACTTGCATGTGCTAAAATAATACGAGAAATGATTATTGATCGGGTGTCGGAAACTGTATACCGTTGTGGACTCCAATCAACTTGTAGAAATATCAAGATTATGGTGGTGGTACTTAAATGATTATTATATAAATAAATAAAAGTAAATTATTATGTGATCTAATGTGAATCAGAATAACTTGGTGTGTTTATCAGTTTCTACAATTTATGCATGTATCATTTGATAAAGTTGAGTATACCTTCTTGCCTACCCCTACATTAGTTATTATAGTGTTTGTCTCGTTGCTGGGCAATTGCTCATAACATTACCCTTGTGTGAACCCAATAGGTGTAGAGCAGCAGCCGCAACAGTAGCGGCTTTTGAGGAGATCAGACTTTTCTTCGTCATACTCGCATCAGGCATGGTGCGTCCTACTTAGAGTAACTTATTTATTTATGCATTAGTTTACGTTCTGTTTGAGAGACATTGTAGTGGGAAATTTGAAGAGCTGCTTCTACAAAATCATAGTTATATGATGTATCTCATTTTATGGACATGAACTTGATGATTATGGTTATCAATGAGAATGGACGATGCATTTTACTTTTCATTTCACATTATTCTCCTGTTGTTATTTATATTTCAAATGTTAATCTAATGTGCATAAGATGGTTTGCTGAGTATCATAGATCATGGGCGTATTTGGACTGTAGGTCTGACGCTCCCGTCCCGTCGGTTTCGGTAGCCGAAGGAGTGGGGCATCACAATTAATGGTCCTAATGTAAAGTAATTGGATCCTAGAGCTACAAAAAGTTTTTTTCTTGGTTACTCTACTACTCGGAAAGGATACATGTTTCAATTCATCCCTAAGTAAGGTGGTTGTCACAAAAGATGTTATCTTTTTTTGAGACAAAAGCATTCTTTCATCCTTCTCCTCTTCAGGGGGAGAACAAATGTAAAGAGGATCACGATCTGTAGTTCTTAGGTGACGTTGACTCACAAGAGGAGTCTCATATTTCGGAGGAGTCATATTTGTAAAGGCAGACACATAGGTAAAACAGATTATTTGAGAAAGTTTACACTAAGAGAGCCAGGGGTGATGAAGAAGGCACCAAGCCCAATCCATCTTAACCCCTCAATGATCCAAGTCCAACTTCCTATATGAGTATACATGTTGCCTGTGATGAATATGCTAACTGAGATGCAGGGGGTCGGTGAGCAACTGCAAGATTCCATTGCAAACAGACAAGAAAAGAGAGTGATCAAGACTCCTGCTAGATATGTGGAATGTACTCAACATTCGATTCAAAGATATGCTTCCTACTCAAATCCCAGCCCCTCTTATAATTGCTTTATCACCTCTCTTGATGCCATTGACATTCCCAAGAACATTAGTGAGTCTAGAAATAATCCAAATTAGTTGCTTGCTATGCAGGATGAGATGAATGTCCTTATAAAAATGATACTTGGGAGTTCATTGATGTTCTAGAGGGCGCTCATCTTGTTAGGCTGAAATGGGTGTATACCATTAAGTATAACCCACAAAGATCTATTGACGGATACAAGGCTCGATTAGTTGCAAAGAGATTTAGTCAAAAATATGGATAGATTATCTAGAGACGTTTACCCTTGTTGAGAAGATGAATAAAGTCCTGTTATCATCTCTATTAGTGTTCAACGAGGTTGGAAGATGTCACAATTGGATATTAAAATTGCTTTCTTGAATGGGGAGTAAAAGAATAAGTCTATATGGCAATGCCTGAAGGTTATGAGAAAAAAGGGAAATGCTACAAATTAAAGAAAGCTTTTTACGAGCTTAAACAATCTCCTAGAGTGTGATTCAAGCAATTTTGGGTGACTATGCTTGATATGGGATATAAACAAGTAAATGGAGGTCATACTCTCTTTGTAAAGTCTATAAATGAGAGAACTTCTATCCTTCTTGTATATTGTATATGTTGATGATATGATTGTTACTTGTGATGATGAAGAAGAAATTTGCAAATTAAAGAGTAGACTTGCTTCTGAGTTTGAGTTAAAAGATCTTTGAATGCTAAAATACTTTCTTGGTATTGAGATAGCAATAACTAAAAATGGCTTGTGCCTATCCCAAAGGAAGTATATTTGCTCTTATCTTCTAAAGGACACATGCAAACTTGGATGGAAGCCTTCCACCACTCCTATTAATGCTAATCATTGTTTGAGTGTTCATGATGGAGAGAAAATTGAAGAAAGCCAAAAAAAGTGTTATCAGAGACTTGTAGGTAAAGTGATTTATCTTGCCCTTACAAGGCTTAATGTTATTTATGTTGTGAATGTGTTCAGTTAATTCATGCATGCTCCTTCTCATATTCAGACCCAGGGAAAAGATTAATATCTAGAAGCGAAGCAAATTTGGATATTGGAGTTTATATTGATGATAATTGGGCAGGTTCTATTGATAATAGGAGATCCACTTATGATTACTATATCTATCTAGGAGGAAATCTTGTTATCTATCGAAGCAAGAAATAGTGTTGTTGCAAATAGGGTCATCGAGATGCTATGGTTGAAAAATATCCTACAGGATATTGGGATAACGGTTGATAAGCCAATGAAGTTATTATGTGATAACAAGGCCATCATCAACCTTGATAATAATCATGTACTCCATGATAGAACAAAGCATGTTGAGATTGATAGACATTTCATCAGGGAACGAATTGACTACGGAGACTTATGCCTTCTGTACATCAAGATAAGTTATCAAGTTGATGATGTGTTTACCAAGGGTCTCATGGTAGATTTTGAGAAAAATGTGGACAAGTTGGGTATGTTTAATATTTATGCTCAACTTGAGGGGGGGTATTAACGTTACTTGTATTTGTTAAATGGATCTTGGGTGAGGACCCATTTACCCAACTTCTTATATATGTAACTCACCCCACTGAAAAGATGAGAGTAGAAACCTTTACCATTTAGGGGCTATGGCACGGAGGCTTCAATCTCTCTTTGGTTTTTCCCTCTCGATTTGAGAGGTTTCCACGTTAGGCCTTATGGCTTCTTAGATGATTTTCTTGGAGTCAAGTACCTCTCAAATAGCAGAGATGAATAAGTAGATACTATAAAACGAGTATGTATATGTATTTATTTATATATTAAATAAATATGAAAGTATAGCATTCAACTAATAGCGATCATATTTGTTAAAATATAAGTTTAACATGGAGAATACTCCCAAGAAGCTACGTAACTTGTATAATATTAAGTGGGAGTTATAGTTATAAGGCGACTAGTATGTGAACTGAAAATCTACCCAGCATCTTATCATATCGAATGCGGTTGCGCAAAAGCCTGCGCGGGTTCAAAACCTTTCTTGTAACGAGAGTTACAGAGAGGTGCATTAATCCTTATTATTATTTGTGATTTCAATTCCAAAATCTAATCTTATGGATTGAATCTTATATTATTGCTCGACATACACTTCAAATTTTATTAAAATCTGAGATTATTTGTTATTTTATTTTAACGATCGATCTATAAAGTTAAATTTTAGAATCGAAATGGCAAAAAAAAAAGAATTGCAACACCTTTGTGTTACAGCGAAGGATCAAGCCCTGTCCAAAAAAGCCTTGAATGCCACCTAGCGTCATGCAGATGCTCCTCGAGGCATGATATTACTTTGGCAATTTTCCAAACAAACGAGGACGCCTCTGCTATTTCTCAAAAATATTGATGTGTCGGAGGCAAAAAGCTCTCATCAGATGCCTAAAACCTAGCTTCGGGTTCTTCATTTGTGTGGCGCCGAGTGGCGTTGTTGCGGGGCTCGGAGGAGATCCTCAATTATGTGGCAAAGGAATGGGCTCGCTGGATTCGGTTCGGCCAGTTTTATATAATTAATTTCAAAAAAAATAAAAAATCAGGTTCAACCGGTGGTGGGATCGGTTTGACCCAGGTGGTCAGATCAGATTGACCTGAATTAACCCGAATTGACCCTTTTGATGGTTTGATAAATTTTCAAAAAATAAATATTTAAATAATGAAATAATAATAATTTTATCACTTGTGCATTTCTTAACCTCTAAAATATCAATTATGCCCCTCGCTTTTTGAAATATAAGTTGTGACACTACTTTCTTAGAGCATTTTTCAAGAAGTAAGTATAAATAAATGATTGCAATATTGTATTCATATGTAATGCTAGAAAATGTGATTAACTTTTATAGAGTTTTACTCGAAATTACAATCATATTATTTATTGAAAAATTTGATATTTTAAACTATTATTCCATTGATATATAAATACATACTTACATATATGTATCCGATTTTATCGGTTCAAAAAACATGTTCGACCAGTCGGCCGGTCCAATTTTTTGAGTCGATAAGAATGGTGACATCATGCTGACATCATCACCGGTCCATACGATTTGGAACGACAGTCCGACCTGGTTGGACCAAACCGAAGACTGACCGGTTCAATGTCCGGTCTGATTTTTAAAACCTTGGTTGGGGGTCATTGGTGTGTCGCCTCTGCCAAAGACCTGCAAGCGACAATGGTTGCTCGAGCCCTCAAGCTCGAGTAAGGGTGTGAATCACTAAGAAGAGGTGAGTTGAGTGGATATCTCCTGTGGAAGAGCGAAGGAGGTCGAGGGCTCCGACCACCATACGTGGCCGGAGTGGGATGTGTTGCAAAAATAAGGCGATGAAGTGGGGAGGTCGAGGAAGATGGTGAATGGGCAGGGCCGAACCTGTGGGTTGTTTGGAAGTGCAACCGCCTAGGACCCATGAACTTTAAGGGGCCCATTTTCCTACATGTTGAAAAATCTAAAAATAGGCCCATTAGATCTCCAATTATCTCAATATTTCCATTGCCAGATTCCCAATATAGAAGAGATGTTTGCTCTTCCCATGAAATCCTCTACTCAACAGCTACATTTTATCTTTTTAAGCAATTCTTATTTTAATTCATCACCCTCACTTTCTCAATATCTTTGTTGTTATGTTCTCTCGATCTCTCTCTCCCGAAAAAAACGAATGGGAACAACATTGGTCAAGTGCAGGTGTCCGCTTTGTTCTCTTGATTTCTTTCTCCCAAAAATTTTGGAAGGGAGGAACGACACTGGTCAAGTGCAGGCATCCGTCGTGGCTTAGGGGGTTGCGGACTTGAGGGGAGGGGGGAGGGGGAATGCTTTTGGGTGTTTTGCACTCTCTATGATCCGGCAATTCTTTTGTTATTATTGTGTTATCATATTTTTTAAATCTCCTATTCTTTACTTGGTTTGCAGTTCGGAATTCTTTAAGTTTCTGGGACTGCGACTTTCCATAGGGATTTATTGTTAACAAATAATTATTATGCCATAGATTACAGTTTCTTGTAGTCAAACTGCTCGTATTCTTTGTCCAACGTTATTGTAGATATGACAATCACATCTTTAAAAGGTAAATTTGAGCAATTAAAAGAATTTGAAAATATGTTTGGATTTTTATTCTATTCAAATACGTTAATGGCATTGGATGTTAAAGAGTTAAGAGAATATTATGTTAATTTGTACTCCAAATCTTATCATGATGATTCGTATGATGTTGATTTCAATGATTTTTACTCTGAATTAAAAATACTGCAAATGACTCTATCGAATGAGTCAATGTTTGCTATTGAAATCCTTAAGTTTATAAAGTATGTGGATTATTATCCGAATGTTTTGATTGTATATAGAATTTTTTTAACCATGCTTGCGACTGTGGCATCAGCCGAAAGAAGTTTTTCAAAGCTAAAATTGATTAAAACATACTTGACATCATCAATGTCGCAAGAGAGTTTAAATGGTTTGGCAACATTATTAATTGAGAATGATCTATGAGAAAACATTGACATGAATGTTATTATTAATGATTTTGCATCATGAAATGCTCATAGAAATCATTTTTATAATTTTTAGTTCATAACTTATTATTTGATTCCCGTAGGTCATAAACATCCATAGTTCTTTGTAACATTTTAAAAACCTTATTTATAAGATACTTACAAATTTAGAAAATTATTTTTTATAAGGGCTCTTTTTTTTTCTTTTTGCCTAGGGTCCATAAAATGTAAGGAACGGCACTGTGAATGGGTCGGCACGGCAAGGAGAACACGTTGGGACTTGCGATAGATAGCAAGGGAGATGTAGACGAACAGAGGAATGAGTCTTCAACCAAATCGGTATAGAAAAGATATTTTTTGTTCCTTTTTAATTTGTATTTTGTATATAATTTTATATTTTTAAATAAAAATATATCAGACATGTAATAAAATAAGAGGTTGAGGAGCTTGCACCAAGGTGCATGTAACTTTACATGCACTGGTGTCATAAACGTCTATTTTTTATTTTTTTGAAATGAAATCATATGGAATTTAGATGACATATATCATCATGTTATTAAAAATCAACTTAATTCGAGACTTCTAACCCATTCATCAAGACTGAGAAATTTTAACGGTCTCAGAATTACTGAAATTTAACCTTTCCAGCCGGACATGTTAGGAATATATGTTTTACACAGAATTTGGAGAACATATTCTAGTAATAATTGTAAGTAAATCCTCCAAGATTTCTATTAAAAAAATGGGCATTTATGATACCGGTGCATGTAAAGTTACATGCACCTTGGTGCATGCTAGTACACTTCATTATTAAATTATATATTTGTATAAATATATTATACACACAGTATATGCATATCATAAACTTTTTAGTTTTTAATATGTGTATCTATATTAATATCCATAAAAAAAGTATACACAAACAATATACATGTAAATCATTGAAGTTTTTAGTTTATAATGTTTGTATATAATCATATTAGAGCATTGAGAGGACCTTTCCATAGTACGAGAGGATCGGGAAGGATGCACCTCTAGTGTACCAGTTATCGTGCCCACGGTAAATGCTAGGTAGCCAAGTGCGGAGCAGATAACTGCTAAAAGCATCTAAGTAGTAAGCCTCCCAAGATGAGTGCTCTCTTATTCCGACTTCCCCCGAGCCTCCGGTAGCACAGCCGAGACAGCGACGGGTTCTCTGCCCCCGCAGGGATGGAGCGACAGAAGTATTGAGAATCCAAGATAAGGTCACGGCGAGACGAGTCGTTTATCATTGCGGGGTCTGTTTAGATAATGAGGATCTAATTCTAGGTTATGTTTCGGAGAGGATCCGACGCAGATTTATACGCATACTACCGGGGGATAGAGTCAAAATCGAAGTAAGTTGTTATGATTCAACCAGAGGACATATAATTTATAGACTTCGCAACAAGGATTCGATCGATTAGGTATTTTTTTAGCATCCTCCTCATGGGGATAGAATTTGAGATTCCAAAATTAAAGGGATTTTTTCTTTCAAGAAGTAGATTCAGAATTAAAAAGAAAAATTATACAACGGTGTCTATGTTCACATCTATCAAAATTTGGGTATCAATAAATTCGAGAAAAAAATCCAGCAACCGACGTGTTAGTCATTCTACACATTGGATGTCACTGAAAAATTAAATACAACCTTTCTTATTACACAATCCATTCTCAAGAGGTGTTACCTTCTTATTTTTGACATTGACTTTGGTTTCTGGATTGTCTGCACTTTTTTGGTCATGAGCTTTCGGTATCTTCTAGACATTTTTTATTTTTCTTCACGTTGGATCTTCGGTGTGAAATGGATCGTTGTGCCTTCCCTGTTTATTTGGTTTTCAGCTTCAAAATATGATCTTTTTCTTGTTGGATTGGACGTTGTAAGGAACCTTCTTCTTGAAAACTAGTTTTTGGTTTTCTTTGGTTGATCGGCGATGAAAATTTTTGATTTTTGGAAATTGTGTTCTTTTCCTTTTCGAAATAAAAATGATTTTCGGACCGTTTGGATGATTGAGCAAAGTTATCGAATTCTGATTTTTGGGGTATTCTATCTTTTGTTGTGGAGCAGGTTGCAGTCGTAGTTGATGGGCTTGATGGTAAAAAATGTTACACTGAGCTTCTTCCTTTTTTGGAATCTTATACTTTTGGATTTACATAACAACATATTACACTTCTGTTGGATTGTAGATGAGCAAGATCTTGGAATATCGGTCTTTCTTGAGGAAGACAATATCTTCTTCTGGAAAGGTGTTGGGTATTTATTATCCAATTTCAAAAGAGGATGGGGTTGTTGGGTAATTATCTCCTTGAGGACCTATTCCAAAATAGAATGAGGGGAGAGATAGGTGGTGCGAGATGGTATAAATAAGGACCACATGCAAGGCAAAGGAGATCATCTCTCTCTCGTTCTTCCTCTCTTAGTTCTCTCTCCCCATGCAAAGTGCGAAAGCAACCCGCGCACGGCGCTAAGAGTACCCTACGGGGGTGTGAAGAGCAGCCGCATCTGCGAGGAGCGTCTGCGTCAAAGGTGTGAAGAACATCCGCAATGAGGGTCTGTTCTTGGGGAGGGACAGCTCGTGATGAGGAGAAGCATCAGTATTGTATTCTTCAAGTACAATGTGACAGTTATCTAATTTTATTCTTGTAACTGAGCCTCAGTTTTGTTGGGCAACAAAACTAAGAAGACATTGTGCCCTCACATTTTCTACTTAGTGGATTTATTGTGGGTCGTTATGTCATGTGGGTTTTTCCCCTCTCTCACATCGAGGAGGGTTTTCCCAAATAAAACTTCTCGTCTCCCTGTGATTACTTAATTATTGTGCCTCGATTATTGTACTTGGTTCATGTGTACGGAACGTTCCGCTTCCGATCATCCTTTCTAAGACAGGTTAGGGTAACTCCAATTTCCCAACAAGTGGTATCAGAGCTTGTATTGTCGAGATGGAGAAGGATGATGAAGGCATGATTATTAAGTTGACAATCACAATTTGGCAAATATGGAAGGCCAAGATAGAGTATATCTTGTATTGTAAGGACCTCCATGATCCGGTAAAAGGAGAAACAGCCAAGTTCGAGGGCATGTCCATAAGTAATTGGACGAAGCTGAACAGGAAAGCAGTCGGTACCATCTGAAAGTAGCTGAACTTATTGGTATTCCACCATGTTGCATACGAGACAAATGCAAAGAAATTATGGGAGAAACTGGCAAAACTCTATGAGCAGAAGACGTCCACTAACAAGGTGTTCTTGATTCAGAAGTTGGTGAATCTGAAGTACAAGGACGGGATGAAGGTTATTGAACACTTGAATGAGTTCCAGAGTCTCATCAATCAACTAAATACCATGAACATGATGCTAGATGATGAATTACATGCGCTTCTTCTACTGGGTTTCCTACCAGACAGTTGGGAAATCCCGATGATTATCATAAGCGACTCCGCTACAGATGGCAAGATGACCATCACTATGGTCAAGAGCAGTCTCCTGAATGATAAAATCAGATGACGATAATTTGGAGAGTCATCTTCTTCACATGTATACACAGTTGAAGAAGAAGCATGCCAAGCAGCAGGGAAAATCATGAGAGAGACCCATGGAGAAGTCTGAGGATAGAGGAAAGTCTCATCATTGCAACAAGCATGGCCACTAAAAGAGAGACTGCATAGTCTAAAAAAGAGAGCAAGCAGAAGCTAAAAAATCAGAAGAAAGATGATGATGATGACATCATTGTTGTAGCAGTGGCTGGTGACAATGAAGATCAGTTAGTTCTCACTATTTAGGAGCAATGTCTACATGCAGGGGATGACTCCGAGTGGGTTGTTGATACGATCGCTTTCTACCACATGACTTTGCACATGGAGTTCTTCACTTCCTATATAAAGAGACATTTTGAAAGAGTCAAGATGGGTAACAACAGTTACTCCAAGATCGATGGCACAGGCACCATCTCAGTTCAGACTGATATTGGATGTCAAATGACTCTGCAGGATGTTAGGCTCGTTCCTGACTTGTGATTTAGCCTCATATCCGGTTCTCAACTGGATAGGAAATGGTACTATCTGAAGTTTGGCAACAACATATGCAAGATCGGCAAGGGTTCTCTTATCATTGCCAGAGGCAGGTTGTGTTGTACGCTTTACAAGACTTGGTTAAAGTTCATGGATGAAAGCCTACATGATAGTGAGGCTGACACGTCGGATCTTTGACATCATCGACTCAGACACATGAGCCAAAAAGGCTTACAGATTCTGAGCGGGAAGGAGTTGATTCCATGCCACACTAACATCACGTTGTCACTTTATGATTCATGTGAGATTGGAAAGAACAATAGTGGAACTTTCAAGACCAAATCAAAGGTGAAGGAAGACCTTTTGCAGTTAATTCACTCTGATGTGTGTGGTCCTATGGACATAGCATCTTTAGGAGGAAACAAGTATCTTATCTGACATTCATTGATGATGCATCAAGGAAGGTGTGGGTTTATGTGCTGAGGACGAAGGATCAAGTTTTTGATTGCTTAAAGAAATTTCATGCCGTGGTGGAGCGTGAGATAGGAAAACTATTGAAGTGCTTGTGCACAAACAATGGAGGGGGGTACACCTCTCAGAGCTTTCAGAGCTACTGTGCAGAGCATAGGATCATGCATGAAAGCAATGAGCCCGGCACACCCCTGGCACAATGGTGTTGCTAAATGAATGAATAGAACTATTATGGGGAGAGTTTGTTGCATGATGAAGACAGCGAAGTTGTCCAAGACCTTTTGGGTTGAGGTGATTCAGATCATTTGCTATTTGATCAATCGATCTCCATCTGTTCCCTTGAATTTTTAGGTCCCTGAGCGCATTTGGTCTAGAAAGGGTCCCTCATATGCTTATATGAGGGTGCTCGAATGCAAAACTTATACATTTATACCAAAGGAATAGAGGAAGAAACTTGATGATAAGGCAGTGTCCTGCATTTTTGTTGGCTATGGAAATCAAGAGTTCAGATACCGACTTTGGGATCTAAGGAAGAAGACCATCATCAGGCATAGAAACGTGATTTTCTATGAGAATCAGACTTTGGCTGAGGATGACAGTGGTGATGGCGACTCGGATGGGATTGCTATGGATGATGATAGCGATGAGGACTCAGATTCCTCTATAGTACAGGGTATATATGGAGAAGATGCACAGTCAAAACAACATGAGCCAGATGCAGACCCTGCTGATGCAGGTCTAGGGGATCTTGGGTTAGGGGAGCAACGTCATCAAGATGCAGATGCAGCAAAACCTTATGTCAGGAGATCTGAGAGGGCATATCAGCCATCATCCGGCTATCCTACTTCCTAGTGTGTGATGCTGATTGATCATGATGAGCCTTGCACTTTTGAAGAGGCATAAGAGCATAAGGAGAGAGATTATCGACGCAATGCAATGAATAAAGAGATGCGGTCTTTGAAGAAAAATCATACCTATGATCTTGTTGAGCTTCCTGCAGGTGAGAGAGCGTTGAAGAATAAGTGGGTCTACAAGTGAAGTTAGATGATGGTGGTAAACAACGGAAAGGCAATGTCAGATTGGTTGTGAAGGGATTCAACCGAAAAGAGAGCGTGGACTTTGATGAGATCTTCTCACTAGTTGTGAAGATGAATTATGTGAAAGTGGTGTTAGGCTTTGTTGCAAGCCTAAACTTTGAGCTAGAGCAGATGAATGTGAAGACGGCTTTTCTTCACGATGAACTGAAGAAGAGATTTACATGGAGCAGCCATAGGGATACTAGGAGAAGGGGAAAGAGCACATGGTTTGCATGCTGAGGAAGAGTCTCTGTAGCTTAAAGCAAACCCCTAGACAGTGATACCTGAAGTTTGATGTTTTCATGATGAAGCAAAACTTCAAGAGGACTACAGCGGATCCATGTGTGTGCGTTCGACGTCTTCCGAATGGCAAGCTCATTATCCTATTGATCTATGTGGATGGCATGTTGATAGTTGGTCATGATCATGTGTTGATCGCAAAGCTCAAAAAGGAACTCTCCAGAGAATTTGAGATAAAATCCTTAGGCAAGGCAAGGAACATGCTTGGGATGCATATCACTCATGACAGGAAGAAGTGCAGGTTGTGGTTGTCACAAGAGAAATATGTTGAATGCATTCTGAAATGATTCAACAAGAAGAACGCGAAGCTTGTCAGCACGTCCCTTGTCTCTCAGTTTAAGTTGACGAAAGAGACATGTCTGTATACTTCTGAGGACAAAGCTTAGATGGCCAAGATTCCTTACCAGTCTGCAGTTGGCAGCCTTATGTAAGCCATGGTTTAACCAGACCCGATATTGCTCATGTTGTGGATGTAGTGAGAAGATTCAAGTCAAATCCACGGAAAGATCACTGGGAAGCACTGAAATGGATTCTGGGATACTTGAGAGGGACCTCAAGTATGTGTCTGATGTTTGGGAGGTCAGATCCCAAACTTTTTAGATACACAGATGCTGACATGCAAAAGATGGGGATCAGAGGAAATTGACGTCTGGGTACATTTTCAGTTTCGTAGGGGGAGCAATTTCGTGGCAGTCCAAGTTGCATAAATGCATTGCACTCTTAACGATTGAAGCCGGGTACATCGTAGCGGCAGAAGCAAAAAAGAAGTGATGTCGTTACATGATTTCTTAGTGAACTTGAATGTGAAGATAGTGAGTTGATTGTTTTCTTTGATATCCAGAGTGTCATTGATCTGAGCAAGAGCACGATACACCATGCCCACACAAAGCATCTAGATGTGCGATATCATTGGCTGAGAAATGTTATTGACAAGAAGCATGTCATTCTGAAGAAGGTCCACGTAGATAAAAATCCATCAGATATGTTGATAAAGGTCGTGACTCATGACAAGCTACAGCTCTGTAGAGAGTTGAGCGGTGTCACCTCTCAGTGATCATCTTCTTGGCAATACCTCTCCATTGGGACCGGAGGGTGAGGTTGTTGGGTAAGTATTGTCCAATTCCAAAAGAGGATGGGGTTGATCTCCTTGGGGACCTATTCCAAATAGGATTAGGAGAGAGATAAGTGGTAGGAGATGATATAAATAAGGACTCTATGCAAGGAAAAGGAGATCATCTCTCACTCATACATCTCCCTCTTCCTCTCTTAGTTCTCTCTACCCATGCAAGGAGAGAAGCAGCCCGCGCAAGATGCGAGGAGCAGCACGCGCAAGGCACAAAGAGTAGCCCGCAGGGGCATGAAGAGTAGCCACATCTGCGAGGAGCGTCCTTGCCAAAGGCGTAAGGAGCAGCTGCAATGAGGGTCCATTCTTGATGAGGGACAGCTCATGACGAGGAGAAGATTAGTATAGTGTTCTCCAAGTACAAGGTGATAGTTATATGGTTTTATTCTTATAACTTAGCCTCAGTTTTGTGAGGCAACAAAACTGAGAAGACATTGTGCCCTCTCGTTTTCGACCTAGTGGATTTGTTGCGGGTCATCATGTCCCGCGGGTTTTTCTCCTCTCTCACATCGAGGAGTGTTTTCCCACGTAAATTTTTTCGTCTCTCTGTGGTTGCTTGATTATTATACATCGATTATTGTACTTGATTCACACGTGAAGAACGTTCCGCTTCTGATCATCCTTTACATGACAGGTTAAGGGAACCCGATTTCCCAACAAAAGGAACCATCACTGGTAGCGAAGAGACTGCGTGTGACGGTTGGAATACAAATTGTCGCTCACCCTTTTTGACGATTACCCTTTCAAGCATCCTAATGTGAGGTTTGATACCACATGCTTCCATCCCAATGTTGATCTGAGTGGAAATATCTGCTTAGATATATTGCAGGTATACTTTTTTTAACCATTTCTTTCTTTCTTTCAGTATTTAAAGCAGTCGGAAACCTGAAGAAATCTTTAGATGGTATTATTGGTAATTATGCATTGGTATAACTGATTGCTAAATTTCTACATGGAGAAATTTCCTTGATTTGCTATGTGAAAAATGGGGCTGTGACTCTGTGTGATTCTTTAAGAAATTCTTCGTTGGGTTCTTTGTTGATTGGTGACAGATTCTGATCTTCAAAATGGCATTTGCCGATTCTGCCCTGTTTGTCATCCTTGAATTGCATTTTCCGTATTCATGGGCACATTGCTATAGAGCTCATGAATGTGGATAAGATGTGTTTGAATTGCACAAGTCCCAGATAATGCAAAGCCAACATTTGTTAAGATTTATATGCGTACGGACTGTTGATATATGCGGAACTGCATTGTGACAGAATAAGTGGTCGTCTGCATATGATGTGAGGGGAATCTTGCTGCCCATTCAGAGCCTTTTGGGAGGTAATTTTCTAAATGACTCTCATTATCTGGAGGCGCATCGTCTGTTGTGGTGATGTCCATGTTGTGATGGCGTGAGCTGCTCGATCTTGATCGAGCGGTTCACACGATTTTGCACGGTACAGGTCCACAAAAAGTACAAAATCGCATGAACCGCCCGATCGTGATCGAGCGGCGCACATGGCTACTACAGAATCTGCTGCATTTTGGCTTACAGCAGATGATCATCTCTATCATTATCTCTACTACTTTTGAGAAAGAGTACGTGTTTGACGTTTCAGTTCTAATAATTGAATTTTCTTTCAGAGCTGAATAATGACTTCGCTATGAATGCGCAAACAGCCGGGCCAACCGGGAAGGTGCGATCTCAAACTTAAAGAAACATGGTATGGTAATTGTTTGTTGTTTGGCATAACTGATGGGAAGTCTTCGAAATTTGGCTAGTGCAGAGTTCGGAAAAATGGTGGACAAATATCACAGGAATAATCAGATGTAGGGTTCTAGCACGTCGAATAATGTCCTTTGAAAAGGAAATTCACGATGGCAAGATCGCTTTGGATAATATCTGCATACTGACGGAGACGCCACTATTTTCTTGGGCAGAAAGAGTTACTTATCTCAGTGGTCTTTGGTCATGCCATTTTACGAGAGAGTGAGTTCTTGTTGATAATAACTGAATCATTCATTGAAGTGAACTTAGTTGTGATCCATTGGATAGAAACATATCCACATGGCCATGCTTGAAATTTGTTGATTCCAACTACTCTTGTGATATCATGGAACTCTGAAGTGGCAAGTTTATCCTGGTAGGCCTTCAGGCATGCCTACCTCCCTTTGTGTGTGCTTTGCCACGATGTCTTCCTTTCTTTCTCTTCATTTTTTATGGTGCGAGGATGTTGACATGTTGAGTAGGATTAGAGAGCAAATAACATTTTAACCACTATTGTGCCTATTACATAAGCCTATATTTTGAAATTAAGGAATACATATCATTCCCAATATATTCCTTCTTCTTCCAGCAATGGGTACAAAGACACCAAGGTTTAACTCGTACCGATGTTAAAACGGGAGGAGAATTTCTCATAAAATTACAGACCAATTTAAGCTGGAGACTTGACTACACTGGCCAAGCTCCAAAGGATGTGTGGCTACACTAGTCACAATCCATTCTCTTCTTTACCCCTTTTTCTTGGAGCCTGTTGAACTTGAACTTCGAAGGAAATATCCCGCTCTACAAGGAAAGAGTAGCTAGATCAGAGAATTAGGGTAAACTTGCTGGAGAAGTCGGTTTCTTTGTCACTTTCAGATGTGGAGACCTACTATTTTACGCTCATTGTACAAGTAAGATGCATAGTTATAAGAATTTGGTTATGAAGGACTTGTTCTGACCTGACTGTTGAGGTGAGCTGAACAGAGAATTGTGGAACTTGAGGGATGTTGAGTCTTAAATCCTATCCCATTAAGGTTCTGTCAAACTAATAATCCAAAGGTCTGACCGAGCTCCATACTTTGATTTTATGAAGAGTGATTTAAAAATCAAAATTGTTCTAAAGTTCTTTCCTTCTCTTTCTTTTTCTCATTAGTCACTTATTCTTCTAATAAGTGTTTGCTAAGGGACTAGCAAAGGTCAAGTATATAGGGATGATGAATCGGTAATTTACCATCTTTATTCCTTCATTTTGGCATAAATATCACTAATTCTCATCTATTAATAAACTAATAATTTTTGTTATTATTGTATTATTAGTATTATTTTAATACAAAATAAATGAATAAAGAATAAAAGAAAATGAAAGAAAAGAAGGATATGTCATAGATGCAAACAGATCCTGACCCCGAGAGTAGGTCAAATATTGACCTAATCGACAAGGAATAAAGTACGTGGAGATAGGATCATTAACTTATAAAATTCTTAGAAAATCAAGTTCACTTTGTATATACTCATCATATTCATTATACGCATATATTGTACTATTTTATTTATCATTAAATCAACCTCGAATAAGAATATCTTCTTTATGAAACTTGTATATAAAAATAAAATAATAAAAATATTTGCAAAAACAAGTATTGTACATAATAAAAGGTACAACACTCAGAAAATGACTTAAAACTAGAATTAAAAGCTTAATATCTTCTCCAAACTCACTTTCATTGTGTTTAAAATAAAACAATCTTTTCAATTAAAGTTTTCTAAATTTTGGAGTGAAGATGTGAAAGTCATCTTTTTAGGATGTTATTGTACATGTACAACTGTATATCACTTGTATTTATTTTATTGTTTACAATTTTTGTGCATATTATATTTTTAATATTTTGTAAATAATATATATTAATTATATAAAATGCAAATAAGAATCACAAAAGTTAAAACTAATCAAAAATAAATAAGTGTATTTATTATGGGTAAAATGGGGTTGTCCCCCAGGGAAGTTAACTTGGCTCCCCCCGTCACATTTTTTTGAAAAATGAATCTGTGTATTTTCATCATTATATCACTATATTATGTCATTCAAGTTTCGTGCGAAACAGAGACTCCTACGGCCTCCATACATATAGTCATTTTTAACGGTTGCAAATTTTTTGAAATTGACACCATCTAGATGGAGGCCGTAGGAGTCTCTGTTTCGCACGAACATAATATAGGGATATAGTTATGAAAATCTACGAAAGCATTTAAAATAATAAAAAATAGGAAAATAACGTGGGGGAGCCATGTTAGCCCTCCTAGAGGGGCAACCCCATTTTACCCATTTATTATATAGGTATATTGTATCTATATTGTAAATACTTCTATTTATTTATACCATTAAAATAATATGTAAAAATAAAATAAAAAATGTATTTATAATGATTAAATTATTATTTAAACAAATAAAATATAAAATAATGTGTATATTAGTAACATTCACTATAAAATATGTATATTGTGTATATAGATAATTTATACCTATAAATACATGTATTTTAATAATTTAACCTTGTAAATTAACTATTTAATTTATTAAAAATCACCATAAAATTATACACGTTTTTTATTTTAATCATTTTCTAATTTAAGGACATTTACTTTTTTATATTTATTTTATATTTTTAAAAAAGCTTATCGTTTAGTGTTTGGACTTATTCAGGTAGATCTCACCCGATTGGTCCAACCATATTTATTGACCGGGTCAACTGCCCGCTTTCTCCTTCAACCCGCATATCCAACCCAAAATTACATTTTCTCCATTTTTTATGCTTCAATACCTTTTTCATCCAACCCAATTTCTTTGTCCGATTAGCCATTATAGATCTGTAACCCGCACTCATTTATTTCCCTCCAAATCTATCTTGGTTCGCATCCACAAAACTTCATTCAAAATTTCATATTTTCTTTCTCCTATAAAGGTACCTCTAGGTAATTCTTCCATCTTTGATCTGTCTTTACCCACCTTTTCTCCCCGAGTTTGATCACCTAAGCAAGAGCTTGGTGACAATAAGCGATTCCAATGAACGGGAGCGCGAGACGAGGAGGATAGAGGCAAGATCCATGTCCGACATTGAGCTTCATCGGAGCTCCGACGTATAGAGCTTCCATGCATCCCTTTGAGGCAAAGACCCCAACTTTCCATCCCTTTTCCTTTCCAAGTAATTATAGTACATATCTGCAGTAGTTTAGTTTCACTTTAATTTAGTTTCTACTCAATTTTATATCAGTAGCAGTAGGTCTATTTCAACCTTCGATCTGTTTGATCTGAGGTCATCCTTTGTGTTTAAATCCATCCAAATTCATCACCATCTGCACATGGTCATCGTTCGCTTCTTTAGCCTTCGATTCATAGCCTTCCATATCAGATCTACTAATCTGAGCATCAATATCCGTCCCTCATTCATAGGAGATTAGACCGACCCATCCACCTTCCACTCCCCTTCATTTTCGTTGAATAATCATTGGTCGAAGATTGTCTTCGAGCTACTAAATAACGTGCAGGTTACCTGAGGTGCTTAGATGAGATCTGGAGTGCGATCGGACCTTCAGGATCACACATCACTACCAACATATCAAGATCTCCTCACAGCAAAATCTGGAACTTGGAACAAGTTCCAATAGTTGCAGAACATCAGGAGTCGATAGAGACATTTGCAGTTGAGATCGGAGCCCAATTGTAATAGAATTGGCTTATCCGAATTCTCCTGGAAAGGCCTTCTTCATGTTTCTCCAGCAAGATCTAGAGTCGTTCGATCATCAAGAGTCGCACCCATATCTAATCATGAGCGTTCATTCGCACCCAAATTTAGGCCCTTCGATCTGATCTGGAGCTGCGCATCTGAGCCGCTCACCGCTTCGAGGCATCACGTGTCTCGACCACACGAAATTCGGAATTCAATCAACAATTAACCCACAACAGATGATCAAACAATGACAAGCAAGATGCGGAGTTAAAATTTATTATAACTCTACATAAAAGATGTGTATAGGAGCATGTATGTAGAGGTCGAACATAGGGAACAAGCAGGACAGATCGGGCAAAATCAAAGCACAAGAATGAATATGATGTTTTTGTCTATAATTGTTATTTTGTAGGTTTTTAATTTTCTGTTTTTTTATTTCGTTTTTTTATTTTATATTTTTTTTTATTTTGATTTTGAATTTTCTGATTTTTTTATATTTTATATTTTTAATATTTTTTCTATAAAATAAGATATATATGCAATAAGGGAAGAAAAGAGATAATATATTTATAAAAGTAGATAAAAATAAGCAAAATATAGAAAATAAAACATTTTTTGTATTTTTTATAATTTTCTAATGTTTTTTGTGATTTTTCTATATTTTTCCTATTTTTTGGTATTTTTAAAGTCATAAATACTTAAAAAGGGAATAAAATAAATGCCTAAAATTAAAATGGAGATGAGAAATATCAATCGGGAACCAAAATTCTCCAAACTAATTTTAAAATAAAAAAAATAAAAGAGAGAAAATTAGAAAATAGAAATTATTTTTTTTATTTTTTATGTATTTTTAATATTTTATAGAGACTTCTGGGGTTTTATACTTTTTAGGAGTTTTCTTTTATATTTTTTAGTGATTTTTGGACTGAATATAAAACACACTTAAATAGGCAAAGTACATTTTTTGAGAATTTTTCAAAAAGTTTTTATATTTTTAGTTATTTTCTAATGCAAATAGGGATGAAAATACATGTTTTTTGAATTTTTATAAATATTAAAATGCAACAAATATGTAAAATAAAAATATGGCGTGATAGAGCAATAAAATAGGAAGCTAGGGTATTTTTTGTAATTTTTTTAGGATTTTATAGATGCATGAAATAAATACAAGAAACAAAAAGAAATTACATTCTAGCAGGGGTATTTGTGTAATTATCCAGAAGTACAAGGACCAAAGTGCAATTTTTCCATAAAAATATAACTGATTAAAAATATTTCAGGACCAATCGTAAATAATCAAAACCTAGGGGTATGCGTGCAAATTTTCCACAAACGCACGTGGTAATCACGTGTCTGACAGGGGCCTAATGGTAAATAACAAAAACCTAAGGGCTCGCTTGCAATTTCACCAAAAAGATTACAACGTTACAAAATAATTTCTGGACTACTTAGAAATACCAAAAGGCTCTGGGGGTTTCTGGTGCAAAATGCCCGCCCTCACGTGTGTAGGTCACGTGAGGTGACGTGGCCAGGGACCAATGTGCAATAATAAAAACAACAAGGTTGTTTTTACAATTTTCACAAAAATAATAAAGTGCAGATGAAAGTTTATGTGTTAAATATTAAATACAAAAGGGCATGGGGTGAATATGCAAAATACCCAAGGCTCTGCGGATCGGATGGCTGCTCTACATCCACTTGCCACGTGTCATAATCCTAACAGTCAATACCGGTTCACGATCCATCAGTCGGGATTAGATCATCCAGAGGTGATCAACGGTCGATGCTCGGCTAGATCGGACGGCTCACAATCAAACTGGAGAGGGGCCCTCGATCTAACGGTGAAAGGCCCCGGAGGAAGAACAGGGAAGAACTTCGCCGAAGCGAAGTTCCTCCCGCCTGATCGCGCATCTCTGGCGGTCTTCACTGCTTCAAAATGGCTGAACTTGTTCATGTGGTCCTTCCCTAGCTGCCGGTGGCTCCAAAAGGGGTCGACGGCTATCGAAGCATGTCGGCGGAGGCGGAGGAGCACCAAGGCCCCAGGTACCTCTGACGCCCTGCAAAATGAACCTCCAGCTCCTCCAAATGCGCGTGGACCTGCAAGACAGAGTGAGGGAGTCGGGGGCAAAATGCCCCGATCCCGTAGTGGGATGGAAAGGGCAGATGACGGCGCAAATGGAGTGTCGTCGGAAAGAGCTCCGGCCAAGAGGTAGCTTCGGTGATCGAATGGATGGAACGCGAGAAGGAAGATGGGATTTTGATCCTACGTCTACGGTAAGTAAAAAATGCAAAAGAAATAAAGAACAGGGTACACTCGAAGGTAAATATCACCTGAGGTGAAACCTCAACGCCGGTGGTCGGTGGAGGTAGGTGGAGCCGCCTCGTTGCTTCCTCGATCCACCTAACGGCCAGAAGAAGGAGTTGTCACCTTCTTCTTGCGAGAGAGCACGAAAGGCGGAGAGAAGCGGGTGCAAAAGGGGATCAAAATTTCAAATGGAGGAGGAGGGTGTATATGAAGGAGTTGACGGAGTGGCTCAAAGAACGAGCGAGATCTGGCAAATCGATGGTCCACAGCCCAAGGAGAGGCTAGGGCATGTGAGATCAAGGAACGAGGGACAAAAGTCAAAGAGGATGCGATACGAAAGGGTGAAAGAATCGACTCTCAAAAAATCGCAAAATCGGGGGAGAACCAATGTTCTGACAACTGCAGAAGGCTGGGTCAGACAGTTGACCCACGGTCAATGGTCCGACCTACCTAGTTGGTCCACGTGGACCAACCAGGAAAAAGCCTGGAAAATTAATTTGTTAATTTATTTTAAAATAGAAAATGATTTAATTATTTTTATATTATTATATAAGAATGTTTATTATTTTATAAACTATTTTATTATGATTTTTATTTATTTTTTAGAGGTATAAATTACAAGTTTCCTATTAAGGGTCATATAGCTATATATATCTATATATTTTAATATTTTAATTTTTATTTTTGTATATTTAATTTTATTTATTTTGTTTATTATTTTATATATTTATAACTTACTTTTATAAACTCAAATATTTTTTATTTTATTTTTCTGAAGTATTTTGTACAATTAAATAAATAGATGTATTAAGTATATAGGAATATGTACAGGTATTATACCTATGGGTTTTGTAAAAGTATTTTATTTTTATGTTTTCTTTAGGTTTTTGTTCTTGTTTTAATACACACATATATTATAAATAATATATACAAAATTATAAAATATAAAATTATAAAAATAATGAATAAAAAATAAAATGAATATTTAAATATGTACAAGTACACAATAGGGATCCAAAACTCAATTTTCAAGCCGTAACTCAGAAAAATATGAAACCACCTTCATTAAATAACTTATTTGAGAGATACAGGTCTGCGAAGTTGGGATTCTGGAATTTTATTCAGATCAAAACCTTTTATATGTACACTATTTTTATGTGAAATCAATTTTGTATTTTTCTATATTTACTTATCTACAACTTTCATGTACAAAGTTTCTTTATTTGAAGTATAAAAAGTGGAACTAAAAATAGGTCCCAAAAATGAATAAAAAATTAATTAAATAAAAGGGATTTTTATTGGTTTCTGACCCTTATCTCCCCCTACTTTATTCCTTGTCGACCTAGTCATCAAGATGCCTAGGTCTCGGGGTTTCGGGTCATAAAATATTTGCAATATTTTATTATTTTTCTTTTCTTTATTCTATAATGTTGGCTTTAAAATTATACAATATTTACACATACATGCATGATTGTTAAAATGCAGGAATTAGGGGTATTTACATGCATTTACTAGGGTTTTTGAGGCCAAAATGATAGAATAAAGATGATGAAATGTGGATTCATCATCATAGAATTGGCTTATCCGAATTCTCCTGGAAAGGCCTTCTTCATGTTCCTCCAGCAAGATCTAGAGTCGTTCGATCATCAAGAGTTGCACCCATATCTAATCATGAGCGTTCATTCGCACCCAAATTTAGGCCCTTCAATCTGATCTGGAGCAGCGCATCTGAGCCGCTCACCGCTTCGAAGCATCGCGTGCCTCGCACACACATTATGTGAAATTGCATCATTTATTTCATTATTTTTATAATTACAAATAAGACCTTGTTCTGTTGCAAAGTCTCGAGAACACTTTGAAATAATTGCAAGAAGGTCCTGGTACTCTTCTTAAATTTTTTTTAGGCATGTTGAACTGTAGTCATCACGTGGATCTACACATGCCTTGTCTGTTATTTTTGTACATTTCATACAGAGATTATTGTTTTGTTAATAATTAATTGTGAACTTTTAGCAAATTGCACATTCGTCCATGAACTATTGTTTTTTCTTTGTATTGTTTTAATTAATTAGTTATTATTATCCAAAAATTTCATAAAAATCAGATTCAGCCCCTAATAACCTGAACTAACTCCAGTAATTTTAGTTTGTAAAATTATCTTCATTTTATATTTTTAAAATTAAAAAACATCACCATTTTCATTGTTTGCACTTTAAAAAATCATAAAAATTTGAAAATTTCTTGAAAAATTATAAAATTATTTTTCTAGCTTGTTTTTACTGTATTTTGTCACATATATAAAAATAAAATAAAAATACTGACAAAGAACTATTAAAATTGATTATTCAAAAAAAATATAAAAATCATATAAAATCACCAAAAAAAATCGTGAATTATTCAATCATCCTTCTACTCTTCTTAATTTTTTTTAGTCATGTTGAACTATAGTCACGTGGATCTACACGTGCCTTTTCTTTTTGTACATTTCATCCAAAGATTATTGTTGTGTTAATAATTAATTGTGAACTTTTAGTAAATTGCAAATTAGTCCATGAATAATTTTTTTCCTTTGTATTGTTTTGATTAATTAGTTCTTATTGTCCAAAAATTTCACAAAAATCACATTAAACCCCTAATAACATGTCTAACTTTAGTTATTTTAGTTTGCAAAATTATCTTCATTTTATATTTTTAAAATTAAAAAACATTACCATTTTCATTATTTGCACTTTAAAAAATCATGAAAATTGAAAATTTCTTGAAAAATTATAAAAAAAAATTCTCTTGCTTATTTTTGTTGTATTTTATCACGTATATAAAAATAAAAAATACTAACAAAAATATTAAAATTGAATATTCAAAAAAACTTAAAAAATCGTATAAAATCACAAAAAAACCCAAAAATGTGTTTCTTATCCTGTTATAAATCTTAATAAAAAATACTTTTACACACAAAATTGGCCTCCAAAAAATGATTTTTTTTTCTTTTTTAAAAACACCGAAATCGATAGTTAAATTCCTTTACAAATTGTTTTTAACTTTAATTCAATATAAAATTCATAAATAATACAAAATAACACAAAAATCACCAAAAGAAATTTAAAAATACTAAAACCAAACAATATTTTATTTTCTTAATTTTGACTTTTTTCACTTTTTTTAAAAATATAAAAAATCTTTATTTCATTTTTGTATATATCTTATTTATAAATTGTTTTAAAATTAAAAATACATAAAAAATTGCATAAATAAAATCAACTAGATATTAAAAAACAAAAAATTATAAATTATAAAACATTTAAAAAATAAATAAAAATTTATAATTCATAAAAAAATCAATAAAATCATTTAAAAATCTATAAAATTGTAGAAATTCATGATTAATAGCTATTTCTTCTCCTTAATTGAAAGTTTATCTCCCTTAGTTTGGCACTCGCTACACTTACCATTATAAATTTGTTAGGAGTATAAATAAAATGCCTAAGAGTTCACATTCTCTTTTTTTTGAGTGACTGATACGGTCGCCATAACGACACTGCTATGCTTGTAGAGTAGTAGACCCAAATCTCGATACATCAGCAAGAAGTCAAAACCTTTTTGGTAGGCGACATCATTCATCGACATCATTTCTATGATATATTATTCAATTCGCATGTGCTTATTATTTTAGATAATTCTTCTTATGCTTATATTCTTATATATACTCTGTAAATATCTATGTTGCTGACATTGTTAAAAAGATACTACTGCTATACTAATTTTTGTATAATACTTTTTGCAGCAGGTTGATCTTGCATCCTCGGGGCTCGTCCCATCTATGAAAGTTGGAGGATAGTCGGAGTGTGTCCATCCTCTACTTTGCCACTGTATCGAATCTATGGTGGTGACTTTGGTGTTTAATCTAGAGGTGTAAAGCAAACAGCTTGTAAACTATTCAGATATCCACGTAAATATCTCAGGATAATCGAAGTAGTTGGTCGGCTCGGTTAATTGGAAATCCTTAGCGGAGGGGACTAGGGTCATGATTCCCACTCATCTAGATTTTCATGTAAATGTCATATGTGATTGTTTGTCTTGTTGGTTTATTCTAGCTTTGATTTTTTTCATGAATTAATTTAATCTGTCATCGATACTATTATTCATCCCCTTTAGTAGTACTATGATCCTTAGGAACTCATACGAGGATGGTGGCGCAACATGACTAGGTTATGATTACTATAGCTACACAGGGGGAGGACATATTCTTGAGCGATTGTGCAATATAGGCATGCATAAGTAAGATGAGTTGCTTGAGGTCCTCGCACACAAGTGATGAAAACTGAATTTCATCCACCCTAGAAGGGAAAATTGAGCTAAATTTCTTAACCAATACATTCATTATTAATATTAATATTTTTATAAATTCATGCTTATAAAATAAAAACATATTTAAATGTTGAAAATGTTAACATATGGAAAATCCAAAAATAAATAAGGAAATGGGAAAATTATAAAAGTAAAAATACACTTAAAATTATCAAAATCTCATACTTTTTTGGTAATTTTTATAGAACTCGGATTAACTCGATCTTTTTCATTACTTCAATAAAAATGTATAGGAAAACATAAAAATATCAAAAAGTTTAGTAATAAATAATTGATAAATATAACCGGTTCATTTTTTTTCAGTATGTTCTAGTTTTTTTATCTGAGCATACGAACTCCAATTTACCTCTCCTCACTTTTAAAGTTCTTCATTTAAAATAATCTAAATTTTAAAAATACTTTGAATTTGAGTGGGACCAATTTGTAAAAAGTTAGTTTCAGAAATGTGGCTTTTTCTTTGTTTATACAGATTTTTATTTTAACTCCTTTTATTTTGATTTCAAATTCATGTTATGAGGTCGGGGAGCTTGCACCAAGGTGCATGTAACTTTATATGCACCGGTGCCACAAACGTCCATTTTTTTGAAACGAAACTTTGGGGATTTATTTAGAATTATTACTAGAATATGTGTTTCTTGACATTCCTAACATGTTTGTCTGTAAGGGTTAAATTTCAGTAATTCTGAGATCGTTAAAATTTCTCAATCTTGATGGATGGGTTAGAAGTCTCGATTAAGTTGAATTTTTAATGACAGCATAATAATGTATGGTGATCTGAATCCCACATGATTCATTTCAAAAAAATAAAAAAATATGGACATTTATGGCATCGGTGCATGTAAAGTTACATGCACTCAGTGAAAGCAGTCCAACCTCATATGAGGTTGGGGAGCTTGCACCAAGGTACTGGTGCCATAAACGTCCATTTTTTTAACGAAACCTTGGAGGATTTACTTAGAATTATTATTAGAATGTGTGTCTCAAATTTCGTGTAAAACAGACATTCCTAACATGTCTGTCTGGAAGGGTTAAATTTCAGTAATTATGAGACTGTTAAAATTTATTAGTCTTAATGGATGGATTATAAGTCTCGAATTAAGTTGATTAATGATAGTATGATGATATGTGGTGATCTAAATTCTAAATGATTTCATTTCAAAAAATAAAAAAATACGGACGCTTATGGCACCGGTGCATGTAAATTTACATGCACCTTGGTGCAAGCTCCCCGACCTCTTATTATATTATATATTATATATTATATATTCATAAAATGCTATGCGCTAATGTTTGTATTAATATAAAATTACGAATAATTTAGACAACGGCAAAAAAATATTCCAAACCTAACCTCAGGAGCATAATATTTTTCTTTCTTTCAGTAACTTTTTATTTATGTATATTCAAGATAAATGTTTATTACAGTACTTTAATGAATATACAATACTGCAATAGTATAAGCATTACATGCTTTTCAAATATAACATTGTAGGGTAACCATTATTTGATGGATAATGTATACTAACAATAATTATCAATACTCAATTAACAAGTGTGTGTACAGACACATCTATTTTCAAGGATATGTACATATTTGTCTTATTTATCTAATATTTAATCTATTTTCGACTTTGAAGACATATATATGCATTATGCGTAGTAAGATCTAAATCGTAGATGTTGTAGATGCTTGCTTCTCTTGGCTTGTCCTCATGTCCATGCAACCTGACTAAGTTAATAGGGTAACCTGGCTTAAGGATGAGAATTGGGCCATGCCCTTGCAGATCATGCAGGTCCCAAACTTATTTAACATAGTAGACTTTGGGTCAGGTCGAGGCTTAGAAAATCTTTCAAAGTTCAGCGCAAGCCCAAGTCTGACCCACGTAATGGGTCAGGTTTGGGTTAGGTTAGTCCAATCTCTTACAAAACTAATAACAACACTCGATGATCTCTCAAGTTCCTCATTCAATAACAATATTATTACCACATACTCTTCTAATTCTTTATTGTTAAGGATCAAGCTCCAATATTTTTGTATGTTCTCTTATTGATGATTTTAGAAAAGTATTATACATTTCGCTTATAATTCGTTATAGGAAAGGTCTCATGAATTAAAGGTTTATGCAAAATAACATAGTATGTTCTCAATAACCAAGCAAATTAAAATGTATAAAGACGTATTGCCCACAAGATTTTTCCGAGATAAAAATAGAAGATGTATCACGCAATGAATATTTTATATTGATTCTAGGCAGTCAGGTTGATTTTGGGCCAAGCTCGACTCAAGCCTGACTCCAAAAATCATATCAGGCTATATTTCAACCCATGCCTAACCCGTTTTAGTTTTGGTCTTGGGTAGACACAAGCTAAATTTCACTTCTAAGATCCAAGTCATATGCATTGGTGGGATGATGCATTTAAGCATTAGCATAAGTCACAACCACGATGGTGGGATGATACATTTAAGTATTAGCACAAGTCACAACCACATTGTATATAAAACCATTCACTTATCTCATTTAACACTATAGCAAGTGAAATTAAACATAGGTGCAAACTTCATATATATTACATGTATCTAAATGTAACAAGTAAAGTTGATGTCCCTATTATACATAACTTTTTATAACTGAAACAAAGATAGTACAAGTAGAAAGAAAGGCTACAAAAGATGTAGGTCCAACCTCCTCTTCTATGTGTACTTCTTGTTCTAGGATCATGTTGTTGTTACCCCCATTGCGTAAAATAGGAGTCCAATGGACGTTGTTGCTCCATCAGCCATTGTTTCCTTAAATGGGTCGTGCAGATAAATATGAACTAAATAGCTCAATACATTCCAAACAACAACATGATTAGCTGAATAAGAAGCTTTAAAAGTACATTTAATCAGTAATAGCCATTGACAATAGCAATAATTCATCAAACTCGTAACAAACAATTTATAATCGAATTTATAATCGAGTTTTTAAATTGACAATCTTCGATGTACCACTGAACAATTTATAATCAAAAGCACGCTGCTCTCTGCAGATTTCTTCCCAAGGGCAATAGGTTAAAGTAGCACGGATCATACAAAGTAGGGTTTTTTCCTTCCATCAATGTAAGAAATTTCAGAATATAAGGATCCAAAATAAATAATATCAAATAATAATAATCTACAAAATACTACTTAAAGAAAAGGAAAAGAAACATCCGCTCATAATCCAGTTCAATGCATGCATAGAACAACCATTCAATTGAGATCCACAGTGAATTTGTTGGATAGTCCAAACAGCTTGAATGTTTCGGATTTAATTTTTAGAATGACCCAAGAGAGATCTAAATAAAGTCAGAGAATCCATGTAGCTGATCCTACTTAATGTGAGAAAAGACTTTCTTGTTAATCTAATCCAAAAAAGGCTATAATACCCCTCACTACCCCAAATCTCAAGTTGCCCCGAGGTCGAACTGGAAAGATGATTTCTGGAAAGTTCCAACAAGGCGTAATGTCTCCAATGCCTAACAAAGATAGAGGCACGCTTTCGACACGGTAGCGACGACCGGTAGAAGAGCAAGATGTGGTTGAGAGGTGGACATCAGATGACTCAGTAAAGTGTATTCCACCTTACTCTCTTTGGATGCACACGTCCAACTTTTGGACTAAATAAAAGATGAAGGATGAGTCAACATCCAACACCAGCAAGGCAGCGTTCCTGAGTAGAGAGGATCGTCTACTGCAAGCTGAAATGCAGCAGATTCTGCAGTAGCTGTGTGCGCCGCTCGATCACGATCAAGCGACTCGCACGATTTTGCATTTTTTGTGAGCCCTACAAAATTGTGTGAACCACTTGATCATGATCGAGCGGCTCACGCCATCACAGTAGGGACAGCACCACAGCAGACAATCCGCCTCCTCCTATGAGTCTATTCAAAGAATGCACAAGTACGTCTTGTCTTTATTTGAAACCAGCCGCTTGATGTGTGTCTGTATCATAAATTCAGAATCCTTCTTTCTCCCCCTTAAATGAAAAATATATGCTAAATATATGATGCTTCCTGGTTTGCTTAAAAAAAACTTGCAACAAGATCTCAGCCAAATCAACAACTTTAACTCGACTTTTTAAAGTCCTTTTTCCTTAGATACGCTAAAGAGTGACAGACAAGAGCAACAAACAGACAGACACACGCAGGCACCATCACCGACTCCTGCTTCGCATTTCTGTACAAAAGAAGAAGGTAGAGATGTTTTTACTTTTTACAAGCAAGGATCATTCGACGGAAATCTTCTACTCCAGGAATGCTTCAGCGAGGCTGCTGGATGATGCGGTGAGAGCTCATCCTTGGATTTATGACCCGGACAGGCTTTTCTTGATACTTAGCAGGTTGATGGTTCTTTAGAGATTTTAAGTTCCCATTCCTCAGTACTGCCCCAATATCTGTTGAAGAACATGACAATTAGGCCCAAGTTAGTGATTACACTTGGCAACTATATGAGTTCAACAATAATAGCTTTTACCAGTTAAGGAGTTATTCTTGGGAGTATAGAAGGCAGAGCTATCCATGGAGACGAAAGGCTGGCCAGCTTTATGACTAAGAAAGTCATATTCAAAGCCATGATCAAATAAATCAGGTAGCGAATTAGCATCATCATCTTCAGCATTGTTGCCATCAAACATCTCCCACTCTTGGTGATGTTGGATCCAGTGTTCACGAAACCATGTAGATGTCTTAATAAGATCCCACCATTCAGGGGAGAAATCCTCAACCATCTGGAATGCAGCTGGAATAAAGATTGGAGCATTTGGATTAAGAACAGAACTCGTATATTCAGTTATCGCTGCCATGATACCGCTCACTTTAACTCCAGATACCTGTTTAAAAAAAGGAATTTAATTCTATTCAGCAATTTGCATTCATTATCTCCGCATGATAAGAGTTATACAGATGTAGTAAAAAAAATACTATGCTCAGAGCTAGATGCACCTACTTAGTAACTCTCATTTCCAGATTAACCACAATGGGCCCTTTGATGCAAACCTTAATATGGAAACTAAATGCAGTTTGAACCATCCTATGTGTGCAAAAGAGAAAGGCTTACATCAACTGAAAGGTGGACTCCTGGAAAATCCCAGGTTGTGAAAATTAAGAACATTGTACACCTTTTTACCAGAAATCAAATCAGAACATGATCTTTGAGCTGAATGAAATTTAATAAGGGTATCCAGGCATATCAATTACATAACAACAATATAGTTCAACATGTTAATCAGTTGGCACGGTTAATAACACAATTTTCATTGATTCACCAAAACTTGACAGAATACATGGACTGGATCTTTCATTTGTTTAACTGAAATTTGACCCAAGGTTCATTGTCAGACCTTCAATGAAATTTGTGTGTGCGTTCGGGGGGGCAGGGGGGGTTTGTTAAGCTCCAAAAATCATTTATTTAAATTTTCAAAGCATACATTACTTGAAATCATCAAATCACTAAATTAGGATTTGGTTACGAACGGGGTAGATCTCCACTGAAATTCTGAATCATGCCACAAATCGGTGAACAAAACTTGTCTAAATGTAAATTTAAGAACTTTTTGAGTGACCCATTCACAGCATGGGTAATAATCTTATCTTATTGTTATTATTGTTTTTTTTAAGTGAAACCATATCCATAGTAACAGATGTTATGGAGATCATTTTCACATTCAGATCTAACTCATCGAAAAAGAAGATGGATGTAATAGCAGACATGGATGCAAATCTGCAATAAGATATTGGAGGTGATAACCCACGTCATTGCTGAATTACAAAGTGATAACTAGACCTTGTGTAATGTGGTTTACAAGGAAGGTTTATATGGTGCATCAGCCGTGTGTTATAAAGTGCTGCAAAAAGAAAGATGGCGTGTAACTCCCTGCAGCACCACGGATCTAGAGGAGGATTTGTGCATGGGAAGAAATAGACAAACACCTCCCTAACACAGTCGATGAACAGCTGCCAAGCAGAAGTGGATGAGGTAGATTTGATGGTGAGCACTCCTTAGCACATGGTGCTAAGGATGCTATTAACTTGCTCCTTTGATCTCGTAGAGAAACGAGAAGATGGGGGGCAACTATTGTCGATATATGGACTTCTTTTTCTTGGTTGACAAATCTCATCAATTATGCATGAACGAAGGCGGGAATGGAACAAAGAAAGAATGGTGGACTCCACGAAGACAATGACATAGCTATTGGCAATGGCATCTAATAAGGATGCACGTTGGAGGTGGATCGACCTCAACTACGCAAAGGGAAAGTTGCATGGGTTGGAAGTGAACTGTACGGAACTAGAGAAACGAATGTCACTTCTCGCACAGGCAAATCATGATCTGGAAGTGGAACAGCCCCACACAGACGAGATGACTGAAAAACTGGAGATTATGCTCACATATCATCAGAGATGATGGGAAGATGAACAAATTCTATTTGTGTGTGGAGACACATCTAAAGAGAGACAATGATCGAACAACAAGCGTGATTAATTGAGTACCAGCCATGTGTGGATGCGTGGAAGAAACTAAGGAGATAGACATTCGTGTAAGATTGTTGTGTAATCGAGAATGAAAGAAGTGTCCCTTCCCCTCGCACGCAGTGATGGTTTGATCTAGAAACATGCATATGCATGATTAGATCTATCGTAAAGAGAATGGATAGTGGCAGTGCGGTTGGGGGGGGGGGGGGGGGCATTGAATGGGAGGATATGGTGGCAGGCTATAGGTCAAGGGAGGAGGGGATGGAGAAGGTGGTGGCAAGTAGAAAAGGAGGAGTGGTATCATTTGCATTGCGATATATAAAGGGGATAGGTAAATTTGTCAAATATTTAACGGATTATGTGAACGTTAGCAGAGATAAGTTGACGGAAGGTCACACATGATTATTTTATGCAATGGTTAACAACATTTCAGGACTATGCATAATTCAAAATTGTGGACGGTTATTGTGTAATTATGAAAGTATAGAATGTCATGGGTGCTATTTTTGAAAAGATAATAAATTTACAAATGATGTTGACTTGCATAAATTGTAGTCGTATGGACAAGTTTCATAAATTCAATCACAACGTTACACAACCTCAATTGAGCAAAGAAATGCACGTGCACTGTTTGCAAAGGCAAGAATGAGCAATCAATATTGTCTAGGGACCTGATGACATGTTAAGCCCCGTTTGTTTGGTTGGAAAGGAATTAAAATGGATGGAATGGAATCAAGACAAAAATGGAAAAACATGGAATAAGTTTTTCCATTCCATTGTTTGGTTTGTGTTAGGAATTGAAAATTTTATTATGACACATATTCCTTTATTATATTTGAAAAGGGAAAAGAATATAAACAAAATAACATTTCTTTTGATATATTTCGTTAGGTAGGAAAAAATAATTGGTATCCTCCAAGTTATTTTTTTCATATAATTGATATATTTCATATAAGGAATCAATAGTCAAATTTAAATGGAGATTACTTTGATTTTTTTTCATACAATTGATATATTTGATATATCCATATCCATATCCATTAGAATATCTTATTACCATATATGTATCCATATCATAAAAAAGTTGAAAATATTATGGGTATCCGTATCCACAAAAAATAAAAACACATATCCATTTCCATATACATATACATTAAAATGTAACCTAGGTGTATGTATCCATATCTATATTTGCACAAAAGTAAGAATTCATTTCCATGTCCATATCTATATCTGCAAAATAAATGCTTATCCGTGTCCATATTTGTATACGAAAAAAAATAAAATTAACATCCATATCCGTATATGTATCCGCTAGAATATAATTAGTATCCATATTTTACAAAAAAAAATAAAAACTACATTTGCATCCATATCCATATTAGAAAAAAATTGCATATCCCTATCCATATCTGTATACACAAATAAATAAAAAATGTATATCCATGTTCGTATCCGTATCCGCAAAAAAATCATATTTGATATATTTTATCCATATAATAGATATATTTAATAAATATGTATTTGTATCCGCTAGAATATCTTATAACCGTATGTGTATCCGTATCCTAAAAAAATGAACAATACCTGTATCTGTATTCACAAAAAAATATCACATATCCATGTCAGTATCCACATATGCATATATTTGTAACTTATCCGACATTTTGCATCCATATATTTGTATCCATGTCATTGTCCATATATGTTCAAAAAGACAAAAAGAACAATATTCATGTCAATATCAAAAATCCGAAAAAGGAAAATATATATATATATATATCCATGTCGGCAACTATATATTTGTAACAATGAAATACTAACTAAAAAATATTGAAGAAGAATACATTCATTAGCATTTGTAAGGAATGAAATACCAAATCCTAGGAGGTGCCTAAGAATGGCTATTCTCGTGTATGAGGGTTTCTTATTTCCATTGTAATCATTATTCGTGTCTTAATATGATCTAACAAACACAACAATAGAATCGACGGAGGAATTGTGATTCCATTCCCCCCGTCAATTCCAACATAACAAACGAGGCCTAAAGTAAATGCATCAAACTTTTTTATACTCGGAAGTATTCCATTTTGGCGTACAAAACATTCAATATATATTTGGTTCTTTGATCAAAGGTAATAAGAAAAACATACATGGATGTGCTTTGAGGATTCTTCCTCTTATTTGAGGTTCTGTGTAAAGCCAAGAAGAAATCAGCACAAGTTCAAATCTATGTTACGCGTGGGTCCTTTCTATTCCAGCAAAATCTGTCAAAACATTTTATTCATCGTTTTCATCAAAACAGATCCCCTACCAAACACAAGCTGAAAAAAGACGATCTTTTTCAAGGGTCCGACCATCTAATGTGAAAACAACAGCATAAATCTGAGACGAGCTTACAGAACCCAAACACGGCACCATCACAAGCTCGAACTAAAATAAGCACGGCAAATTCAACAGTATCAAAGCTAACAAAAACAGAAATCGCTTCGCAGATAGTCAGTGCCTCCAAATCAATAGCGTTAAAACAAAAGCGAAAAGTAGGAATCCTACTACTTTAGATTGCCTGATCAGCTGGCAATTAAACCCCAATATCAAGCCCCCTGATTTAAACCAAAATCGACCCTGTAATAATAGTTCCGATGTTGGCGATCCCCGCTCCCATTTTCAGAAATTACCTCACAAACCCACAGAAACAACCTTAAAAACCAATTCTCGGCGGATCTAAGCCCTTCCGGCCCAAATCTAACCCAAAAGCGCATCAGATTCAACAACAAGTCATCCAAACTGACAAATAACCTAAACAAAGTCTTCAACTTCCGATCACGAGCTACTGACGCATTGCAACGATCGGATAGAACCTGGGTATAAGGTAGAGAAGATCGCATACCTTTCCCTTTGTTTGGATCTAAAAATATCTGCGACGTGATCTGGATCTTATCCCTTTGAAACTATATGGGGATGCTAGTGGCCGTGACTCGGACTCCCATTATATAGACCCGACGAGAGTAAGGGATCTTTTCCTTGTTGCGGAGATCGGACCGTACATTTTCGATGGGACGATCCAGATCATTTTATCTCGGGTGTGTCCACATTTCACAGGATAGATCCAGGCCTTGCAATCCAAAGTGGATGGCTCTGATCCTCGTGGCATGTCTACAGGTACTGACCAGGATTTTGATCGAAATAGAAAAACGAATTATCCTAAAAAATAATAAATACTTATGTATTAGATGGTATGTAGTATTTATACAAAATAAGTTCTATAAATATTACAAGCAATGAAAAGTTATACGAGGAAATTATTAGCTAAAGGTACACCTAATAGTAACATCTCATGTACCACGTAATATTTATTATGGTAATCACAAAAAAGGACTCCAATTATTCATTGATTCCCGACCAGACTCGTTTTCAATTGCAACAAATAAATGCTTGAACTTTCAACTCCAAGGCTTAACATCAACAAATAAGGGACGTTAAAGCTTATGGATATTTGAGACAAAAAACATAAGATCATACCTTACTTGTTACAATTGAAAAAGAGACCCTTAATTGAGAATCGAGGTATAGTTAAAATCCTTTTTTTTGTAATTGATATTATTTGTTAATATGTGTGTATAAATCATGTCTTGATGAATGGATTATATAATCGAAAAATAATGCTCGATGTATAAAGATATGTACATATTACATATAATGTTTTTACTGGATTTCTTAATATGCCATCATTATATCATCCATTTTTAATTTACATGTATAACCTGATAGTAATTTTTATGCAAATATTTTTTAAAGGTACGTTAAAATAGGTGGAGAAATATTTTACTCAATAACATTGGTTAGGTTAACTGACTTCATTTCAAATCATATATACCTTCAATGGGTAGATTACTAATTAGAATGTGTGTTTGTAGGGGTTCTAAGTTAAATCTCATTAATGAGAAGTGATATGGCATTGAGTGTCCATCCTATATGTGTAATGGCATATATATCTTTGAGGAAGGAATTTTTTTGTAATTTCTTTTAAGGCAGATGGTTTTGTTGGAGAGATTTTCTATGACAAAAATCTTGAAAACAAAACTATTAAATTCACATAATATTAACATGTTACTATCGTAACATTGATGAGTAAATATTACGTGAAAGGTTTCGTAACATTGAGCTGGGTGGTTTAATGCTAGTATGAAGATTATGTAATATTAATATTTCATATTATTACAAATATTAGAGAAAAAATAAGTCATTGATGGAAGTGATATGGCATTGCATTATGTCACGATGAATGGATAATATTGCGTAAGATACTATTATTTGGTATAATTATACTCGTATATATTACTAAAGAAAATGATTTCTTAATGATGGGTTTTTGAAAAACTGTAATTATAACATTCATTTTTATATGTATAGTCATTTTTAAAAAAAACTTTTAAGGTAAATAATTTCATATTAATGTTAGTATGAAGATTGTGCAATATTAATTAATATTAATTCTTGTTAAATAATATTAAATAATTTCATATTGATGCTAGTGTTGTTTAATGTTAGTATGAATATTATGTAATATTAATATTTCATATTATTACAAACATTAGATAAAAAATATATCATTGATGGAAGTGATATGGTATTGCATTATGTCAAGATGAATGAATAATATTGCATGAAGATACTATTATTTGGTATAGTTATACTCGTATATATTACTAAAGAAGATGATTTCTTAACGATGGGTGTTTGAAAAACTGTAATTATATCATTCATTTTTGTACGTATAGTAATTTTTTAAAATTTATTTTAAGGTAAATAATTTCATATTAATGTTAGTATGAAGATTGTGTAATATTAATTAATATTAATTCTGGTTAAATAATATTAAATAATTTCATATTGATGCTAGTGTGGTTTAATGCTAGTATGAAGATTATGTAATATCAATATTTTCAGATTATTACAAATATTAGACAAAAAAATATGTCATCAATGGGAAGTGATATGACATTGCTTTATGTCACGACGAATGGATAATATTGCGTGAATATACTATTATTTGATATAGTTATACTCGTATATATTACTAAAGAAAATGATTTCTTAATGATGGGTTTTTGAAAAACCCGTAATTATATCATTCATTTTTGTATGTATAGTATTTTTAAAAATTTCTTTTAAGGTAAATAATTTCATATCAATGTTAGTATGAAGATTGTGCAATATTAATTAATATTAATTCTTGTTAAATAATATTAAATAATTTCATATTGATGCTAGTGTAGTTTAATGTTAGTATGAAGATTATGCGATATTGATTAATATTTCAAATTATTACAGGCATTACGTGAAAAATATTAGTAACCGGTGCACCTAATGGTAATATCTTACATGGTATACTAGATTCCCTTAAATTAAGTAATAACTAACTTCATCCGTTGGTGCCAGTGGGCAGATAACTAATTAGGAGATTGTCATGGAGGCATATGTGACGATGCAATTTTGTTTTTCATGTTTTAAGGTAAGAAATCATTAAGGAATCGGTTTGCAATCGCAGAAAGCAAAAAAAACTTCAATAAGGAATCATGATATGTAATGTAATGTAATGTAATGCATGCGCTTAATAATGGTCATAGAAGCAAGCATAACATGAGGACTTATATTAAATCACAATATGAAAATAATAGTTATCTGGTAAAACAAATATGTAACATAGGAAGATGTGTTTTCATAACGTATAGCATAATATATTGTCGGTACAGACGTTTCTTGCATGCGTCCTACGATAATGTAGCATGTCTTGAAGATCATGTGATTTGGAGTAGATGGATATGAAAAATGTATGTCTATATTGTAATATTAGATTTGTTCATAGATATCGTATTAAATATGAATAAAAGAAGTATACAAATATTGTTATGCAAAACTAGGAGATACTTCAGACGAGGTGGGGTCTCCAATATTGTGGTGAGTCATCCATCTTAACCCTCTATTTCTAATCATACGATTGGAATTAATGATATATTTGTTATGTTAATTGGTTGAAAATCCATTTTATCATTTCGTCACATTCTAAATATATAATGCGATAATTGTATGACATAATTCCTCCCTCTCTCTCTCTCAATTGGTTGACAGTGGCGATCTCTCTCTCACACACACAATTTACAATGGTGACGCCAGCATCCTCCTCCATGCAAAGCTTCTCAACGATGGAGGAGGTATCTTGGAAGAGGAAGATGAAGAGGGAAGAGACGGTAGTGCAGTAATGCACATGGAGAAGATGACGACGCAAGGTGGTGTAGGTTCTCACATGGCATACAACAACGATGATGACAGATCCCCCCCCCTCTCTTTTTCGATGGTGACGTGTGATGAGGAGCAGGTTCGTGACAATACCATCGTGACGATAGTCTATGGCCTATCATAGCATGTCGATACTCTCTACAAGGACGACGAGGTCGAAGAGAGTAAGGGAAGAGGCATGGAAGGAGAGTGGATTTTCATTGTGGAATAGTTTTCTTACATAATTGATAATTGATTTTACATATTGATTCACTTTTTACAAATCTCATTATTGATTTCTTATCTTGCAAAGCTCCCCTGAAATTTACACGATGGTCATGTTTTTTTACAAATGTAGAGAGAATATTACAAAGGAGCAAGATACGGTTATAAAGATTTGCACAAATTTTACAAAACGAAAATACACATTTACAAAAAAACACTAAAGTTTCCAGAGAGAAAAAATACTCTTACAAAAACTCAATGGAATTTACAAAATGCATATACCCGTTTACAAAACAAAAATATTCATTTACAAAACAAAAATACAGTGACAAAATGAAATTATTAATGAAATTACAAAGCGGAAAATTACTTTTACAAAAACTTGCTGGAGTTTGCTAAGATACGATTGAATTCAAATCGTTCAGAATAAATTTGAAAATTGATCAATAATGATATTAGTGAAAAATACCAAATCCAGAAAAGCTTAAAATGACAACTCGGAACTATTAAATGAATCTCAAATTTAATAAAATTGAGATGATGGAAATGCCCTTTTAGACAAGCTTTTTGATGCAATCATCAGAATGAGATATGGTGAATCTGATTGATGGCTCACCACAATATTGGTGAGACTCCACCTCATTTGAAAGGATCCCTACAAAACTAAATTATATGCATTTGAATATCAAAACAGAGATATGGATATAGATAGTTGTTAAAGAATGCTTATAAAAATGTTAGAATTCATGCAAAATAAATATATTATCAATGATCATGTTTGAATACATGATCATATCCTTGTGACCCGTTTTACCATGTTTTCAATTTTCATACTTATTTTTTATTTGTAAAATTGCAAAAGTGCATATAAGATATTCAGTGTTTTAGGGTTTAGGCTTTAGAGTTTAGGGAATAGGCAACAGATATTCAATTATTTCTCTTTTATTTTGAGTTTTCTATTAATTTGAATAGATATTTATTTACCTTTTCTATTACATTATGACTCCACTCCACTTTATCCCTCCCCATGTAAGCAATGGTTACCATTTTCCCCTCGTTAACACTACTTATTCCAAAATAGTTACCACTTATTTCACATTTAAAAAATAACAAAGAAAAAAGAGGAAACAATATAACTCACATGTATCTCACATTTAACTCATCAAAGCAAACTCTATTAAAAGAACAATGATAGGGATAAGCTCCATCATCTTCTAACTCCTTATTCCATGCTCTCTCCAAGTGAATGGGCCCTAAATGCATGCACTAGATCAACTTGTTGAGGGATTGCAAGCTAGGATCACTGAGCTTAGGGAATAAAGTTTGAATTTAAATTCATAGTTAATGTTCATTTTTAGTGAACTTAACAATATGAAGATAAGGCAATCAATCGAAGAACAATTTGTATTTTACAATGTTATTCAGCTAAGAAGTGAGTTTATGTGTCTGAACATTCGTATTTTATACTGGTTGCAAGGCTAAAGCTTGAATTAGATTTAACATTCAAATATACTAACAAGATAATCATTGCAGTATTTTGCAAAGTGTTAAACATATAAATATTAGACTTTTTTATCTCGTGTTCCCTTATTAAATTCTGCAATATCAGTTATGCCCCTTTCTTTCTTGCAATATCAGTTGTGACCCTGTCTTCTTGTAGTTTTATCACTTATGCTCCTTAGGTTAGTTATCATTCATCTACGTTCCAATTGGACATTACCTTTTGGACACAAGGGTAAACGAAAAAATATCTAGGTTAGAGAAATCTTTTTTCGAGCCCTTTTGGCATCTTTCTCCTCCTCCTCATATGCAAACTCACTATGACCCTCTCCCTCCACCCCCTTCCTCCACCGCCCTCACCTTCTCCCGCTCCCACCACATCCACCCCCCTCCGCCAATGCCTCTTAGCCACCCACCACCTCGTGTTATTCAGTGGTCTAGGGGAGCTAATGTGATTCAGAAAAAAGGGGGACAGTTAAAGATTTTGCAACTCCTGTTTGGTGGTCGTTTCACGTTTTATCGAGTCGAGGTCCTCTTTAGATGGGTGTGGCTATGAAGCTTGAGATCTTGAAGATGATTGACCAAAACAGAAGAGGGATGAGTAAAGAGGGTCGGATCGAGGTGTCATACCCCAAAGATCCTCGATGATCTCCCAGTTCGCCTTGCATCCATTGATAGGTTATGTTGCAAAGGTCCTTACGTATAGAGATATCTAGTTGAAGATTGGGTCTATGTATGTAGGAGCTTCAATATGGAGGTAGCTCCCTATGTCTCCCTTCTATCTCAGCAACTACAAATACACAAACACCAGGTGTTGGTCTGACAAAGGTCCCTCGTGGAGTGGATCAAGTAGCTAAGGAACCAGAAGAGATGCGATCGTGGACTCTACTCCTCGGTAGGGGAATTAAGGTGTCACTACAAAAAAATAATTTTGTTGAGACGGTTACTAACTTTTCCAAATTGAAGGGAAGCCATCTCAAGAGGTTATTTAAGACGGTTCCTTAACCGTATGAAACCCGTCCCTATAGCCACCGCCCCAATTGCCTTTTGGTACAGTTTTTGATGAACCATTGATGAACCGCGGACCTACCCTTTTATGTTGTCGGATTGACTATTTCGTTGCAGTCGGATAAATCCGGATCTATCAAAAATAAGTGCACAAATCGAATAATCGTCGAATGATTTAATGCACGGTTTTATGTTTATTTAGCCTGGGCAATCCCAGGGTCGACTCAAGGAGGCAAATGAACAGCTCGGGATCAAGTTAGAGGTATTAGATTGTGGTTTTCCTACTGGGATTTTTTGGTATTTTTTATGTAATAAAAATGACAAATGCAGAATACGAATTGGATTAAATTAATACGAAAAGAACCGACTTAGCCAAATTTAATTTTAATGTGAAATAAGTTCAAATCAGCCAAGTGATATTTTTCCTAAGAACCTAATCCAACAACAAGTGCAAAATGTATTTTTTTGAAATTTTTGGCTTTAAAATGCAGAAATGAAAATGCAAACTTTTTTAGGGTTTTTATGCAATTTTTCATGCAAATGATATGCAAAAATTATGAAAAAATTACTAGAAGTTAAACATGATGAAATGAAGCTAACTAATATTTTTGGAATTTTCCGACACTTTGAGATTTTCATAAATTTTTTTACTGAAAACAGAGCAACTGTTGATATTTAATTTCTAATAAATCCACAAAATTGAATTATCCAGAGATTGATTTATCTCAAATATATATTTTGATAAGGAATCCAGGAGAGTTGAAATTTCTCAAAAATAATCTTCGTGGATTTGATTAAAAATCAATTACCCAAGTCACTAAGGAATTTATTTTATGCACAAGACACCTCCAAATTGGACGAAATTTGGAAAGTAATTAAAGAACACTTAAAGGCATCATTCACAATTATTTCGGAATTTTTGGAGCAATAAATGAATATGTGCGAATTTCAGAGCTTAAATGGGTAAAATACCACTGATTTTTGCTCTCTGATTTTTAATAAATAAATAAATGTTCAAAAACCTTCAAAACAAGACTAATTTTATTAAAATCGGATCTCGTATGCAAAACTTAGGTTTTAGGCCCCTTTTGTATATTGTACATATTGACCTTTTTGTCCTTTATTTTATCTTTTTTATTTTCTTAATTATTAAAAATAAAAAAATAGATTAAGTTGTAAATATTCCTTTCATATTTTTTCTAACTTTATTTTGATTTTTCTCTCTTTTAAAAATGAGAAAAAAATTACAAAGATAAAATGTGGTATTTTATATTTATAAGGTACCACCAAAAAATACATTTTGTTCATATGACTTCTTTTGATTTTTGGCCCTTCACAAAAGTTGTAGATCTCGTCGAGACGAGCAACTTTCGTGTTGACCACTTTTTGATTTAATTCCTTTTGTTATTTCTTTTTTATTTTTGTTTACATTTAATTTTTGAATTTTCTAGGAGCGACATGTGGCACCTCTTGGAGCTGCCACATGTCACCCCTTTATTTTACTATTTTTGTATTTATTTTATTATTTTTGGATTTATTATTATTATTATTTTATTACTATTTTAATTATTTTTAGTAGCCAACTACATTATTTTATTATTTTATTTCTTTTATTTCCCCTTTTACCTCTTCTCCTCTACTTGCATTCTACTCCAAGCCACATCTTCTCCACTCCCTCCACCATTTTCTTCACTTTCTCCATCTCTTCTCCAACTTCCTCCTCTTTATATTCCCATCTCATCCTCCATTCTTCATCATCCGCCAAATTCGTGAGAAGAATTCCAGCTCCCGAGAGGTCGAGGTGACATCGACAACCTTAGTCTGTAGAGTGACGACGAGTTCCAGCCATCTTCGGCTATTGGTGAGATCCGCAAGCCTTGTTCGCATAGCATTCCTCCACAAGTGGATTGCCTAGCTTCTCGGCTTTTCGCCAAGTTGATCGAGGCCACGACGGAAGCCACACTCCATGGCTCCAAAAATCCGGCGACTCTCACAGGTAAGTACTCTATCTTTATCTTATCATTTTATTTTATCTCACAATTTTCTTCTTTGTTGTTCATCATCAAAAACACCATCACATCACCAAAATATTTTCATTCACAATGCAATTAAATAACCAGAGGATAAAGATTTTGTTGATCTACAATATGTTATTTTTGATTGAATAAAAAGATGCTAAATGACTATCCAAATTAATGCATTAACTCAGGGATGTCAATGCAAAACAGAATTGAAACAAACAAATAAGAAATGTGCACAGGAGCACTTTTGGAAATATGTAAAACTTGCAGGGGTGATAATGCAATTTTCACAATAAAAATAAAAAAGGAAATGGACCTTTCACCTCGCTTCCTCCTAGGGCACAAGCAATCTGTACTCGGAGGGCAGCGTGGGTATGGCGGCACACGCGGGCTGGGGGCGGAGAGCTCGCGGCCGCGCGCGGCCGGGGATGCGTGGGGATGGAGGCGGTTGCGAGGGGCTTCGCAGCGACGGAGGATGACGTGCGACTGTGCGTGGGCGGCTGGGCGGCGCCGTGCTGGGACGTGGCGCTGGAGGGAGATTGAGGGGCGACACCGTCGCACCTGCTGGCTGCAAGCGGCGCGAGCAGCCACTGTTGGGGCGCGGTGGCCTGGCTGGAGGGGTTGTGCGTGGGCGGCCGGCAATGGCAGGAGGACAGGGGTCGCTGGAGCGGGTCGAGCGGCGTCGAGGGTGGCGGGAGCCGGCGGTGGGGCTGGCGAATGTATATTACTTTAAAAGTGAGTAGACCTAATTCGAAGGTTGTATGAGAGAGATATGCGCATTTTAAGGCTCCTAGTCTCAAACTTGGATTGGGGTTTTATTGGTCAATTTTACAAGTTAGTAATTTTTAGATATTTTTTTTGTTATTAGTGTTAGTAATATATAGACTATGGAGTTGGTTTTATTGGATTTGGAGTTAGTATAAAATATATACAAATAAGGTATTTTATTTAATATACAGGTGAATATTTATAAATAAAATTTGGCTTCTTATTTAATGCAAATATGAATGCTAAAATGCAGATATTATGCTTGCATGCATGAATGCTAATTTTGCAAGATAAGGGGAAATATGTTGCTATTTACTCGGGAACAAGACTCTATTTTCAACTTTTAGAGTGATGAATCACGGATTCATCAACCCCCTATACTTAAACCTTGCTCGTCCCCAAGCAACTAAAATGAAATGCAAGAGTGAAATGATTTTGGGTTCCATACCAAGGTCATGAACAAAAGTTGAAAAAGGAGCTTGACTCGACCTTTGGATTAATTGTGTGGCGGAACCTTATTGGGATCTGAATTTAAGACCTAACAGACTTCAAGTTCTACAAGTCTTCTATTCAAGACACCTTAACAGTCGGGTCAGAACAAATCCTCAAACGCAAATTTCTGATGACTATGATTCTTACTTGTACTGTGTAAGTGTAAAATAGCTCTCCACATCAGAAATGGCTAAGAATCAGCCTCCTCTAACAAGGTAACTCTAATTCCCCGGTCCAGTAACTCTTTCCTCGAGGAGCGGGGTATTCCCTTCTAAGTTCAAGTGCGACCAGTTCAAGAGGAAGGGGTGGAGAAAAGAATGGACGGTAGCCAGTGTAGCTACCTATCCCAGGATGCCTGACCAGTGTAGCCAAGTCATCCAGTTGCAGACTTCTTGCTAATATACATACTCCGACAGGTATTTTATTTTCACTTGGACCTGTCTGATTTTTTTGGAGTTATTGCATTTTTTCCCTTTTTTCCTTTTTTTCTCTTTTTTTCTTTTTTTTGAACTATATACAAGGTGCAGCATGTACATCAGGAGTTTTTCCTCTTGAGCCAGTAGACTATCCCTCTTTTGAAGCATTATTGCAACCCACAGCATCCCGTCCTTAGATGCCAACACCACCATACTAGGTTGAGATGCACTACCCTCCCTAGAGGAGGACGAATGTTTCCACCCGTGTGCTACTCCAAGCTAAAGGATTCTACCTCCTCACCACCTCATCAATGAAGAGCTACGTGCATTGTGCTTGTCCAAGTTAGGTCATTATCTAAAAGAATCATGTGTGTGCACGAGATATTCTACTTAGACTAATCAAGATGACATGTGAACATAGACTTGCGGACTCAAAGAATTAAGTCACTCGACCTGAGAAATCTTAACTCCAGCTCATATAAGATTCCTCTGAAATTAGGTGGATTAAGGTCAAATCAAGTCCATCCTCAATATCTACTCATAACTTGGTTCAGAAACCACTAACTTTTCACCTTGCATATGCAAGATATGCAGATGAGGTGCAGATGACATGCTATGTAGATGAATGAAATGCAAGACTCTTTTTTTAATGCAAGAATGATATGCAAGAGTAAATAAGAAGTTTTTTTTGTTTTTTTTGTTTTTTTTAAACTTTGGTATACCTCCTATGTTACAACAATTTACAAGAGTTTATAAGTATTATACAAATTAAACAAGTGTTATACAAGTATACAATTATACATGTATTTTAATTATTTTTTTTTCAATTTTTACAAAAGGTTTACAAGTATTATACAAGTAAATGTTTTTTCCAATTTTTACCCACCCGTAGTTATTACAAAAATGTATACAAAAGTACGTGAAAATACGTGAAAGTACGAGCTATGGGTAAAGTATATATGTAATATATACACGCCCCCTATACTTAGCGTGTGCTATGTCCTCAGAGCACGAAAAGCGAGGAAAAAAACATAGCTCATGCTAAGTGTAGGAGAGCTAAAATAACAAAAAAAGTATAGAAATCGTCCCGCCCCCTATACTTAGGCTCTGGCAGCCTAAGTGTAGAAGAAGATCAAAAATGAGGCGGGCGAGGTTAAGAGGGGAAATGGAGGAGTATATACACAGCGGGTATCGGTCACCCCACTTAGGCTCTGGTCAACCTAAGTATAGGACAGGAGTGAGTGTGAGAACCGATGAGATCTAGAGAATATACAACGAATGGTGAATAGACTCGGGTCACTCACCCCCTGTACTTAGGATCTGATCATCCTAAGTATAACCATAAAATGAAATGTTATGGAGTCGGGGCGAGTGATTTGAATCAGTGGGGAGGGAGGAAAAATATATACAAGGAGAATTGAGAATATACATGGATCAAGAAGGTTTGTGAAGAACCTTCTTACGGGATCGAGGAGGTGGGTAATATACAAGTGTGTCGCTGTCAGAATCGTCCTTAGATGAATAGTAGTGAGGTGAAGGGATCGTCCAACGAGGGTCGACATACTTCTGCTTGCTTAGATACAGCTTAAGAACAACCGAACTGAGCTCACTCATATAAATCACTTTGTCCGGACCTGATGAGGATTCCTCTGAAACTTCCTTCTCCGGAATGTTGAAGGAAAATTTTTTAGTCGATTTTCTAAAACCTAAATTATTGAGAGGGAGATGAGAGCGAAGTCCCTTGAGAGGTCTGGGGGAACATCTTGAGTAATCAATTCTCAACTTCCTCTCACTAGATAGCCGACTAGAAGAGGGAGCAACCATGTTTTTATGTGGAGTCAATTTAGTCTTGGTTGTTTCCTTTGAAGGTCTAGGATGTGGTGCGGTGCTGACCATGGGTTCCTCATTAGACGAGTCACCATATAGATTAGCATATTCCTGAAGGGTCAGTACGCGTCTCGAGAAGGTGCTAGTGATCTCAGTTGACTTGAAATTATTGGGCTCTTGTGTCGGATCATCAAAATGGTCAAGACAATCAGCAAAAATCATGTCCGACTCAATGTCAGCTTCTGGTTGTGAGTCCTCCTTAGAAGCTGTCATGGTGGTGGTGCAAGTAGTTGAGGAGGTGAGGGGAGTCTCTGAACCAACGGTCGTCCGAACAATCGGTCTCTCAGGTGTAGTAGAGAGGTGGGACTCATCTTCCTCTCGATGGTCACGACTGTCAGCGGATGTGCGGGTCACCTTAGAGTAAAGTTTATCAAAGAATGGATGAGGTCGAAGCGCTCCCAATGCTATAAAATCGATTTCCCGAGTCTCGCAATCTATAGTCGCCTTAGCCAAGGCTAAGAACGGCTTCCCGAGAATAATCGGAGACTGGGTAAACTCTCCTCGGTGCTCAATGTCAATGATCGTGAAGTCTACTTGGAATAGAGCACCTTGGAAAGTAACGATGACTGAAGTGTTTCCTCTCGACCGTTTGATGGATCGATCAGCCAGCTGAACAATCTCTCTTGACTTTCTGATTGGCCTGAGTTTGAGCTTGTCAAACACAGAGGTCGGGAGGATATTTATCGGTGAGTCATCATCGATTCTTGCATGGGTAAAGATGGTGTCTTTGATTTCACATTCAACTCGGGGCAACCGCTTCACTCTGCGGCTCTTGGTCTTTCTCCCTATCACCAAGGAGGTGGCCACAGACACTATGTGTCTTTCAGTCCTTGTCCTCTTATTGACCGACCTCTTAGGCATCCATTTACTTCTCACAAATCGTTTGAGGTCGGGAAAGTGATCTATGGCCTTTATTAAGGGAAGATTAAAAATCAACTTTTCATCAAGTGGTTCCCTTAGGGTAGGATCCAATTTTTCTAAGTCTTTTTCATTTTCTATTTTTATGGATTTTTCCGATTTTTTTGATGTTTTTGGTCTTTTTGGGATTTTCGATTTTTTTGTGTTTTGGTGGATGAATGATCAGACTCTAGATTGGAAGGCCAGTGGTTAGTAGAAGAGGGAGATAGAATGGACCCTAGTTGTACATGATGTGTAGGTTCCCTAATGTTCGTTCGATTTTCAACATCAGATCTACGCATGTCTTTTTCCACTTTCATTCCCAAGTTGACAAAAATTGAGTGTAATATTTCCATGACATCTCTCAACTTGTTACCTAATGTTTTATTTTTCGCGATAATATCATCCTCCAAAATATTCTCATGACAAATCATGGGAAAGTTCTGCTCAATTGGAGGATACTGCTGAGATATTGGGGTCTCATACTCAACATACCTAGACTCTGGCATGTAATGTTAGGTCGAGTATGGACTATCCAAATGGCAAATATTGGTCAGAGCCTCATTTGATGGAGTTATTGAAACAGCGACTGATAAGTCTAGCTCATGAGTCCAATCTTGTGAATGTATAGACTCTCCGAATGAAGGTTGGTTAATGCAAGCTTGATCACTAAAGTCAATCAAGTCTGGGAAACCATGATGTGCAGGCCTCTCAATTCGGGTTGTTTGATCGACCATTTTATGCCCTAAGGTCAAATCGGGATGTGTATATGTAAAATTTTGTCTGGTCCCTACTTGAGGTGAGAATGAAATATGTGGGGGCATATAATTTTGTCAATCATTTGTCTCAGCAGTGGCTTGCTCTTCATTCGATTCTTGGATTCCTGCAAGCTCTTGAGAATAAGGACAGTCAACCAAGATGGAAGTGGATTCGGAGTGTTGGAATATGGAGTAGGTGAGAAATGCGAAGAAGTGGAGAAGTCAGTTGAAGTTCTGACTTCATAATCGGGTTGAGGTGGAGCCGAACACGGGTAAGGGTCTCCCGTGGATGGTGGAGGATACATGAAAGAAGGAGAAGGCGAAGATGAACGGTATATGGTCAATGAGGAATGACCAGAGGTTTTAGGGTATGGGGACCAATATCCCGACATCTTGAAGAGGGAAGGGTGGATGTAAGTAGATCGAGGTATAAATGTGTAATTACACAGGATAACACACACGGACAAACACAAAGATAAACGCAAGTGCAAACCCCAAGTTCACACTCAACACGGTGAAGGACCCGAAACCGAGTCCGATTAGTCTGGTTGATTTTAAGTGTGATTTTCAAGCAAATAGCAAAGGTTACGTGGTCTATATGGGAGTCGGCTAAAAAGTCGGTTGCGTCTCCCCTGTTTAACCTGTCGCCTAAGATACCCTGCCCCTATCTACCTGCAAGCAGGCGGAGGCTAACAAGGCCGGAAATTCACCCCGAGGAGTTACTGCCAACTTGTCGCGAAGTACCGCAATTTCACCCTATCTACCTGAGACAGGCGGAGGCTACTTGGTACTAGTCAGTGAACCTGAATAATTCAACTTGTGATATTTGCTAGGATCAGTCTGAACGTGATATAGAAGGCGGGGATTTGGGCTCTGCTTTAAGGTGTTCACACACACTCAAGTACCCTCACTCATCCTGAAAACAAGGTCGGGGTTAATCTCCCGCAAACAAGGGTTAATTTTAGTCAATTTTTTTGTTCAATTCAATTAGCAGTCCTGATTTTAAAGATTAGTTGTCACTGATATTAATCCACACAAGCAATCACGTCTACCGTCCAGTTCCAATTCCTTTATCCTAGGTCAGAAAATCGAGAGAGAGAGAGAGAGAGAGAGAATCGGAAAAAGCAGATGCAATCGAGAAAATGATGATGAATGCTTGAGTAAGAAGACTTACAGTGCCCCCAGATCTCTACAATGCGGGATGCAATACTGAATTCAAATTTTACACTAAATGAATGCAACCGAGAAAAGCCGCTCCTAAACAGGCAGTTCTATTAGCGAGTGAAGAATAGATTATGTTTGGCTAAGTCTTGTGGTCTAAGTGTGTCTTTTATGTGTGAAGTGTGGTCCTAAATTTTACAAGCACAAACAGTCTTAAGAAGCTCTAAGAGCCGCAAGTGCAGGTCCTATTCTACGTAAAGCAACCACACAGCACACGGGGACACGTTTTATTATGACGTACATGCACGAGATCCCAAACGGGAATCGCTGTAAATGCAGTCACTTTTTTACAAGTTAACAAAAGAAAAATACTTCTGGCGTCTCAATAACCGACTTGATCCACGGATTGTCGTCCTCCGATACACTTCGAGATGCATCGACTTCAAGAAAACCACTCCAAGTCCACCGGACCCTCGCACAAAAGATAAAAAAAATGTTAGAGAAAGAGAAAAAAATAGAAAAAATAAAAAATAATTGAAGAAAAAAATGAAATAATTACAAGGTGATTCGGGGATCAGACTACCTGAATTAATAGAAAACGTAATCTAATTTTCTAAAACGATCCTAAGTCGTTTGCCTCCCCGGCAACGGCGCCATTTGATGAACCACAGACCTACCCTTTTATTTTATCGGATTGACTATTTCGTTGCAGTCGGATAAATATGGATCGATCAAAATATCCGCACAAATCAAATAATCATCGAATGAATTAATGCGCGGTTTTATGTTTATTTAGCCTGGGCAAGCCCCAGGGTTGACTCAAGGAGGCAAATGAACAACTCGGGATCAAGTTAGAGGTATTAGATTGTGGTTTTCCTACTAGGATTTTTTGGTATTTTTTATGCAAAAAAAATGACAATTGCAGAATATGAATTGATTAAATTAATAAAAAAAGAACCGACTTAGCCAAATTTAATTTTAATGTGAAATAAGTTCAAATCAGCCAAGTGATATTTTTCCTAAGAACCTAATCCAACAACAAGTGCAAAATGTATTTTTTTTGGAATTTTTGACTTTAGAATGCAGAAATAAAAAATGCAAACTTTTTTAGGGTTTTTATGCAATTTTTCATGCAAATGATATGCAAAAATTATGAAAAATTTACCGGAAGTTAAACATGATGAAATGAAGCTACACTAATATTTTTGAAATTTTCTGAAACTTTGAGATTTTTCTATAAATTTTTTATTGAAAACAGAGCAACTGTGGATATTTAGTTTTTAGTAAATCCACAAAGTTAAATTATCTAGAGATTGATTTATCGCAAATATATATTTTAATAAGAAATCCAGGAGAGTTGAAATTTCTCAAAAATAATCTTCATGGATTTGATTAAAAATCAATTACCTAAATCACTAAGGAATTTATTTTATACACAAGACATCTCCAAATTGGACGAAATTTGGAAAGTAATTAAAGAACACTTAAAGGCATCATTCACAATTATTTCGCAATTTTCGGAGTAATAAATGAATATGTGCGAATTTCAGAGCTCAGATGGGTAAAATACCACTGATTTTTACTCTCTGATTTTTAATAAATAAATAGATGTTTACAAAAATGCAATTAAATAACCAGAGGATAAAGATTTTATTGATCTACAATATGATATTTTTGATTGAATAAAAAGATGCTAAATGAGTGTCCAAATTAATGCATGAACTCAGGGGTGTCAATGCAAAACAGAATTGAAACAAACAAATAAGAATGTGCACATGAGCACTTTTGAAAATAAGTAAACTTGCAGGGGTGATAATGCAATTTTCACAATAAAAATAAAAAAGAAATGGACCTTTCACCTCACTTCCTCCTAGGACACAAGCAATCTGTTCTCGGAGGGCGGCGTGGGTACGACGGCACGTGCGGGCCGGGGGCGGAGCGCTCGCGGCCGTGCACGGCTGGGGATGCGTGGGGATGGAGGCAGTTGCGAGGGGCTTCGCGGCGACGGAGGATGACGCGCGGCTACCGGTGGGCAGCTGGGCGGCGCCGCGCTGGGGCGTGGCACTGGAGGGAGATTGAGGGGCGACGTCGTCGCACCTGCTGGCTGCAAGCGGCATGAGCAGCCACTGTTGGGGCGCAGTGGCCTGGCTGGAGGGGTCGTACGTGGGCGGTCGGCAATGGCAGGAGGATAGGGGTCGCTGGAGCGGGTCGAGCGACGTCGAGGGTGGCGGGAGCCGGCGGTGGGGCTGGCAGGAGTGCGGTCGACGGCGGCCTGGGGACGTGGGCGGCGGCGCGCGACTGAGGCTCCAAGGGGAGGCGGCTTGACCTGCTTCTCCTGTTTTTTTTTTATTTTTTTGTTTTTTTATAATTTTTTTTGTGATTTTCTTTGTAAGTAGGAAATAGAAAATGCAATGGAGAAAGATGTGGTGTGTGTGTATTGTGTGATGTAGAGAAAAAATGATTATGAGGTGGTATGCTCTTGATGAAGATGATAGTGGTGAATGAAAATATTTTGGTGATGTGATGGTGTTTTTGATTATGAACAACAAAGAAGAAATTTGTGAGATAAAATAAAATGACATGATAAAGATAGAGTACTTACCTGTGAGAGTCGCCGGATTTTTGGAGCCATGGAGTGCGGCTTCCGTCGTGGCCTTGATCAGCTTGGCGAAAAGCCGAGAAGCTAGGCAATCCACTTGTGGAGGGATGCTACACGAACAAGGCTCGCGGATTTCACCAATAGCCGAAGATGGCTGGAACTCGTCGTCGCTCTACAAACTAAGGTTGTTGTTGTCACCTCGACCTCTCTGGAGCTGGAATTCTTCTCACGAAATTGGCGGATGATGAAGAATGGAGGAGGAGATGGGAATATAAAGAGTAAGAGGAAGTTGGAGAAGAGATGGAGAAAGTGGAGAAAATGGTGGAGGGAGTGGAGAAGATGTGGCTTGGAGTAGAAGGCAAGTAGAGGAGAAGAGGTAAAAGGGGAAATAAAAGAAATAAAATAATAAAATAATATAGTAGGCTACTAAAAATAAATAAAATAGTAATAAAATAATAATAATAATAAATCTGAAAATAATAAAATAAATCCGAAAATAATAAAATAAAGGGGTGACATGTGGCGGCTCCATGAGTTGCCACATGTCGCTCCTAGAAAATTCAAAAATTAAATGTAAACAAAAATAAAAAAGAAATAACAAAAGGGATTAAATCAAAAAGTGGTCAACACAAAAGTTGCTCGTCTCGATGAGATATACAACTTTCGTGAAGGTTTGAAAATCAAAAAAAGTCATATGAACAAAATGTATTTTTAGGTGGTACCTTATAAATATAAAATACCGCATTTTATCTTTTGTAATTTTTTTGTCATTTTTTAAAGAGAGAAAAATCAAAATAAAGTTAGAAAAAATATGAAAGGAATATTTACAACTTAATCTATTTTTTTATTTTTAATAATTAAGAAAATAAAAAGATAAAATAAAGGGCAAAAAGGTCAATATGTACAATATACAAAAGGGGCCTAAAATCCAAGTTTTGCATACGAGCTCCGATTTTAATGAAATTACTTGTTTTTGAAGGTCTTTGAATGTATATTACTTTAAAAGTGAGTAAGCCTAATTCAGAAGCTTTATGAGAGAGATATGCGCATTTTAAGGCTCCTAGTCTCAAACTTGGATTGGGGTTTTATTGATCAATTTTACAAGTTAGTAATTTTTTAGATATTTTTTTCATTATTAGTGTTGGTAATATATACACTATGGAGTTGGTTTTATTGGATTTGGAGTTAGTATAAAAATATATACAATAAGGTATTTTATCTAATATACAGGTGAATATTTACAAATGAAATTTGGCTTCTTATTTAATGCAAATATGAATGCTAAAATGCAGATATTATGCTTGCATGCATGAATGCTAATTTTGCAAGATAAGGGGAAATATGATGCCTATTTACTCGGGAACAAGACTCTATTTCAACTTTTAGAGTGATGAATCACGGATTCATCAGCCATCCCAAATGGTGCCTTTTGGGACGGTCATATGAACCGTTACTACAACCATGTCACCAGGTGATGAAACCAATGTTACGGCGATAATACCGTAACTAATGACTTTTAGGGAGAGTTTAAAATCATCTTTAAAAGTAGCAGTAGCCATGTTCAAATTGTATTTGGGACAATTTGTTCACTATCGCAAAGGATAAGATAGATAGCTATGGTGTTTTCGAGACCATTTCTTAACCGTTGTAAATATCATTAAAAAAATAACAAACCTACTTACCCATTAGAGCATATAAATTCTAATAGAACATCCTTAATTTACTTTCAAAAGAACAACTACATACAAAAACATCTATTCAAATGAGAGCATCATCATGATATACAATATCAATATCAAAGCATAAGTATTTCCAATGTGATTCGACTATTGATAGGAGTATTGTGAATATTGTCAACATCACAAAAAAAAGAAAGACAAAAAGCAACAATGTTAATTAATCTAACATTTAGTCATCCATCGTTGGTAGGTTGCGATGGTGGTGTTTCGCAGCCTAATCGTGCCATAAGAATCGCCATGTTCTCCTCTTGCCTCTTAGCGCGCTCTATATCTTTGCTCCTTTGAGAACGAGTTCGGCAATCTGAACCTCTTGAGTTCGGATCTTTTCAATCAAGCTTTGTATGGTACTTTTGCGAGAATGTCTCGGCACCTTTATACCTTTTGGAGATGATGGCACCACGACCACCACAACGAATGCATCCGAAATGTTCAGCTCCAATCACACGAGTAAATGCAGCATCCGTGAGAGTACATCTACATGTCTGGCATCTCCACTCTCATTTGGCTGAGTTAATAACTCATTCATCTGCTTCTGTAAGAGATCATAAGAAATATTATAATAAAGATGTGGTATGATAATCACATAATAATAAAGCATGTTAAGTTGGTTAAATTTGCATTTTAATATTTGAGATCATATAATATTTTAAGCACATGTGAACATGATAATATATAATCAAGAGCATCGAGAAGGGGATCACTTACGTGCCTTCTCCTCTTAGTCAATGTGAATCCAGGACCAGCTTCTGTCATCTTTCTTGATGCTCTTTGTATGCTCGAACAATTCTATTCAAGTTGGTATGCGCCCTTCCCTTTGTTCCTTTAAAAGAGTTGAAGTTAGATAAGCACGTGATGCAATGCATCAACACATTAAAAAGGAAAAATGAAAAAGAAAGTATGAAAAGAACAATGCATAATAAATACTTACAAATGCAAATTTGAATGGTTTATACTTCCCCTACCCAAACGATGCGTAGGTAGGAGCCCCTTTCCACGATTTTTGCTTGTTTCTTTTTGCCTCGTCCTATTTGAAACAATTATGCATAATACATGAATTAAATTAGAAGATTACTTTTTAGATAGTTATCTAATTGAGATGATTTTCTTAAAAATGTACCTGTACTTTAGGAGTACTCCAATAGTCAACTACAACTGTCCACTCAGCAGGATCAACATTAAGGAGGCACTCTATGAACGTACCTGTGCCAAATCTTTGTTGGTAAAATACTGTAAAAATTAGATACAAAGAAATAAGTGATAATAATATCAGAAATAAATAATTAGCTACATTTACCTTTAAAACTCAAAACATACCTTCCTCTTCAAAGAATCTCTGTACTTGCAAAACATATCTCCCGCATGCCTTAAAATTGCACTACCATTTTCGTCATTCGTTCCCTTGTGAATGCACCCTTTGAATAATGGAGATATAAAATAAAATAAGTATTAGAAAAAATCTAAATACATTCGATAGATACTTTGTGTTAAGCCCATTATACCGCTAACTCCAAAGGATGCAATCTCTTTGTTCTTGGGATACTTTTCTCAGTTGAATAGTGACAATGGAATGTGAGATCTAACAACCACACCAAGAAAGCTTGCAAATTGTTGCCCGTATACCCCTATTACTTCTTCTTCCTGTATGTGTACATGTATAGTTTGTCCTGATTGTAATCTCTCCAAGATCTTACAATGAGATCGCCCCTATGACGTACTAAAACATAACATCAAGAAATATACATTACATGTGACTACCGGTTAAAATAAAAAGTTATTTTTATAGAGATTAATGAATAAACTTATATACCTGGCAAGGATATAGTAGGAGAAATTTGTTGAACATTATCACATGTGTTAAGTGAAGCATCATCTGTTCTAGAGTAGGTGCTGATTCCAAAATACGACGTCCTCGTCGTGTGTTAACCATCTACAAAACAATCAAATTCTATTTGGAATGAAAATAATTTTACAATCATGTTATACAAGTAGTATTATGGCCATGAAATCTAATATTTTTAAAGCTAATGTAATTTATAAAATCTTACCATATGTTGTCAATATCAATGTGTGAGGTTCCTAGAAGAGAAGCAATATCAACATCCAATATATTAGATGTGATTCCAAAATCAACATCTATTGAATTAGTTTCTTGGTAAGCATCTAACACTTCTTCTTCTTCAATATCATAGATATCATAATGATCCCGAGGTACTGTTCTCACTGGTATAATCCAATCCCGTGTCTCATTATGTGCTACGAAAAATATTTATTCAACTTGAGAAGCTAGTGCAAAAGGTTCATTGGTCTAGAGTCTCCTATTTTTATTTAAGCTAATAGTTCCGTAGCCATATATACGATATCCGATATTTTTTTGATAAACATCAAACCAAGTACACTGAAATAGGACAACATTGTGATCTCGTTCAAAGGATATCTCAACAATATCAACAACTTTCCCCATAAAAGCCATCACATCCTAACAATTGTTTAGATTTAACAATAACACCTGAAAGTTGTGTTACTCTACGTTCATTGGAATATTTCTTTCGAAATCAGAAACCATTGATAATAAATCCTTCATGTGATATAGCATAAATATTTGGTCTCTGAGCTAAAACTTCTATCTCACGAGACCATCTTTCATCTATTTTTTCTTTCAATTGTTCTATACATTGTTTAAACCAATGAATGAAATCCATTCTAGGTTGTGGTCTACCAAACTGACATTCGTATTCTTGAAAAAGGAGTCCAACTCCTCTGCTTGCATTAATACATACAAGTGTGCAAATTTCTTTCTGCATCTGTTAGTTTCCTTCGACTTGTTCGGTTAAGTGAACATCTACCTGAAGTAAAAATTGATAAACGATCATCATCACTTGTACCTCCATCAACATCATATTCCTTACAAAAGGATTAAAGACGATTGTTAGGGCCATCCATGTACATTGCACAAAAGTTTATACATTCTTCTAAAAGATAGCCCTCTACTATTGAGCCCTTCAGGATGTGCTTTATTAAAAAATATAATCTTTCAATTTCTTTAGATATCGCTCTATAGGATACATCCACCTATATTGTACAGGTCAATCAATCTTTGCTTCATTAGCCAAAATGAATTATAAGATGCACCATTACATCAAAAAAAGCTGGTGGAAATATATGTTCCATCTTACATAAAGTAACAATGATATTTTCCTCCCATCTTTTCAAATAAAATCGGATTCAAAACTTTTGAACATACAATTTTGAAGTAGCAACTCATCTGAAATAATGGATCAATGACATCTTTCGGTAATACACCTCGAATTGCCAAAGGAAATAATACTTGCATGAGAACATGATAATCATGGCTTTTTAAACCAGAAATCTTCTTCTCTTGCTCATTAATGCATCTAGAAAGTTGAGATGAGTAGCCATCTGGAACTTTAATATCCTTCAAAAATGTAAGTATACGTTGACGCTCAGTTGAACTCAAAGTATAAATCGCATCTGGCAATCTAAATTTACCATTTGGTAATTCAATTACATGGAGCTCATGCCTTATGTCCTTGCTTTTGAAATCACGCCTTACTTTTATCGTGTATTTTGAATTTGAAGAGAGATTTAAGACTCCAAGAATATTTTCCATGACATTTTTTTCGATGTGCATCACATCGAGACAATGACGACTACGAAGGTCTTTCCAGTAAGGCAACTTTGTAAAGAATATACTTTCCTTACTCCAACCATAACAACTACTGATCTTTTCTGTATACTTTTTCAATTCCTTCTTAAAGGGTTTTCCTAACTTGACATGTCCAAGCTTTTGTTGACTTCTCCAAGCTTCTAATCGTGACAAACACATACTAATTGTAGTTTGAACCACATGGTTTCCCATCAAATTTGCTAGCAAATGTCCTCTTACGCCACCTATGTGATATTGGAAGAAATCGACGATGACCAACATAGCAAAACTTCCTGCTATGTGAGAGCCATATATTGTTTGTCTCTTCCATACACATTGGACAAGTAATATGTCCTTTTGTTATCCAACTTGACAAATTAGCATATGCTGCAAAGTCACTAATTGTCCATAGTAGTGTTGCATGCATATTGAACCTTTCATTCTTTGACGTGTCAAATGTTTCAATGCCAACCGTCCATAGTAAGTTCAGCTCATCAAAAAGAGGTTGCATATACACATCAATTGCATTTCCTGGTGATTTTAGGCCTGGAATAAGCAATGTTAACATCATAAATGATGATTTCATGCACATCCATGGTGGTAAAGTTGTAGGTAACAACCATCACAGGCCATATCGTACAACTGATGTTCATGTTACGAAAGGGATTGAAACCATCACTTGAGAGTCCAAGACGCACATTCCAATCATCAAGAGCAAAATTTGGATGCCTCTCATCAAAACTTATCCATTCATCACTATCTACAGGATGATGCATCAACCCTTCAATATACTTTTTCCTCTCATTATTATGCCATTTCATTAAATTTGTTGTCTTTGAGGACATAAATAGACGTTGTACTCTCGGAATCAAAGGAAAATATCGTAATTTTTTTCAGGACGACGTTTCATACAATTACCGTTTTTATCGGTCTTATACCTTGAAGTACCACAATCAGAATAATTTTCAAGATGTTCTTTCTCCGTCTAAAATAAGATACAATCATTTGGACATGCATCGATCTTCTCACTTTTCAATCCCAATGCACGATTGCCTTTTTTGCATCATGCCAAGTCTTAGGAAAGTCCTTTGGATGATTTAAAAGTTCTTCTATAAGAGTCAATACATATGAAATCATTTTTGATGTACATCGATTCATCACCTTCATTCGAAAAAGCTTTAGTAAAAAGCTAAGACGCGACATAGTACTAATTCCTGGACATATAAGACTTTCAGCTGCTTTTAAAGCAGCAAAAAAGTGGGTGGAATTAAAGTTTTCTTTCCTATGTCATATGAATTTTCATGATGGGGAGGAGCTCCGATATCCTTTAAGTTATCCATCAAATTTTCATTTCTTACGAATTCATTATGTTCAAATTCTATATCTTCTCTCGTGGATTGTTGTAAATCCTCTCCATGAGCTCTCCAAACTACATAATTCAGCCAAAAACATCACTTATAAGGTGATCTAGAACAACTTCCCCTCATACGACCATCTGTTCTTACATTTTTTGCAAGGGCAAAAAATCTTTTCTCGATTGCTTCCAACTCTGTATGTTCTCTCATCATCATGAAAGGTCCAGTCTAAAAATGAAACCACTCCATTCTTGTATCTTGTTATAATTAGTTTCCACGTAAATACATCCACGATTTATTCATCAATGCATGTGCAGTGACAATGATAATAAAAGATCAATAGTTTGGCATAATTTCAAATCTAGCCCCATGCCAACTTCAAATCGCATATTCCAGCATAACATCATCAACATATCATAATTAACGTTATATAAGATCATAAGCTTATGTAACCAAGAATGGTATAAAATGAGAAGCAATTATATAAAATGAGAAGCAATTATATAAAATGAGAAGATAACGCCTATAAAGTTAGACAGTTTTAAAAGTAATATATCCATAAAATGGATTCACATCAACATAGTGTCAAATCTACTCCATGCTTTAGATTTAAATTCAGCATAGTTTTTTACTAATCATAAAGTGATCTAGATGACCCAACATTCTCTCTCTCCCTCATTACGAAATGTTCCATCTTTCCCTTTGATACACTGAAAACATAAGGTAATAGAGAAAGAAATCTAACTTTATTAGCAGCACACTAATACCCAAAATAACAAATACATTTCTCACCTCTTGTTGGAAAGGTTAACCCAACTTAAAAGTATACTAAAAAGATCACAGTGGTCAAGATTCCTCTTTACACTTCTGATGAACGTAAAATTCACCTCTAAAATAATGATGAATAATGTTGTAGCACAGGACGCGAATTTTGTTCAGCAAAAACCACAGTCTTTGAATGCTGTGGAATATTTGTGCTTGGCAAGTGTACCAAGGTCGAACACAGGGATACAGCTGCTTAATTAAGGCTTTTGAATATTGATTCTTGAAGTTCAATGTCAATTAATCTCAATTCCAGATCCATATGCATTTTATGAAGCACTATGCTAAGTGATGATATGATGCATGTATTTTTATCGGTTTTATGCAAATTCAAGTGATGCATGGGCAAACAATGCAAAGGAACACGCATGATGAATCAAATGCTACAATTATACCCTAAAATAAGAGCAACACAATATATAAAGAAGTTAGAGCCATTTTGAACACATCATTAAAAATCGGTCATGAAATCAAGCAAGACAAGTAGAGCTAGGTCCCATTTTTGACATAAAAATTCACTTAATTAAAACATTGTCCAATGAGACAAATAAGTATGCTAGATTGTAGAGGACAAAACAAGGATCAAAACGACACTAAATCATGCAATTTGGACCTACGATGCTCAAGTTATGCTAAAAACAGTGCAAGGGCATAAATGTAATAAAAATGCAAGAAAAATAAAGGATAAATATTGCATTTAGGTCCTAGAGGGACCTAAATGCAAATACCAAGAACCGCCTGGGCCATTTTGTAAATTCTCCATGTGCGCGCAGGGGCCTTTTTGCAAATCTCCAAAACCTGGAGGGTCTCCCTGTAAAATACCCAGGCACACGCATGAAGCACGTGCCTGGGACCAAAACGTATATAGCAAGTCTTCCGGGGTCCTTCGTGCAAAATACCCAGCACCTCACGTGCTTCGCACGCGAGGGCTCAGGCTCGGGAGGCGGCTCAGGCTTGGGTCCACGTGGAATCTTCTGGTGGTTCGGCGTTAGGCTCGTATGACCCGAGCCTATAGTTCGGAGACGAGGCTCGGGTCGTCCACGTGGCTTCATCGTACCCGCCCCGATCGTGAAGATCGGACGGCATCTGTGCTTCATCCATCCGCCGCGAGCCACCGGAGGAGCTGGGGCTCCGGCGACACGTGAAGAGCTCCGCCGAGCTCCAAAGACAGGTCTGAGGGTCGGCGAGGGTAGCAGGAGGTCTGGCGGTGGTCCCGGAGTAGGTGCGGAGCTCCACAGGCGTCTGGAGCTGCTCGGCGAGGCTTGGTCGTCGGCGGAGGGGAGCTGGAAGAAGCTCCGATATGAGGTCCGGCCATTGAAGATGATTGTACCTGCAATGGTTAGAAGCACATAGCCGAAGCGTGCGAGTGTGTGCGTGCGAGTGAGGTGAGCGAGGGCCGGTGAGGCGACGAGAGTGGTAGCCCATAACTCTTCTTCTCCGGCGAGGTGGAGAAGAAGGTGGTCGGAGTGGATGGGGGTTCTGGAGAAGAAGAAGGGGGTCGGCGAGGTTGCAGGTGGCGTGGCGAAAGTGCAGAGATGGTCGGATGGGGGTGAAGGTGGTCATGGAAGGTGGGAAAATTCGGGAAAAATCAAGAAAAAGAGAGAGCAGAGAAACCTCATCGGGGAGGGGACCCTTGGCGGAGGAGTTGCTTGGGAGGAGGCTCGGAGGAGCCCCGGGGTCGTTGCCCAGCTGGTCAGCAAGCCAGCGAGCTCGGCGGAGCTTGGGAGCGTCCGCTACTCGGCGGCGGAGCACCGAGGGTCGACACCGCAAAAAGCCATGATCGCCTCGACGTTCCGCCCCTCCGCTGTCACCGGAGGGGCGGAGGAAGCTAGGGTTTAAGCCAAAATGGTGGACCAGGGCTTCCGGTGGACGGGGTTGGGGTTTTATAGACGGAGAGATCGGGCGTTACAGAGGCGGGGGCCGACTTTGATCGGGGTGTTAATGGAGAGGGGGATAACGGCGAGGGCACTTGATGAAGGCGCGAGGATGGCGGAGGTACGGGCTCGGTGCTGGCGGCGTTACGAGAGGGGGGGAGGTCCAAGGAACCTTCTAAAAATGGAAGGGGGCAGTGCGCGCGAGAGATTCGTAACGCCTGGGAACGGGGGCTTCGGAGGTAGGAGACGACCTCCTGACCGTTGGATCTAGCGATCCAACGGCTAGGATGCGAGTGTTGGTGGAAGGCTACGATCAGATCCACAGATCTGATCGAACGGTAGAGGAATATGCGCTGACGGGCGGTTATGATGGAGGGAAAATAAGGATCCAACGGCTTGAGGGAGACGGAGGACGTGGAGAAAGGAGAGGCGTCGGATGGTTTGAAGATCTGACGGCTGCGGTGAGGGGATGACGTGGCGCAAGGAGAGGCATAGGATGGAGGCTGGATCGGAGGGCTTAGGTTTAGGCGCGAAGTAGCGGTCATGATCTGATCTGGAAGATTGATCCAAGGGCTAAGAAGTGGAGCGGGGTGGACGGCTCAGATGAAGGCGATATTGATGAGATCCAACGGCCCAGGAGGCCGCCGGGTGGCGGGAAGAAGAGCGGGCCACGTGGGCGGCCCAGAGGGCGCCACGTGGCCCAATCAGAACAATTCAAACATAAAAACAAAGAAAAATAGAAAAGAAATAGTTAGAGGCCGAATCTGGAAAAAGTCAAAACATGAAAGTTGCTCGTCTCGATGAGATCTACAACTTTCATGTTGGTCAAAAAGCCAAAAGAGGTCATCTGTACAAAAGCTATTTTTGGGGGTATTTTTAAGGGGATAAAAACACCGATTTTGTGGTTTTGATTTGTTTTTGTATTTTTTAGTGGTTTTAAAGGGTCAGTGATTTATAGACAACTTATCTACCTAATTTTTAGGGGTTTTTGAGTTATAAAATAATTACAGAAAAATAAGGACAATTAAATACAAATAATTAAAGGTTAATTATACACAATTATTGCACATGATAAAAATAGAGTTTTAGAGGTGATTTTTATTGGTTTGTTTAAGCATGGATTTTAATACGGAGTTTTTAGCATGATGAATATGAGATTCATCATACCCCTATACTTAAACCATGCTCGTCCTCGAGCATCTAAAGAATGAAGGAGTCGGATTGATTCCTGACAGTGCGTGTGAAAAATTCAAGGCTTGATCTTTCGAAGACCCTTGACCTGAGTGATCCTAAAATTCTGGGTTTATCCAAGCCTTAGTCAGAAGGAATCCAACTTCTCTGATTATCAGACTCTCTTTTTGTACATATAATATAAGGATATGACATTTAGTGTACTGCATTTCATGAGAGCCGAGTCGATGCATCACCCAAAGTTCCAGTCCCAAAGATTCTCCTCTAGACCTAATCCTCAATACTAGGGAATAAATCTACTCTTGCTTCAGTCCACCGTCTCATTAGTTTGTCAGACTTTGAAATGTAGATGGACGGCCAGTTGATGGAGGTACATGGGATTGTGTATATTTTTCTCACCCTCACATTGGAACAAGGGGCCTCTCGAGTGCCTTTTACTCAACACATGTATATTAATACTTTGTTGATCAATGTGTCTGTCAAGAGAGTTGGAGTCGTCTGCACTTGTTTTTCTGGGAGTACACCGGGGTGTGTCTTTTCTGAGTATCTAAGATACCTTCGACACCCAGACTTGTATCGCTTACGATGCAGGGCCCTTTTTGTGGTGTCAGCCCGACTCCTTGGTCCTAATTAGCGCTTGGTCCAAGTGGACACTTTTGAAAATTTTGGGAGCGCTTGCCATTGGTGGAAGCTCATTTGGAATTGACTTTGATTTTAGAGCTTTTCTTTAACATTTCATTTCTTTTGTTGGCTAGCTCCACTGCTTTTACCAAGAGATTGGCGCACACTGATCAACAAGTTTCTTTAAGTTTCATCACACCCTGGCACTTTTAGGTAAATATCAAGAGATAGCATATGAATCTTGTTCACATACTGGCTAGGGTTTTTGCTGACACTCAGGTTTTCTGAAGCCTTCATTAACTTTATCCCATCCTCGAATATCATCAGATCAGGTCTAAACTTGTTTCACTGGTCCTAGTTCCTCAAGTGATATCTCATCTCAGCTCATCAATCATGCAGTTGTGGAAGTGACTGTGCTGATCATATTTTCTTGAAAGTAGAGATTAAGAGTGCAATATAGCACTCAAATCTTTCAAACTAGAGGAGTGTGGATATTTAAGTCAGAAAACCCTAATGACTAAGGTATGTTAACTCAGACTCTCTAGATCCCAGAGATCCAGTGTCCTCAAATTCCTCAAGCCTTGCGTGAGTGTGAATGTGTCAGGAAAACACCAACTCCATGGGTTAGTGAATTTTTGTGTGATTTTTGATTTTTGCAGATTTTTATGGGTTTTATAGTTTTTTTTTGTGTCGGAGAGACAATGACTGACCCAGGCTCAAATAAATAAAAGTATCCACTCTCAGCCAGTATGGGTGTAAGTGCGGGTCGAGACCCGTGATCCTTAAGGACGGTGTCATATGCGGTGTCCTTTAAACCACCCACTCTGCTAAGGGAGACCGAGGTTCCCTCACTGAAGATGTTTACTAAGCCTAGTAGTCAGAGCCAAATTCCGAAAAACATTTTTAATTTTTCATTTTTTTTTGAAAAAGGGTTATTTACAAAGATTAATCCCTCAAAATTTTAATTTTTACAGGTTTTTACTCAGTTCACTAGTTTACCCAAAACCCAGCCCGAAAAATAAAATTTAAAAAGTTTTAAAAACGCGAGCTAAGGCTAAAGTAATAAACAATAATATACGGTATACCCCCCTATACTTAAAATTTGCTATGTCCTCATAGCACAAGTGCCATGAAGCCAAGGCTCGGTTCAAGTACAGGGAGATATAGCGGAACTGAGGAGGAGAGTCCCCCTATACTTAGGCCAAAATTGGCCTAAGTACAAGAACAGGCAGGTCCCTATGACAATCAGGCGTCCCCGATTTTCATGGGCCCTGCCACAAATAGCCTAAGTACGAGGGAAGGAAGAGCAGGCAGGTCCCCCCTATACTTAGGCTACAAATAGCCTAAGTAAGGTCTGTGTTAAGGGGGGGGGGGTTTATGAAGAATATATATACACACACAGAGAGAGAGAGAGATAGAAATATACAGGGGGTGGGTGGGGTGAGTATGTGCAGTGTAGGTGTGAGTGTGTGTGGGGGGGGATTTTTTTTTTTTTACAAAATGCAATTCTGAAAATAAATATGCAGATGCAAGTTTTTTTTATTACAACATGCAATGCAAAATTTGACTGATAAAAATCTTAGAAATCTTCACGGCTTCTTTTGCGGCCTCTTCAGCTGAAGCTCCCGACTTCGCGCCTCCATGACGATCAGGCGTCCCCGATTTTCATGGGCCCTGCCACAAAAGAGAAAAGTTAGAACTCCGAGAAATTAAATCAGCAAAATAATGCAAAGAAATGATGCATGAAATTAGGACCAAGAAATTATTGAATTAATTAAAAAAAATCAAAATTCAAAAATTAAGCAAAGCCGTATCCCCGGCAACGGCGCCATTTGATGAACGTAAAATTGCACATGATAAAAATAGAGTTTTAGAGGTGATTTTTATTGGTTTGTTTAAGCATGGATTTTAATACGGAGTTTTTAGCATGATGAATATGAGATTCATCAACTTCTTTATTCTAGCTACATATAACACAACACATGAAGATTTTCATTAATACCATCTCCAACAATAAGCAGAGTTTCAAGTCATCTGGAGGCTTTATACCCACCTTTTTCTTCACTTAGACATTTACCTACATTTATTATCAGTCTTAAGCTTTTGCTGATTAGTGCCTTCTACACATAGTAATAATGATATAATCTTTATGCTTATAAAAAAAATTACAAAACCTATGGAGGGTATACAAATACTTGTCTTTTGATATTTCATTATAGATTTAATTTGATGGCCTTGGCTACAACAGACTAGTAGAGAATCTTGTTTGAACGTATAATCATGTCTGAACCATCTTATTTATTAAGACGATGCATTTCAGTTCATATTCTAAACATGAAAAATGTAATGTCAAATATGAGGTTTTGTTTTCCTCTTTTACCCTATCATAGTGTATTGTAAACTTGAGTAAAAGCAAAACTCGAAATTTAGTTAACTTTTATAGTGCTATTAGAATAAGCTTTACCAAACAACCAAAAACATGCCTTGAATTATAAACATAAAACTATCAAAACCAACTGAGACAATTAGAAAATTTTGAATTTGTACACTTCACTCGTTGAAGACAATGGTCTAAGCAGCCATAATCAGTAGGTAGTGGTAACCAAATCAAGTCCTGTTATTAAACATAGTTGAAGCATTTGATCTCAATCTGCTTTCTGATTGCACAAGCAAATTATCTAGAGTTTGGCAATGGTCACTATCATTAAAAAAGAAATAAAGTACATGTATACATTTTATGATTCACATATTGGAGTGCAAAACCTGCATTTGATGGTCCGTGCAATATAATGCAATGTAAATCACATAATATATTGTATAAAACAATCCATAGCTCTGCCTTTTTGTTTATTTATAAAATAATGTACTACCACTATCATTAAACAAGAAACTCTACGTCGAACCAATCAAACCCATAGGAAGCATCAAATCCACAAAAATCCTAGAAACAACAATTTTATCTGTTGGCCTGGATATATGAAAACATAAAAAAACATTCGATGCATGTAAAGAAATATCCATAGCCAGAATTTCAAAATCCATGAAAACGAAAATGGTTATATGTTCAATGGAAGGAAAAGACAAAAAAGAACGATATCGACATGGAAAAGGGTAATATCTATAAAGGAATGCACACATAATACACCTTGTGGGGGGTATCTGCACGCTATGGCAATATATTTGCAGCCTCTGGGAGAATCAATGAAGAAAGATCAACGCCTTCAGCAGTGCAGGTCTGTAACAACACTGAGAGAACGATCGACAATTTGGGGTTGGTTTAGGAGACGAGGGGTTGAGGATTGAGAATATGACGTGAGAGTTTAGGGATGCAACATGGTATGAAGGGAGGGAGGGGATTTAGTGATACCCCGCCTTTTTTGTGCGCGCAGGGAAGTGGGGAGCGATTTTTAGTTCTTTTAGGGATGGACAAGTTCACTTGTTCTAATTGCAAACATCAATTGGAACGGTTTAATTTATTAGCCGCGAGATTACCCTTCTTATAAGCGAATATATTTTCTATCGAAACACTTAAACGAAAATCGTCACCAATGATGTCCGAATGGCATCGGTGATAGAAAAATAGCATAATTTCTTGTAATGTGTTGCCGGACAGAGACACGATGTAACGTCCCGGGCTTAGGTCCCCGGTCCGTTATCGAGGAAAACTGGCCCTGACAACTTGTTGGGTTCGGACCCAAATGGATCCGTTGACAACCACCCAAAATGCTTAAGCTCAAGTTGTCAAGTAGTAATCCCCACCACTTATAAAACACATCCACGCTTTGTGAGTTTTAGGTATAGCACTATGTTTGGGGTTGGGGTGTTACAACCTCCCCCACTTATATTCGCAACGCCCTCGTTGCGACATGGCACACCACTTATTCCCAGTGACAATGACGGCTGCACGCTCCGGGTAGCCTTTTCCTCCAACCTCTTTGTAGGGGTGGCTCTACCTCTCGAGTAGCCCTTTCCACTATCAGAGGGAACATGGCTCTGATACCATTTGTAACGTCCCGGGCTTAGGTATCGAGGAAATCTGGCACTGACAACTTGTTGGGTTCGGATTCAAATGGATCCGTTGACAACCACCCAAAATGCTTAAGCTCAAGTTGTCAAGTAGTACTCCCGCCCACTTATAAACTACACCCACGCTTCGTGAGTTTTAGGTATGGCACTGTGTTTGGGGTTGGGGTGTTACACACGAGAAGTGTGCTCCTCCATCTTCCTTGTAGTATGGATCTCCCTTGGTCCTGCAGATTCAAAGACGACTCGAGACACTAGTTTCGGCCATTCATCTGAGAATAAGAATAGCTGAGATCACGTTCTAATTAAAGTCGAGGCACATCCCCACCGTAATCAGCTTGCCTCTACAACCATTCGATTGGGTTTGACAGTTATGCCCATAATAACCTTATCTTCATTTGAATGAACCATGGTTTAGTCCAACTCATTGATGATAAAAGTAACAGAAGAGTATAAGTGATAATTATACGAGAAGGTGGAGGTACAATTAATATTTCAAAAAAAAAGGGCATACCTGATATTACAGAAGACTAGAGGGGCATAACTGATAAAACCCCTAAATATTATATTTGGAACTATAATAAAAACCTTTAATATATACTATTAAATCTTTGCATATGCTTATGTTTGGATACAATGAGCACTACAACAAAATTTGGGCTATAATGATGTTTTTCCCAATATTAGTCACTAAATGAGTCGTGTTAAATATAAAAAGACTAATATTATTCGTTATGAAATAATTATTAACTTGAAATTAGTGACCGATTATGTAGCGACGATTAATTAAATTCTGGAAAAATAGCCACGGAAAAATAGTGACTATATGGACTATCGCTAATGATAGTGATGGATACAATATTCGTTGCTATATAATTTCGAGTTGTAAAAAAAAAGAGCTCAGCCTTTCTTGCGCTTTCTGGGAGTATGCTTTATTCCCATGACATCTGAGTTTGCCTGATCTGATAGAAACGACAAAGGTAGCCGTTGAGGAATGAGCAAGCTGTTGGTTCCACCTCTAGAAGATGTAGGCTTTTGCGGGTATTCAGTTAACAGTAGAGTGTTCTTTGGTAGTTCCATTCTTCAGATGAAAGGTATGCGGTAGGTGAAAACATGCAGTGAATTAATAACTAGTGCGGGTGAAGTGGTTGGATTTTGCGAGCTGTTCCAACCACCGCTAGATGTGATTCCAAGAGTCGAACGAGAATGAGATTCATTCCGCGGCACTTTCAGTAAGCTCTCAGAATTAGACGTAGGAGACAAAGCGGTTTCCACATGAAAATTAGTTATATGGCTGATTTAGTGACGGAGTTTGAAAAGAACGTTATCATAACGTAATGTTGTTACAGTGAAGTTAACATCGAGTTTAAAGGTTAACTCCTTATTTATCTAAATGGAACATAATTGAGAAAATAATTCATGATCATGCCATGGCTATGTTTGAATTTTATATCATTTTTTATTATCTTAGATGTCAATTGAACTCTACCGTTGGATCCCAATCCAACGGCAATCCATCTGCAGCTGCAGGCCGCCAAGCGAAGACACGAGGGGGAGACCACAAAGCACGCAGCCGCTCGTGTGCGGAAGGCAACGCCATGCACGTACAACACCTCATGCAAATGCCCCCACACGTCTCGGCAGAGAACGGCAACTTCCCCTCCACGCAGCCACGTGCCTAATGATGTGGCAGCGCTCTGAACGTCCTGGAAGAACTGCAATTTTCTCCATCACATATAAAGAGATAGACGATAGAAAAACTACCAGATCACAAGGGATCGTTATCCAGAACTAAACAATTCCACGTATCTCAAACTTCAGAGAGAAGGGTACATCGTATAAAGCATGGGTCCTCCTCCATGTCCGCCGCCGTGGACGGTGGTGGCACTCATCTCCCAACACCTCGAGCCCAAGACCCTCGCCGTGGCCTCGTGTGTCTCCAAGTCGTGGAACTCCATCACCTCCTCCGATCACCTATGGAAGCCCATATGTTTCTCCCTCTACCCCTCACTCTCCCAGTTAACCCCTGCCGCCGCCTACAAGTCCCTATTTACCCTCCTCTCTCTCTCTCCTCCAACTTCCGCCGCAGCCGCGTACCCATGAAGCCACGCATCAGCGTGGAGGACCTTGTCTTCTATGTCGATCTCTTCCTCGACGATTCCCCGGTGCTCTCCCTGGCTGCGGACGGGGGGAAGCTCGTTAGTTGTGGTGGGGTCTTTCGGTACGAGATGTGCACGGCGGCGGCCATGCCTGAGGAGGCGCGTGGGTTGCGGGCGGTGTGGGCGGTGGTGTTGAAGGGATGGAAGGGGGTGTTTGTGGTGTTGGATGAGGGGACGGCGGTGTGGGTTCCGAGGGGCGATGCGTGGTTCAGCTAGGAATTGCCGGTGCCCCGGTGCTGCAGGGCGGAGTCGGCGAAGAGCGGGATGGAGGCGGAGGTGGGGTTCCGGCGAGAGGAGGGTACGGAGGCCGTGAAGGTGAGCGTGGGGCTGATGAGTGTGGCTGAATGGAGGTACGTTGGTACAGATGATGCGTTGAGATACCTTCAGCACTTCCTCCTCTGATGCGTGTTGGAGGGAATTGAGGATGTTTTTGCCTAAGAGCTGCTGCTCCGCTAATCTCTTCTTAGTTCGGTCATTTGCTTTGAGTTGATGGATCATTAACGTAGACGGAGCAGATCTTCTGTAGTATGTATATTCTCAGTTTTTTCTGGCAAAGTACTTGTAAATAGAATCCAGCCGTTATAAAAAAATCCAACCGTGTATATTCAATCTATCAAATATTCTTATGTACATTTATAAAAGAGGTTAATGGGGCTGCCCCGCGTGATGTTTGACGTTTTTTTGTTTGAAAATATCGCCATGTATATTCATCCTTATATCCTTCCTATATATCATTCCTATATATTATTCGAATTTCATCAAAAACAGAAACTCTTACGGTTTCCGTCCAGACAATCATTTTTTACGGTAATAGGATTTGTTAAATTGACACTATCTTGATGGAGGTCGTATGAGTCTCTCTATATGACGAAATTCATATGATGAAATTCGAATGACATAAAAAAGAGATATAAGGATGAATATATACGGTGATATTTTCAAAAAAAATAAAATAAATAAACACCGAAAATAGGGGGCGGTTGGCAGTCCTGTTAAATCCTTTACAAAAATATAAGTATATATATATGCACGTATCAAAATTCGACGTGTGTATTTATTTTACCTTTAAAATGAGAGATTCAGTATCTTATTTTTTTAGTACCTTTTTAAATGATTTTCTAAGTTCTTTAACTTTTAATATACAATAATTAGAAATATTAATGTTTACAATAGAATGCATTTCTTTCATAAGTGATATTGCAAGAATGCATTTCTTTCATAAGTGATATTGCAAAAAAAAAAGATTGGACTAACATGCCTAACATGCCGTGATGTCAATATACTTACAACTCCGATGGTATAAAACGACTTTCGCATATGGAAAGACATACGTTAAACATTTGAAAATAAAAAAATGGAAACCTAAGATAAATGTGGAGTTTGATCAAATTTTGATCAATTCTTCCTCAAATATATGACTACAATATGGAACGACGATTAAGGTTTCTTTTATAAAAGTGAAGCATGTGAGGATTAGGAGTGGATACGTATTGAGAAAAATATTTAAATACAGTATTAAAATATGTAAACTCAACCTGATATGATGTTTGTATTGGATTGGTTCCGTTTTATGCACTCAAATTTTAAATCCGTTAAAATATATATTAAAGATTTGATGATAAACCAAATCTGTTATTAATACGACCAGATCTAGGAGAAAATACACAAGCACATATCTACTTGCGGAAGTGGATCTTCTCTTGTGGCATGGGTTGCAGCAGAGTCTGCTGCACACCCGAGAGTCGCTCGATCTTGATCGAACGGTTCTCACGACGGGACCACAAAAAGTGTGAATTCGTGGGAACCGTTTGATCAAGATCGAGCGGCTCCCGGGTGTGCAGCAGACTCTGCTGCAACCCATGCTACAATAGAGGATTCGCTTCCTCTACTTGCAACTAGTCTCACTTGCATGTTAGGCAATAATCAATCGTTCACGTGCTTTTTCGTAACACCACTAGATATACTGAGGGTCTCAGAGCAGATTGTCTCCCCGTAACATGGATTACAACTAATTCTCTTTTTTTATTATTCTTTTTTTGAAAAATATCAATATATATTCATTTATATATCTCTCGAATATGCCATTAGAATTTCGTTAGAAACGGAGACTCCTACCTTCATCTTAAACAAGTCGATTACAATAATGTTTATACTGTTAAATTTAAATGTTCTAGATGGATGATATAGGAATCTCCGTTTGTGACGAATTCAAATGTCATGTTGGAGGGGTATGCAGTTGAATATACGTGGTGGTATTCTGCAAAAAAAATGAAAACTGCGAGAAAATAGCATGGGAGCAACCCTATTTTTCCATATATATGATCTACTTCCAATAGGACGTAGTCCTTCTTAAGTTTAGGATGATCGATTCTTTTTTTTTATTATAAAAAAACGACGACTTTAACCGAATAATATATAATTTATATTATAATGTGCAGTTTTATATGCAACTTCATATTTATAATATACAGTTATAATACAAACTGTATACATATTCTACTAAATATCTTTTATACGAAAAGAGAACGATCTTCTTGCACTCAAGAAGAACTGTCCTATTAAAGGAACCCTGTACATATAAATAACTTTTGAGATTTTTACTCGGTAGGCCTTATAAACTTTTTAAATTACCTTTACGACCTTTTGCACAACATAATTACCCCATCGACCCTGTAAATTATCCCAACAACCCCCATGGGCTTCAAACAAATTACCCGGAGGGTTCATGGAGTAAGAGTTGGCAAGTTTACGAGGTCGAGGGAAGAATTAATTTGTTTCAAAGATCGTAGAGGTAAATGGCAAAGTTTATAAGGTCTGTCAGGATAAAAATCCCATAACTTTTCCGTGGTGAGCAAGGAGGTTGCTGATCTCTATCCAATACCAACGAAAGATGGAGTCCAGTTAGCTCGACGCGACGGGTTCAACCATCGACGGCGCAAACCCGCGAGTCTTTGACGATTTCCGAAAAAAACCCGCGCCATCTTTTTAACATTACTCGGCGTTGCCGCGGAGTGAGGAGCACTCTTCCCCCTGTTCTCCTCTCGACCCCAACTCTCTTCTTCCATCCCAACGCGAACAAGCCATAGCCATTCCACATGGCTCGAGGGAAACGCCGTCCCCTTCCCCACCCCCCGATCTCCGTCGGTAGGCTCCACTTTAACCCTATGCATGTATATCTCTAGTCGCCATTGTGTATCCATAGTCTCCTCACTGTCCCGTCCCCACCCGTCAAGGTAACTGCAAGGTCGAGATCGACGGCGTCGGATTCCGACACCGGAGGCCTGATGCGGATTCCCTCACCATCTCCTTCTCTGGCACCGCCAAGATCAATATCTCAGGCAAGCACCGCCTGTCATCTCTTTTTCGATTTCCCCGAATTCGATCATTAGTCGATGGTTTTCCCGATGCAGTTGATCGTTCCGACAATTTCACAGCAGGAGACGCTTACGGAGTCGGTGGCATTAGCGGTATGCGTCCCTCAGGCATTTGAAACAATTGGGCTGCAGAAATCTCTTTTTTAGTTTTTTGGATTAGACAATTAGAACTAGCATTAGAACGGGATTGATGCAAAGTGAGGATAACTCCCCTTCAAGAAGAACGCATTTTATTTAGTTTATCGTAAAGCCTCTTTCAGACTCCCTGTTTTAATGTATTTGTCTTTTACTATCTGACTAGAAGCGATACATTGTTTGAATGCAGTAGAATACAATCTGTCCTAAGTTCATCTCCGATATTTTGCAGTCAAATTAGAGTGTAGACGTTGAGAAGGTTTTTCTACTCTACTGATCACTACCATTGTACTGTTTGGATTCGCATCACATGTGACCGGATTGAATGGTAGGAATTTCATAAATTCCAATACATCACAGCAATGGCTAAAATAACCTGCTTTTCCTTTCAATTAATTAAATACCAGGAAACTCTATCCTAGAAGGCAAACCAACTGAATTCTGCCATGTCGCTCCAAGGCACGCGGCACACCGACTTGAAATTAGGAGGATTCAGAATGATGTCCGAGAATAAGATTGCACCAAGGTTTTTTTTATAGTCTTGTCATGAGCATCTGAAATGCAAGGGAGGGGTGCTACCCAATTGGGGTTCAACCCATATACCAAAGGGATGTAGCTGACCTGACAATTGGATTGCGTCCTATACATATGCATGCTAAGGTTATCCACGGGACTGTACTGGAAAAGAAGCTGTCTCCTATGGTATTCCAAGAGTTGAGATATACCATGTTCTTCTTTCTCACACGGTGGATTGTTTTCTAATTGCTGGTGATCTTTTCCCTATTACTGTGGAGGGGGGTCCCTGCATAAAATCCACGTCATGGTTGATTGTCTTGTAGATGGCTTGTTTATATGATGGTTCCTCACAGATCTTAAAGTTAGGCAATATGTGCAAGTAAGGGTGTCCGGATGATCGATATAATTGCCATGGAAAATATCTGGTTTGTATGGTACTCCCTGTTTGAGCATGATACAAGAAATTGCAAGCTGATGGAAAAAATATCATTTGTATGGCCTTTTAGATTCAATTATTTAAGGAAACTATTGAGAAAAAAACCTTTTGCACAATGCAGCATTGATATATTCATCGGCTATGCTTTATCTGTTTGAATCAAGGGAAGCTAGATTAGTGATATTAGTAAGCATGTATCTGTTCTTAACAAATTATATTGTCCCCACAGGCTTCTTTTATGAGATAAGAGAAGCAACTTAAAATTTTCCTTGCTTCAGAATATTGGTATTCAGGGAAAGCTTGTGAATGTTCCATGAAAATGGGAATTATTATAATATTTTCATTCCATTTTCCGCTTACTATATTCTAGTTACATGCCAATTCAATAGATAGAGTTTTCCGCTTTGTCATGTTTTCCTTACACAGGAGAGAAAACTATATATGCAGAGTCTCATTCCATTTTACTTCTGAATCCCAAAGATGCGGGCAGTGAGTTTCTACAGCAGGTAAGTTATCTGTTTCATGACCAAGAAATACCTTGTAGATTCAAAATTTCCTATATTACATGTAAATCAGTAAGATATGGTCATTTTTACTGATTGATGCGGATCGCTTCCGACGTCGTCGATAAAATCAAATAATTTGGCGGTGGAATATCGGTGGAGAAAAGGAGAGGTTGAGAAGAAGAAAACTCGTCGGTAACGAGGGATGGAAGGAGAAGAACCGCGGAGATCGCGTGGAGATAGAGAGAGAGGAGGAAGATAAAGAGATAACTCTCAAATTTTAATTATCATTGACTGAATAAAACTGATGGACTACCCTCTCTTTATATAGGAGAGAGGGTTTACAAAAATAGTAAATAATCAAATTACAACTAATTTGACCCTAATTGACCTCTAACTAACTTAATTGGACTCTAATTATTTAATTGACCAACAATTATAATTAAACTCTACGAAATCAACGTTGAGATCACATGCGATCTCAATAATTAAATTAGACCCAAAAAAACGTAAATAAAATTGATAATTATCTAATTAAATATATGTGGCCCCATAATTTGGGGTCACGCTGCATCAACTCTCCACCGCTTTAGAAAATTCGGCTCCCGACGAATTGCGTGATGTAGGTGGATTGTTGGAGAAATCATCCTTGAATTGGGCTTCAATTTCCTCCCATGGGATCATCTTCAACATTACGTTTATAATTTTTTCCAATTGGAGGGTACCACTGCAATTTTCGTACCCCTCCAATTGAGCCCATATTGAGAGAGTGGCTTTTAACTTCTCCCTTTAAATAAAAACCCAAATCAGGGGGGGGTTCTTCGTAAGTTTTCCAAATCAGTTCCCCCAATCTCAGGGAGTCGTGTGCCCCCATTCTCGGCCCTGTTAGGGTTCGAACCCCTTTTTTAGGTGTGGGGGGGCGGCAGGGAATACTCGACAGGTTGGCGGCGGTAGTAGCTCGGGGCCTTGGAGCTGGAGTCAGCCTGGCGAGATGGTGGACGGTGTTCCGTAGGGCGGTGCTCCGCGGCTGCAGATGCGAGCGGAGGAGGCTGCGATGGCGAGCTGCGATGGCGAGCCAGGGGGCGGCGATGGTGGGCCAGGGGGCTGTGATGGCGAGCCAGGGGGCGGCGATGGCGCGCGCGAAGCGCCTGGACGCAGTGGTGACGAGGTGCTGGGCCGAGGCCGTGTTGGTGGTGGCCTTGGCGTTGGTCGCAGCGGGGTCGGCCCGGGTTGGTTTGTGTTCTGTTGCGTCGGCGGTTCGGGGTTCTGCCAATCGGGTTTCGCGCGGTGCGGTGGGAGAATTGCGGGGCTGTGGTTGGCGTGCGAGGGGCAACCTCGGGGTTGTGTTGTTGGCGGGTGGTGGTGGAACAGGGGAAGTCGCCGGGGTTGTGGGAGGGGGTGCAGGTGCCGGGACGGTCGTCGGAACCCAGGAGGCCGATTTCGATGGCGAAATCGAGTCTGGAATGTGCGGGACAGCAGCCGAATCGTCGATTTTTTCTTCTAAAACAGTCTGGACAGCAGTCGTTTTGTCTTCTTTCGCGATGTTTTCCTCGTCCAAACTCGCGATAGCGGCTTCAACGGATGGCGGCTTTGCTTGGGCGTCGCGGTAGGCTTCAAGGTTGGCCGTGAAGTCCCGAAACATGGATTGGAGGTTGGCCTGCAAATCACGTATCATGTCTCCCGTTTCTTTGAAGGTGGCGTCGATGGTGGAGATGGCTCGTCGTGTTTGTTCGGACGAACGATGATGTCGGTGCGTGCGCCGGGACGGATCGTTAGATCGTGAGGACGATCTAAATGCCATGCTCTGATACCAATTGATGCGGATCGCTTCCGACGTCGTCGATAAAATCAAATAATTTGGCGGTGGAATATCGGTGGAGAAAAGGAGAGGTTGAGAAGAAGAAAACTCGTCGGTAACGAGGGATGGAAGGAGAAGAACCGCGGAGATCGCGTGGAGATAGAGAGAGAGGAGGAAGATAAAGAGATAACTCTCAAATTTTAATTATCATTGACTGAATAAAACTGATGGACTACCCTCTCTTTATATAGGAGAGAGGGTTTACAAAAATAGTAAATAATCAAATTACAACTAATTTGACCCTAATTGACCTCTAACTAACTTAATTGGACTCTAATTATTTAATTGACCAACAATTATAATTAAACTCTACGAAATCAACGTTGAGATCACATGCGATCTCAATAATTAAATTAGACCCAAAAAAACGTAAATAAAATTGATAATTATCTAATTAAATATATGTGGCCCCATAATTTGGGGTCACGCTGCATCACTGATGCTCTTTCCTTTCCTTTACACAGCAGATAATCATGATATGACATTCCACAACATGCATACTTAAGCTTATATTCAGACAAACCTTTCAATACTACAAGACAATTTCTTATATTTTTGTGGCATTATTTTCCTTTAATCTTTTCAGGAGATTCTGAAGGTTTACATGAATGAGCTTCCCTCGATGAATTTTGCAGCAAATACCGGAAAGAAGTCTCACTTTCTTGAAAGATGTGTCACGAACGGGTATAATAGTGCTGCCATCACTTATGCTCACCATGTGCTTGATGCCCTGATTTGTAAATTCGTGACCTATTCTTGCATTTCTTTTTGAACGCACAGGAAGTACAAAACACTGGTTCTAAGGTCAAACTCCAAAAATAAACTTGGAGAGGCAAGTTCAGCTTCCATTTGACAATTTTTCTTGTCCCGCCTCTTTATTATGCGTTGATGTATCATACATGAAACCAATCATTGGATGCCTTAGTTTCTTATGAAACAAAGGAATCCAATGTAAAAATGGCCAACCGTAATTATTTGACATTCTTAAACGAAGTGAGAAAGTGGGTTTGACATATAATTTTTTTGGATCCAAATGTTTAGATGATGAGAGGATATGGAACTTATCAAATGTTCAATAATCCAACATCACGACAAAAGAAATAACATAGAACCCATTGTTCTATTTGATACGATTAAAAACACCAGGAAATGTGTGGTTTGTGATGGCATGGAGCTATCCTACTTTGTGGAAGAAATGACTCTACAAGTTGATGAATGCAGTGTTTCCTTTCTCGTGTAAATAGCAAAACCAAGAATACATCAAATATAATCTTAACCTACATGATACAGAAATAAATAAGATCCACTACTATCAAATCTTTGGTAGAAACTTGTTGGGCATACACCTATATGGTGGAGGCCCTTTTTCCTTTAAAAAAACTTTGGTAGTAACCAATTACTAGAAGTGATACTTATACCCATAACCTTGAGTAGTTTCATAATCACACCTATAACCCTCAATAATTCATAATTATGCCTAGAACCTCGAATAAGTGCTTCGTTCTACATGCATAACCCTCCTTTAATTTAGTCCATTAACTCAACCAGACCTTTGAGTTAATCTAACCTATTCTTGACGTGGAACTGAAGCTGCGCGAGAATAAATAAGGTTCGGGAGATAAGTGCAAAATGCCCACAAAATATCTAAGAACCTTACGCACAGAGCTCATTCGATTGCAGGTTGAACACGTGGTGGAGTTGAGTGCTACTGATTCGATCAAACTAGCGGCTGCAGTTGAGATTCAATTGAATGTATGTGGTGTGAGATACTTGGATGGATCAGATGGTTCCTGAATATTATGGAGAAAGGTCATGTTCTTCATCAAACTCAGATTTAAAGCGGCAATGCTTAGCTCCAGATTATTTCGTTCTCCAGCAATTTTCGGATGCAAATTAGATTTCCAGGGATAATGGAGATGCTTTTCTAATCCGCGATGATCAATTGTGCATCAGTGTTCGGATCTGAACAGTTCTCAGGTGGAGATGATGAATCTTGATGCTGTCCTCCAGATGATGTTGTACTGCTCGTTGCGAGGCTTCAGATGATGCTCGAGGTAAAATCATGTGTAGATCTCTGGATCCAATCAAAGGTGCTCTTCGTGTTGTGGTGCTCCGCCCAGAGTCCACGTACCACTCCCCCCTCTTCCTCCTTCGGTTATGGGGTATCTAGCGGGCGTGGAGGCGGTGCTGCTGCTGACCCTCTCGGGGCTCGAGGCCTCTGGAAGGGGTTGGTGGTCGTGACCCGCAACGCCCTTAAGCCCTTCCTGACAGTGGTGCCATTCTTGCTCATGGACATTTATTGGAAGTACACGAGAGAGAGAGAGAGAGGGAGATGGAGCTACATGCATTCATTGATGCTTGCGCAACAGTTCCAGGTTTGAAGCCTCCATTAAAGCTGCATCTATGTTGGAGCCACCTCGTGAGAGCCGCATCAACCGTGGCCAAGACCCCTTTCAACAACGATGAGAGGATATAAGATGGGAGGGAGCATCTTTTGGAAATGTAATTTTGTTCGAGGGGTAAAATTGTCCAAAATTGACAGAATCTGTCAAAGCTAATGACGGAAATGGATGGAACTTGACACCGAGTTATGTCATGTAAGAGTTAAGCATTATTCTGGGACTTGTGCGTAATTATGAATTATTGAGGGTTCCTGGTGTAATTACGAAACTACTCAGAGTTGTGAGTGTAAATATCCCTTACTAGAAACACTTTATATTCTTCATGTTGAGCTAATCAATCTTAGATTTTATCTCGTATAAGTAGGAAAAACAAAATAACCCTTATTTAATAGTTTTTTTCGGTGGAAAGGCAGGTTGACAAGATGGAATGTAGATGATCATATAATTATGTGGAGGTTCTAGTTTGCAGATATATTTTTTGAAGCCAAAGGGGACCATAGGAGGTTAATGGTCATCTGACTCATCCACACCTTTTTTTTGATTAAGCGGGTTCAAAACAAGTGATTACACATTTCACACCTACTGCAATAATTTGATTGAGTGGATGCCATTCTCCTTGTACAATCTTGCTTACCTTAAAATTTTACCTATAATGGGCATCTTATGTCCTCTCTGAAAGTCCACCAAAAAGTTGGCCAAGTTGTGAAGTCCAGTAAGGAATATCCAATCTTCCCCTAACCTCCATTGCATTCTTTTTGAATTCAAAAGGGGGAAACATGCTAACTGGTGTCTGCCCAAAATCATAGCAAACTGATAATTGATGGATAGGTTCTCTACCTCTTCTTCCCCACCCAATCTGCTATAGGAAATAGTATTTATGTATTTGTTATTTTCTTTCTTTTTATTTAGTCCATTGGTTATTTGCCCTCTAGGGTTTCACCTATATATTAAGGAGCTCTACCTCCTTTGAATAAATAAGTCTTTAATTTTCTTTTTGCATGGTATCAGAGCAGCGGTCTAGGACTATAGCTTTGGTTTCTCCTCTCTAGGGTTTCTCCTCTATATAAAGAAGTCATATGGCCTCTGAGTAAACAACTTTTTCATTTTCCTTTCACGCGGCATTAAAACAACGGTCCAGGATCAGGGCTCTGGTATCCCCTCCTCTAAGGTTTCTCCTCCATATAAAGGAGCCCTATGGCCTATGAACAAACACGCTTTTCATTTTCCTTTTGCATGGCATTAGAGCAGCGATGCATGGCTCGAGCTATGGTATCCCGTGATACCTTAACCCCACTGCCCAATCTCTTCTTCTTCGAATCTTGCGCGCAACCATTCTTCACCCTTATTTTCATGCCAGATGATGCCTCATGTTCTGCATCCAACATTGCCTCAGGCTTCGTGGCCGCAATCGCGCCTTGCTATGAGGTGTACAACATCACACAATGCCTTCAATGGCAGTCTAAGACTACCACAGTACCTTACATGTATCCTATTCCTCCTCAGGAACTGCACCTCCAAATCGGCCCATGTACGTAGTAGAGTATCTTACGACTCTTCTCGAACTTCTTATGCAATGATTTTGGTGCAATTTTGGTTGGATTTGTGCATATAAATCCAATTCGCCCGCCTTAAAGTGCTTCGACTCGGATAATGGGAATCGTTATGCTTCGAGTCTGCACACACAACCTATTCCTATATGATTGTATAGTCAAAATCAGACGGATCTAGATCCGTGTTACATCCTTCGCAGTCTCCTTTGTTCATCATGACATAGAATAAGGTCGATATATCCCCCTTTGTGTCCTTCAAGGGTCCAATGCCTATGAACTATGGGCCATGCAGTTCATGAGCATCATAATGTCACGACCCTGAATTCCGAGTCATCGGATCCTCCATATCCGGATTTGGTTACTCAACACTAATCACAACTGGCATTCAGAAACAGACTGCAATTAAAAATACTAAGAAAAAATCATTCAACACTTTTCCATGCACAAAATAAAGTTTACATGGTATATTGCTCCATTACTCGGGATGGATGTTACGTTGTTAGTTGGGGTTGGCTTAAACCCTAATCCTCTCAACAGTGGACATTCTTTCTTAAAGTGGCCTTTTTGATATAATAATAACATGCACATGTTCCTGTCTGAGCCGAAGACCCAACCATAGAGGTATTGGCTTCTGCTGTTGAGTCACGAAGGTATAGTGGAGGTCTAAAGAAACCTCCTCTTCTTGACAATTCTCGGCTTAAGGTCTTTGGCGAGCTTATACTGGAACCAGCTGGATGATAGCGACAGTCTCTGCGGTTATAATTTACCTTGCATTTGGATGGTCCACCTAAAGTGGAAGCTTATTCTTTGACGATTTTCATCCATTTCCATCTCAATACGAGAGGCAATGCCCAATGCTTCATTTATAGTAGTGTCTCTAAAACCCTCAAGCTTCTCTCTAAGATCTCCCTGAAGCCCGCTAACAAATTTGATAAGACGCTCATGTGGTGAAGCTTCTAAAGCTGGGGAATAACGTAGTAGCTTGGTAAAGTGAATATGATAATCTCGCATAATCTTGGAGCCTTGGGTCAGAGAAGCTAACCCCCTCCTCTTCAATTCTTCCCAATGGGAGGGACAGAAGTGAGCTTAGATCCTTTCTTTAAAGATATCCCATAGAACGTGATCTATTAATTTCTTGGAAATAACTCTCCACATCGTCTTGCATAGTTTGATAGAGAGTATTCTGCAAAATGCACCCAAGTGTCTGCTGGTGCATGTATTATCCTTAACATGCTACTAATATCATCAAGCCATAATCCAACCTCAACCAGTGTTTATATGCCTTCGAATTGAAGAATCTTTCCCTTTTGATAATTGTCAAGTAATTTTTTGGTGTCTAAGAAGGGACTTCTCCATTGCTCCTTCAGTTGGAGTAGGAGCATACTTAGTGGAAGGGTTGTAACTAGATTCTTCATCGGACAGGTGAACGGAACATTTAATCCTAACATCCACAGGTCTGGATGCTTCGGGTCTCTCAGCTTGTGCATTGAGCCTATCCTTTAATGCATGCTGCCTTTGCCCTCATCTCTCGGAGCATTGCCATCATAGCTGCTAATTGCCTAGACACGTCTTGTTCTGTCATGATCCCGGGATGAATTAAGGACAAAGGTTAGGTCCTATACGTCTTAGCATGATGTACAACAACAACAACAAAGCCTTTTCCCACAATTAAGTAGGGTCGGCTACATGGATTCTTCGCCTCCATTCAAATCTATCTTGGGTCAATCCCGGGACGTCTTAGCATGATGTACATAAGGAAAATGATTTGTGAATGGTACTGCAGTCAATTATTAAGATTAAAGGATCTTAATACAACCTTAGTTTCTGAATACCGTTCATAGTTGTCAATTACTGAATAAATTACTGGAGAAATCGGGCTCTTCAAACTATCACGACCCCAAATTCTGGGTCAACGGATCTTCCTACATCCTGATCTGGTTACTCATCAATAATTTATTCAGCAATCACAACTAATATTTAGAAACATAGTTGCAATTAAAAATACTAAGAAGAAATTATTCAACACTTTTCTATTCACAAAATAAAGTTTACATGGTACATTGTCCTACTATAACCATTTACATGTACATCAATTGGAAAGGAAATGCACAAAAAGATTACCAACTACTTTATGGAGTAATGCTACTGTGGTTGAATACATGGCTAATGTCCCTGTGATGACTTTCCGACGCCTGATGGATTTTTAGAAAACATGGGAAAGAAATGAGCCACTTCTTAATAACGAAGATAAGAAACATACACCATGCATGATATTTGAATGGTTCAACAAACCAAATTATACAGTTCTTCAAAGAGAATGAATGTGTGTGTATGGGGGAGGGGTGTATTTATAGGCTTCGAAAAATTGCTAACCATGGTTAGTAATGGTTTAACCCTTAACCACAGTTAGCGACCCATGATTTTGATCCATGATTTTGGCCAAGGCTTATCCCGAAACTTAGGGCTTAAGTTAGAACCTTCCAGAAGCTTCTAGATTCATTAATACTCTTAATTAACACTAATCACGATTAACTTCCACTAATCACTATTAACTTTTGCTATCATAATTATCTTTTAATAATCCATGGTTACTGTTCGGTAATGGTGATTAGTGGTCCTTAATCCGTCATCAATCTCCTTAATCACGGTTAACTAATCTTACTGATGATCATTGGGGTTGATGACATCTTAAGCCTTCTTACTTATCTTTCTTCAGAAAATCATAACAATTCGAAACAGAGTTCGATTCACACGGAACAAATTCTGTTGGTTTCCTATTGATGAGGAGGGTCTTATGACACATGATCCGAGAGATGGCCAAGTTCAAGGCTTTACACATAGAGAGCAACATGTAAGAATATATCCTGACACAACTTGAGCTGGATGAAAAGATTGGGACGAACGCTTTGGGGAAGCAAGACAATGTATGCGCACATGTTTGGCTCTCTGTTACTCTTACAATAGATATGGCCAATAATATTCTACATCAACCCACAACCAAGCCAATGCGGTACATTTTTGCTGCCACATATTCCTAGGTGAAGAATGTGATAGCGATCCTCTAGCTTAAGTATGACATTCATGACGAAGTAGGATCGTCGTCCTCTCCATGCATTCAACTATTGGTTGAGGCGCATGTTCGAGAATCTTCATAACTTCATGCCTCTAAATGTGAGTATCGAGCAATATATGTCATACATGAACACCACAAAGGTAGGCGTGTTTCTTACGGCTCTTGGTACCAAGTATGATGCCTCCCATAGTGAGTTCCTTACCGGTGCTTTTATAGCTCTCATGGAGGAGGTCTACAACAGACTGAGCGTGATCAAAGTGCTCATAGCAGCTACTACTCAGACTTCCTCTACTATGGCCGCATCTTGTGGTAGGGGAGGCTCGACACAATTCAGAGGATGCTGTGTCCGTGGCAGAGGAAGTGATCGTCCTCGCTCGCAACGCACATATTATACTATGAGGATACATGTTATCAGAAGCATGGTCGCCCTACATGTGCTCGTGCTGCTGAGCATTTTGAGCTCACTGCCACTCCTGCTGATCAGAAGTATGATATCTTGTCTATCATCTGCGGGAGATTATGGGACCTCTACCGTTTCGATTAATGTTCCTTTGGCCTCATCTGACATTGTCACTTCCACCAGTACCTCAGCTACATATTATGTTCTTACTATCTATGAAAGTGCATATATTTTAGAGTAGATTATGGGCTCCTAAGCATCTCATCATCTCTGTGATGATAGACAACAATTCACTTCCTACAGTACCTTTTCAATCTAGGTGTTCTGTAGTCATTGCTGGTGGGAGACATTTTCCTATTACATGACATGGAGAGATTTCAGTTGATGCCTTTCGTGCGTCTGCAGAATGTGTTATGCGCTTGAATTTTCTATGAACTTATTGTTTATTAGTCAGATTACCAAAGATTTGAATTGTCGTGTCATTTTGATCCATCTTCTCTTGTATTTTAGGATATACCCACGTGCATGGTGATTGGATGTGGCTGTGAGCAAGGAGGTCTCTACAAATTGGTCCACTTCAAGGTTTTAAAAATCGATCGGACTGGCCAGTCAGACCTATTGGACCGGGAATCGGCCCCAACCTTAGTCGGTTTGGTCGATTTCATGTAATTAAATTTAAAAAAAGAAGAAAATAAAAAACTAGATCCGGGTTGACCTAGATTGACCAGTTTTGATGGTTTGATAAATTTTCAAAAAATAAAGATTTAAATAATTAAATAATAGGGTTTTTGTCACTGGTGTCTTCTTAACTTCTGCAATATCTTAAAAATAATAGGGTTTCTTGATTATTTTTCTCGAAAAGGACATTTTCTCTAATATCTCACGTATATGATTGTGTAGTCCTTGTCCATCACTTGACTCCAGGCCATGACAAGCTATCCCCTAGATTCATCGAATGCTCCGTTGTTGGCTAAACGAGTACATGTGCTTTGATTTTGTCAGACAGAAGTACTATGCTCGTGTTCTCATTACTTTCTTTGAGTTTGTTATGTATTTTTCTCCCATAGGTGACATGTTGATACCTTCTAAGTTTTATGAGGAGGTTTACATTCCACCTCCTCCTTTGCCTCCTGATCCCACCACAAATCCTTTGGTGCAGACTTTGCCTAGGCTTTATGTTCACAGACCCATCGCTATTGGACCCCCTGCTCCTATGCCTTCCCATCATCCATCATGCCTCGGGGTAAATCCTAAATACTTGGTTTTCATTGATGGCACTTTTGATGTTTATGTACACCATGAGACTTTACAAGGTAAGAGTGCAACTCCTTGGGAGATTGCTAACATGAGGTGGATCATTCAGATGATCTTGACCAACCCATTGCACTTAGAAAGAGGAGGCGTACATGTGCTACGTATCCTCTCTCAGGTTATGTATTATCGTGGCATCTGTCAGCGGACTTCAGGAAAAGGATCTTGACCACCACTTGAATTACAAAGATATGCCACCTCTATTGATCTAGTGCTTGAAGATACCATGCAATATAAAAGCCTAGCGAGCAAACTGCTGTATCTCATTGTCACTATGCTTGATATATTACATGCTGTATATAGTCAGTAATGGAGAAGCCTCACTATAGCTATTGGCACGATGTCCTTTTGATCCTTCGATTCTTAAAGGACTCTCCAGGAAAAAAGTCTCTTCCATAGGGCTAACAATCATACGGATGTCACCTCATATGCTGACGCTGCCTATGCTTGTTCTCCCAAGGACAAATGGTCATCCAGTACTAGTTTCGCCATGTTTGTTCGACGGAAACCTTGTTATATGGAGAAGCAAGAAACCCACCGAAGTCTCCAGATCAAGAGTAGAAGCAGAACATAGAGCAATGGCTCATGCTACATGCGAGATTACTTGATGGGTCTCCTTTCTACTGGAACTTGGGCTCCCTGCTACAACTCCAGTTTCTCTACTGTGACAACTGATCCGCTACGTTCATTGCCACTAATCCTTCCTTCCATTAGCTGACCAAGCATATTAAGGTGGACGTACACTTTATTCAAGATGCTGTACGAGGGATAAGATCATTACTTCGAACATTCTAATAGAATTCCAACTTGCGGATGTTTTTATCAAAGCACTTCTAAAAACACATATCACAGTTGACTTACAGTTGGGCACGATCAACCGGCATGCTCCAACTTGAGGGAAAGTGTTGATGTCATTGGACAAATATATCCAATGGCATGATTTCTGTTTTAGTTGATTACCAAGTTCTTAATTTATTTTTGCAACCCCTTGAGGATTATTATGTAATTACCACCTATTGAGCCCTAGAGTTCCGTGCTATATAAGAAATCTACCATTTGAATAAAATTCATTCCATTGCATTCTCAACTTTCTCTACAATAATAAACATTTCTTTACGAGTTTATTGCGAAGATCTTATTGGATCCTTTCTCATGTGGAGTAGGGCAATCATCTTGATCGATTTGAAACTACTAGACTAGTTTTCTTGTCCGTGGCGATTCATTTATTTAATATTTTCGCATGATATAATAATACTAATTGCAAGATTGTTAATCTCGAGGTTTGATTTTCTCTAGAGTCATTATTTTGATTTTTTAGATAGAATAGCCAAGGTTTCATCTCAAGTACATAAATTTTCTATACATATTTATAGTAAATTGTTCAACTCTCGATGTCATAAAGTTTTACATGCTTTATTGCAACTTTATGTTATTTTCTTTTGAGCTTTGAAAGATATCTTCTCATCACTGAGAACACATTGTGCATAATACCATGACTGATGATTCCATTAAATCCTCCATTTCTTTGAAAGATTGTAAATCAAAAGCATACTTCTCCAGAGTGAAATGTGTTCTAAGGTTTACATCTATTACATCTTTAAATTTCCAATCACAGAACTTATATATGTAAGGTTTACATCTATTACATATTTAACTTTCCAATCACTGAACTTAGATATCATATGTTCTGTCTTGGTTAGGCACCTTGAAAGCCTTTCTTCTAAGCCAAGCTTCCTATTGACTCCATCTCATGTCTCGTCCTTGAGAGGCAATGTCACTGCAAACAACATGCACCAAGACACATCCCCAATGTATGTGCTTTATTAATTTGTCCATAACAAATTAGAAAGGTAAGGACTCATTGGTTTTTTTTATTGGTTGAAGGGGGGGGGGGATGGGATTCGAACCCGTATCCTTTTGAAGTGAGCCACTGCTTACCACTGGACCATTAGGGGGTTCGAGTCATGGTTGATCCTTGGTGTTGGTAGATACTAATATGGAAATGATATGTTAGGCTGTTAGTTCGGTTGGATCCTTAATACAAACGACTGCTTAGTCATACATTTTTTAAAAGGAAAAAGGGTGATGCGATGAGGACGACTATCAAAAAATAGTGTAATCAAGCTATGTATCTATTTAGCCCGCCCTGCCTCACTCGGCTTGATGCGTTCTTCGTACTACCTAATCTTTCGGACCTAGACCCACTCCAACCAAGGACTATTTTCTAGGTACTTTTCTCATATTCCGCACCTTCAATCAACCTTTTTATTTCCGCAAGTTGCAAAGTGCATCCCAGGGTCTCATCGGGAGGGCATGATTTGCCAGAAGGTTGGTTTGTCAGCAGGCCAGAAGGTAGTGGATGTGGCCAGAAGGTTGGTTTGTCAGCAAACTAGAAGGAGCTGTTGACAGAGGCTCACCATAAATGACTAGCGATCCATCCAAGAAGTACTGAGATGTACTGAGAGTTAGCCTCGCAAGGTAAGTTTGATCTAGTCAGTGAGCACAAGCACTAATCATGAGTTAAACTCATCTTGTGTAATTTCATCAGTTAAGCTCTTCAGTGATGTCCCTCTCATATGTACTTGTCGCCTTGGTCTTTCATTCCTCCTTTGCTTGCTACTGCTATGGATTCCAGATCAAGTGGATAATTAGTCTTTAAGGCTCCTTAAAATCACGTAGTCTAGTTCTCAGCTTCGATGAGGTCTCAAAGAGCTGAGACACATGAGCTCTTCAAACACAATTCCACCTACCCAAAGAGAGAGAGAGAGATAGGAGAAGAAAGAGCGAGGGAATTGGACAACAAGGTCTATAGGCAAGATGGACCCACCTAAAAACTTTTATATTCACTAGTTAAGTATATCTATTACAAAGATGGGGAATCTTCTAAGATCTTGGTGTGTCTTATAACATTCTACCCATAAAGTCTTTTACCTCGAAAACAACATCGTTTTTAGCCAACCAAATAGCCCACATAATACTGGCAACTTTGGTAAAGGCAAGCTTGCAAAAGTCGGCCGACTAGGCCGATTAGTCGGCCCGACTAGTCGAGTCGGGGGGGGGGGGTAACCGACTCGACTAGGCCTAGTCGGCCATTAATCGGTCCACCTGACTAATCGGCCTACTTTTACAACAAACATTTTTTATTTTTTTAGTTTTTCACTTTTTTTAAAACCAACATATTCTAATATGCTTAATGTTATATATAAAGTCAATTACTTCTTTTGTTTCATTATGATGGCATATAAAATGTACAAATATATGTATATATATAAGAATATAGGTATAAAAAATGATTTATATATTTAAAATAATTAAAAAAAAATTCAAAATCGACTAATGACCGACTAATTCTGATTAGTCGTCCGATTGCCGATTAATCCTTAGTAGGTGACCTCGCCGACTGAGTACCGACTACCGCTTTCTGCAACCTTGGGTAAAGGTAGAGACCGGACCCCATGCTGTAAGTCACTGAGTCCTAGAACGTAGTAGCATAATCAGTGGACAACCCTCCATAGTTGCAACCTCCCAAATCGCCTGCGATGAACCACTATGAAAGAATAAGTGGTTCGAATCCTCAAGCATCTCCTACCATTGCTGGCACAAACCTTCCACCCTCTAGAATAATCTTGACCGACATGCATTAGTAAGCTCCCGGTCATGCCTCAACAACCACATGAACACCCTAATCCGCATGAGGATCCTCCATCTCAAAATATATTTGAACTCAACCAATACAATGCCAGATCGAAAATGACGGTTGTGTATAATACCTTATATGCCTTCTGCACTGAAAAACATCTATCTACCTCTGACAGTACTTCAAGCAAACTCAGGAACTCTGCTAACTGCTTTCTGTAACACTTTCCTCTTAATAAAATCTTGGAGCGGACACCTCTGGAGTGTTTCCCCCTTCTTTGATTAAAAAAAAGAACTCTACTAACTGCCACCCTTTGGTCTAAAAGGCCTGAACGAAACCAGGGGGACCACTCATGACCATCCCAAGTCTCACCAACAGATATGCTCCCATCCACTGCTCAGTGTGAGTAGGTGAGGGAAGCGATCACAGAGGACACCACATCTTGTCCAATCATCACACTAGAAATGAAACCCTCTCCCATCACAGATGTGCTTAGTTATACATATCTTTTACGGTGAATTATGGGAAAATGCCTCAACTAGCATTGATTCATAATTAGGGGCCTCATCTTTTGAATGTGACTAAGACATGCATGAATGTAAAGCCGTGAACTTGGCATCCTTCGGATTCTATATCATAAGATCCGACTCGTCAAGAGAAAACTGACAGAATTTGTTTCGTGTGAATCGGACTTCGTTTCGATTTGTTATGATTTTCGGAAGAAAGAGAAGTAAGGAGGGTTAAGAAGTCATTAATCCATAATGACTGTCATTAAGACTAACTAAGTGTGATTAAAGAAACTAATGATGGATTGAAAACCGCTAATGATCATTAGCAAACACTAATCAATAGTTAGCAAAAAAATAAGCGTAAGCCGCGAAAGTTAAATCACGATTAGTGAAAGTTAATCATGATTAGTGTTAATTAAGCATCATTAGCGAATCTAGAATCATCTGGAATGTTTTAACTTAAGCCCCAAGTTTGGGATAGGTTTTGGCCAAAACCATGGGCCAAAACCATGGACTGCTAAACCATGGTTAAGATCTAAACCATGGTTTTCCAACCATGGTTAGTGGTTTTCTGGAGCCTATAAATAGATCCCCCTACCCATTCATTCTCTATGATTTCCACTAGCACCACCACCCCAAGGGCTAGGGTCGAGAGGTCGGGAGGAGTGGGAGGTGAGGAGCGCTAGCGAAGCGCTGTCGGGAGAACGAGGAGGAGAAATGTATGATCCTCTCTTAGTTGTTTCGTAAGCTAGGATTTCAGTTCATCCTCTTTTCTTCCAAACTTTGTTCTTGATTCATCTTTCTTTCCGATTCATTTTCCGTTGTGGTTCGAGGAGAAATCTGTGTAATACCCTACTTAGGTGCGGGCGGCTGTGCACGTCAGTGAACCCAGTGATTCGTCACACATTCACTCACCTAAGACACGTGGTGTCTACCGATTCTCCATCGCTTGCAGTTTAATTATATTCTTTTAGTTTCGCTGTTGTTTTCCTCTCGATTGATTTTATAGAGGAAACTCTTTTCCTTTTATTTTGAATTATGTCCCGATATAAGGGGAAACTCTGCCGAAATTTTCTGAGAAATAAGGGGAAATTCTGCCGAAATTTTCTGAGAAATATGTCCTGATATAATGGGAAACTCTGCCGAAATTTTCCTAGAAATATCACCTCGTATAAGGGGAAGCTCTGCTGAAATTTCAAGAGAAAATATGTTTTTGGCGTTCTTCGTGTTCTTCGCGTTCTTTGTTCGTTCTTCGCGTTCTTGACACGTTCTTAGCGTTTTTGATACGAAAATGAAATTCGATCTTTTCAGGAGCTTTAAATCATCTTTTCTGAAAACGAAATACGATAAAGCATTGCATACGCGAGAGAGAGCTCGATTAGATGACGAAATCCTTCCTTTTGCTGTTGGGTTTTCAAACGAGATTATTGAAATTCTTGATTTTATGTTCTGTGCTATAGAGAACCCTAATTTTGGCTATTTTTGATAAAGTCTGAACAGTTGTTTTGTGATTCTCACTAAAATAAGGTTTAAGCATCAAATCGATGTGGTGGCTTTGAAAGTTATGGTTTGAGAGTTAAAATAGACATAAATACGAGTATATATGCATATGAATAATATATATGTGAGTCTATACTAAGTATTGTTGATTATGCAAATCGAAGACTTAACGAAAGAATTACATCATGTGAATTGATGTGGTTTGAGTTGGATCCTGAAAAGGATCGTGTGTTACGTTAAGGATGACTGGGAGTAGAACTACAGGTCGGGCATGCAACCTGTAGGTTTGTCAGAAGAAGCCCGTATTGGCGTTTCCCTACCTAGGTGGTACACGGTTGCCTTGTTATGATAAGTGCGCACGAAATGAATGTTTTGCAACGCGTGGTACCGGGAGCTAATATCTTCAGGTTGAATGACGGAAGATGTGGTCGTGCCATGTGGAGACATGGGTGGTTTAATAACGGCTGGGTCACGATAATATGTATTTAAAGCCGCTAGGTTATATGATTAAATGTTAGCATGATGTTTTAAGCAACCGAGTCCTCGAGGACGGTGTGCTCATTTGTTTTTCGGGCTGAGGGTTTGAGACCATGTTTAATAAAAGAAAAGGAAATTGTCAGGGTAGTATTGGAGGATCGGTTGAGGCGACGCGCGGCAGCATAAGCTTACCAAGATCAACACAATCTCCAATCCCGAAGGGTCCACAGCTTCAGAGTCCAAGAATAGCGGGGTTCTCCTGGACTAATCCCTAACGTAGAATAGAAAAGGAATATGACTTAAATTAATGAGAAGGAATGAAACTTTTGTGATAACAAGTTTTGCAAAATTACACAATTTGTTTGCTTTTCTCTTCTTCGTTACTTAGCATTCGCTAATCTTTATCCTATGATTTATGGAAAACCCAACAGGTGTCGGTGAGCCATCGCAAGGACTTTAAAAATCCATCCAGCTTACATACTAGACATCCAGCCCGCTACAATAGCTTTACTTTGTAAGGTAGTTAGTAATCTTTTGTGTATTTTCCTTTCAAGCTGATGTACATGTAAATGGTTATAGTGGGATAATGTATCATCTGAACTTTATTTTGTGAATGGAAAAGTGTTGAAATACTTTCTTCCGATTATACTTTATTTGCAGTTTGTTTCTGAATGTTAGTTGTGATTGCTGAATGAATTATTGCTGAGTAACCAGATCCGGTTATGGGAGGATCCGACGGCCCGGAATTGGGGTCGCGACAATGAACTTATTTTTTCTCTCGAATACATGCCTCTGTAAGTTTCCACGACCCTTTTATGTCGACGTTAAACCCTAAATTAAAAAATTCAAGCATCTCTTTATTACATTTGAAAGGTGAGTCCCCTGATTGGGAATCATAGTTGAGGCACTTTTTTTTCTAATTTACCCTAATCTTTTATTAGATTGATATACAAAACATACACCTCTTTTTCTCTATTATCCTTCACATGATTACAGTAGATATACCATCATAAGCCTTGAAATTAAAGAACCATACGGAGATCCTTCTTTGTTATTTTGAAAGCTTCCATTGAACGCCTTGGTGTGTGACCTAGGTTGTACATGACCATCCTTTTTTCCAATTGATTATATCAATAACTTTAACTTGTACCCCTGGTTCCATGACAACTTTTATTACACCAAGGACTGTTGAGATATTAGTTATATTTCTTATTATTTTCATATTATATATTTCTTTTATCTTCTTCTTGTAATTTGCCCAACAGATTTCTCTCCTATATAAGAGAACCTAAGGCCTCTCATTAATGCAATTCATTCTTTTTCTTCTACATGGTATCAGAGCGACGGCCCTAAATCGAAATTCCTATATCCCACCAAACCCTAACCCTACCGCCCATCCCGACCCTCCCTGGCCGTCACCCCGGCCATCCCAGGATGCCGCCCGACCCTTCCAGGTCACCGTCGGTCCTCCCGTACGTATCATTGCGCCTCCGTGCACCTCTGCAGTTTGAACTGCAGTATGAATCGGTCTGATTTTGACCGAAAAATATGATTTCAGACCTATAAATTGTATTTTCCGGCCCTAACGAGCAACGAAGATGGATGGCGATGGTTGTATGAGTCTACATGTACAATCAATCCTCCGTATGATCGTGAAGACTCGTTTATATCAGTCTACTCCCGAGTTGAGTTTCGTTGTTTGGTCGTTTTATCATCATGTTAGAGAACAAGGGTGACATTTTTCATCCGGAGCCTTCAAGGGCTTAACTCCCATCACTAAGATGGATGGGACCAATAATAAGTTGTGGTCCATGCAGTTTCTCACCCTCATGCAATGCAACAACAAGGAGCACATCCTGATAGATCCAGAGCCAACTGATTAGACTAGGGCAAATGATTCTTGGAAGCAAGATGATGCGTGCGTGTGTATGGCTATATAGGACCCTCACCACGGAGATAGCCAATGATATTTTGAATCAGCCCAATCGCCAAGGCGATGTGGTACACTTTGGCTTCCACCTACGCTCAAGAGAAGAACGAGGCCAAGACTCTTCAGCTACAATTCGATATTTACAAGGCCAAGCAGAATGGTCGTCCTCTGTATTTGTACTACTCTTCACTCCATGGCATGTTCGAGAAGCTTCATAGCTATATGCCTATTACGACATCTCTAGAGCAATAGAAGGCATATATGAACTCCACGATGGTTGGAGTTTTCATGGTCGGCTTTGATACAAAGTACTATGCAGCACGCACACTGCTTCTCACTGGAGCTACCATACCTCCCATGGATGAGGCCAATAGTCGTCTCAACCGGATTATTATGCCTTCTACGGCCACCCCTCCGCCCTCTTCAACAATGGTTGGTTCTCGTGACCGAAGAGGGACAACCCGGTTCAGAGGACACACCCCTCATAGCTGAGGCAGTAGACGTCAGCGTGGCCCTTGTACCTACTATTGTAGGCCGGGACATGTAGAGTATACATGCTACTAGAAGCATGGATATCCCACTTCTGCTCGAGTGATAGAACAGATTGAGCCTTCAGATACACTTGCTTCTCGGACCGATCCTCGCTTGGATGATATTGTCTCTCATATTCGAGAGATCACAACTCTTGTTGCAGGAACCACCACTACATATATCGCAACCACAGCTAGAGCCTCTTTGAGCTTCTTATGTATCGCTTATGCTTTCGCTGATAGTACTGGTGCAGATATGACATAGTGGATTATGGACTCTGGTGCTTCCCACCATATGCGTGGAGATAGAGTGCGATTGAGGTTCTACAGGACCATACCACATGGTAGATGGGTCGTCATTGCCAATGGCGACCACTTACCCGTTATAGGACAGGGAGATGTGCATTTAATGCCGTCCATGAGCCTTCAGAATGTTTTATATGCTCCTGACTTTTAGATGAATTTACTTTCCATTAGTCAGATTACTAAGGATCTGCATTGTTGTGCCATCTTTGACCCATCGTCTCTTGTTTTTCAGGACATACTCATGAGCAGAGTGATTGGATGTGGTCTTGAGTAACGGGGGCTCTACAGACTGGTTCAACATCCTCTTGCTGGCGTTTCTACTATACCTACCGGACCTGTCTCACCATATATGTTGCACCTTCGTTTTGGCCACCTTCCTCTGCAAAAGCCATGTCATGTTCTCCCTCAGATTTCCACGAGATCCTCCTTCCAATGTGAGGCATGCTAACTTGGGAAGCATTATCGTTCCTCCTTTCCATCCCATCAGAGTCGGAGCAGTTCTCAGTTATTTGAGCTCCTTCATTTAGATATCTAGGGTTGGAGTCGTGTTCTTGATCACCAGGGATACTGTTTTTATCTTGTTGCTGTCGATGATTTTTCTAGACTTTTCTGGGTCTTTTTATTGAAGAAAAAGTCTGAGACTGGATCTGTGATCAAATCTTTTATTAATGAGATAAAGATTTTTTTTCGCCAATGTCAAATATCTTCGTTCTGATAATGCTTTAGTGTTTTGCAACTTACAACCTTCTGACTTTTTTAGATACCTCATGTGGTTATACATCCCAACAGAACGGGGTTGCCGAGCGTAAACACCGTCATTTGATGTGAGCAGAACCTTGTTGATACAGAGTCGTGCTCCTCACGCTTACTGGGGCGATGTTGTCCTCACCGCATGATATTTGGTGAATCACATTCCCTTGTATGTGTTGGGAGAGAAGATTCCTTTCTTGATTGCTTTTCCCGAGAATAATCTTTTCTCCCTTACACCTCGTGTGTTCAGTTCTGTTGCATTTGTTCATGATGTCTCTCCTGGTCGTGACAAGCTCTCTCCCAGAGCAGTCAAGTGTGTTTTTATCGGCTACTCTCGTACCCAGAAGGGGTATCGTTGCTTTGATCCGCTCAGGCGGAAATACTTTGTCAGTGCTGTCGTTACTTTCTTTGAGTATGTCATGTATTTTTCTCCTACATGTGACATGTTAGCCCCATCTGACTTTGACAATGATATCTACATGCCTCCACCTCCTACTATCGTACTACCACCTCCCCCTACTTCTACTCTGCCACCACCTCCTCAACCACCACCACAACCACCTACACCTACTCCTGCCTCTACACCTACTCATGTGTCTCCACCTCCTATTGTGACTCAGTTTTTGCCATGTGTATTTACTTGCAGGTCTTGCTTGGTTCCCCCTGCTCACAGGTCTTGCCCATCATCTAGTATGCCTCAGGTATGTAATGAGCACATTGTTTCTACTGATGGCACTACTGAGTTGTCTGTGCAGCATGATTTCATATAGGATGAGCAGGTGCCCTCTCTAGAGGGGAACTTACAGGCTCGGGACTTGACAGATGATCTTGATGTGTCGATTGCTCTGCGTAAGCAGAAACATATGCGTACTACTTATCCTCTTGCAGCCATGGTTTCCTTGAGCAGACTGTCAGAGGATTTCAACAAGAGGCTCTTCAGGACAATCAATGGAGGTTAGCCATGGAGGAGGAGATGGCTGCGCTACAGTCATGTGGTACATGGAGTCTTGTTTCTACCGCAATTGGCGCATTCGTTGTGGGATACAAATGGGTGTTCACTATGAAACACCGTGTAGATGGCGGTGTGGATCCCTATAAGGTGAGACTTGTGGTATGTGGGTTCACCCATACATATATGAGGTGGACTATCAGGATACTTTCTCTCCAGTTGCTAGACATTCTACTCTACGTATTCTACTTTTTGTTGCTGTGACACGCGATTGACCCCTTTACCAGCTTATTGTGGAGAATGCCTTCTTCTGTGGTGATCTACAGGAAGAGGTCTACATGCAACAACCACCTGGGTTTGCTGTTGAGGGGGAGTGTCAGAAGGTTTGCATGCTACACAAGGTCATCTATCGCCTTAAGCAGAGTCCAAGAGCATGGTTCCGGAAGTTCTCGGACTTGATAGAGCAGCAAGGTTTATGCGATCGACTGTCGATCACTCTTTGTTAGTGCATAGGATCTAGAGAGGTACTATTGTCATTCTTGTTTACGTTGATGACATTATTGTTACAGGGGATGACGAGCATGGTATTCTTGTGCCGAGGACTTCCTAGATCAGCAGATTGTGACCAAGGACCTAAATAATTTACGCTACTTCCTTGGATCGGAGTTTGTCAGGAACGAGCGAGGTATTGTGATGACCCAGAGGAAGTACGCTACAGATCTTCTTTCAAAGACATGCATGGTAGATTGTAGGCCTGCCATTACTTCTATTGACCCGAGCATGAAGCTCTATGATGATGACACTGGGGAGGTCGACAAGAGGAGGTACATGGAGCTTGTTGGCAAGCTACTATATGTGACTATTACCAGGCCAGACATATGGTACAAGTCCATCTGATTCTGAGGTATATGAAGACTTCACATGGTACGAGACTTCTTTTCAGCAGAGGCACATTTTTTCAGTTACATCATGCCAGATGCAGATTATGCTGGGTGTCCAAAGGGTAGGAAGTCTACTTCAGGCTTCGGTGTGTTCATATGGAATTCCCTGATTTCATGGAAGAGCAAGAAACAGACTGTGGTTGCCAGATCAGGTGCTGAGTCAGAATACATGGCCATGACGTAGGCTAGCACAGAGATGATATGGGTCAGATCTGTTCTGACTGACCTGGCTACAGAGGTGCCTCTTCCCATGCACCTCTAATGTGACAATCAGGCTGCTCTTTTCATTGCCAACAACCCAACCTTTCATGAGAGGACCAAGCACATAGAGGTGGACCGTACTACACTCGTGACATAATACAGAAGGGTCTTATCACCACTACACATATCAACTCTGGAGACTAGACAACAAATGTTTTTACTAAGGCCCTAGCCAGAGGGATTTATCAGAGATGTTCCAAGCTGAGCATGATCGATATCTACGTTCCAGCTTGGGAGGGAGTGTTGAGATATTAGTTATATTTCTTATCATTTTCATATTGTCTATTTCTTTTATCTAATTTGCCCAATAGGTTCCTCTCTTATATAAAAGAACCTTAGTGCCTCTCATTAATGCAATTCATCCTTTTTTTCCTGCAAGGGCCCACTTCATCTTTTGATTTTTATGAGAAAAAAGAATACTAAGTGTGTGGTCTCAGTTGTATACAACCATCCTTTTATTTTTCAATTGATTATATTAACAACTTGAACTTATACCCTTGGTTCCACGACAACTTTTATTGCACCAAGGGCCCACTTCATCTTTTGATCTTTATGAGAAAAAAAGAATACGATCTCGTGCTGCCCCTTATTTGCGGTGTATTTGCATGTCAAATCTTGTTTTTATTTTCTTCATTTTTTGGAATTCGAGTATTATGAAAGTTGAATGATATATTTACGTTCTTTTAAATTTAAAAGGTGTGTCAGCTAGTGGTTGATCGATTGTCGTTTCTATATTAGTTGTTTGGGAATCTTCCCTAATAGATGACCCTGTCAATGTTTCCACTTGTTTACTTTGTTTAAAGTTACTGGTGATTATCTTGTAATTGATTTGTGGATTCTGTAGGCGATTGCCGCTCTTTCATTTCAGATAGTCCCTTCTGATACCCAGTTTGCTGAAATACCCCTTGCTGCTGTTAGCTCAGCTCACCAGAACAAGGTGCACAAAATCTCATTCCTCTATTAATCCAGTACTGTATACATAAAAATATTCATTCATGTTTCAGTTGTAAACCCATGCAGGAATGTGTAGTTCTAGAATATCTTGGTAACTTGGACAATGGGGGATGTTTAAACTGAGACAACAAAACATCAAAACCATGGTCTGTAATAAATTTGGGCCACATTCTCTTCGTAATGGAAACCATTTTAATGTGTAAACAATTGTTGAATGAATTGGCACGGAGAATCATATTTCAACTGAGGGAATAAACATTAGAAACATGATCAAACAATAACTACAATCACGCTTTCTTTACGATGGAAATGATTTTAATGTTGAATCTATCTTATAAGGAACTTACACCTATATGTTTATGAGTTTTTGATGATTTTAAGGTGTTGAGTTATTGTGCTTATACGTGCAAACAAATCTTTAGGTGAGGGATCGTTTACCTGTCATCTATACATTGTTCTCATCCCCCTCATTGGAGTTAAGTTTAAACAAAGAGAGTCCTAATCTCTAGTAAGAGAGATTTGAGATTGATTGTGTGCCTCCGTAGTTTTTCCCTCTTCGTATGATTTTCCATGAAAATCCTTACCTTCATTTTTGTGCGTGTTTTGCTTGTTTGATTCTAACGTGGTATCAGAGCAATGAATTGTTCAAGCTGTCACGCATAAGCCTTTAGCAACACATCAGTTCGTGCTTGTCCAGATCAAGTTGCAGTTTTCCGTGCCCTTTCAGATCACAGATCCGAGATCAGATCATGCAAATCGTGCTCCAGATCATGCACAGTTCGTGCAGATCAAATCACCATCTGACATGTGCTTAGACCGTGCCCTCGTGCTTACATCTGGTTTGAGTGGGAACTCATGTGGCCTTATTCTAGGGTGGAGTGAAGACCCTTTACAACTTATGGTTGAGACTTGAGATGTCTAACACTAAATCGTTTGTAGTTGTAGTGAAGAGAGTTGCAGATGGCTTATTACCTGTGACGAAAAATGTGTATGGCCCTATAAGGACGTTCTTATAAAGAGGGGAGCTTTGAGTTATGGATGGTGTTAGTAATGAATTATTACGGTTCTTATTTATTCATTGTAACCCCTTTAGGGCACTTGTGTATTTTTCCTAGTTTTGAGCTCTCTAGGATTTTTTCCTATATAAGGACCCCTAGACCTCCTGAATAAGGTATGCAATTTCATTTTCTCATTGTTTTCCACATGGTATAAGAGCTATGATCCCAGACCGATGTTCTGACCTATAAGTTTCGCCGCCACCACCAACCTCTCTCCGACCTTATGCGGGCCCCGACCTTCTTCCAGCCTCCGGGGCCTGCGCAAAGTCTTCCAATATCCCGATCTCCTCCCGTCGTGTCCTATGCAAGCCCTAGGAGACCTCTTAAGTCTGCTGCTCTGCCTCACGGTGTTGTAGCCGCAACTCCAGGAGCCATCGTGCCTCCAGGAACCATATACGACCCTTCTGCATCGTCGCCTGCCCTTTGAGGGCCTCCGCCAGGAGCACCCATCGTACCTCCAGGAGTCGTCGCGCCTCTACAAGCCGTCGACGGTCCTTCTGCCTTGCTGTTAGCCCTTTGAGGGCTAGTCTGCACACCCATCACCATAGAAGCCCCCCTAGGGCTTCGCATGCCCTCCTGGGTCACCATAATTGAAACCTAAGGGCTTTGCAGCCCTCCACGACACATCAACATTGCCGCCAGAGGGCATATTGGGCCATATGCAAGCCCTAACATTGCCCATGATCCCTCTTCAGTTGGCTGCACTGCCGCTAAGTCCTTCTCCTAGGCCGTAGCATCACCTAGGGCCTGCACAAGCCCTCTTGCATCATCGCCGAAGCCTGCTCAAGATATCCACATGGCCTATTGCTCTTGCGTAAGGTTGCTCTAGCAGCGTAGCCTCTTGTGGGACTTCTGAAGTCGCTTCTACTGCTTCTCATTACTTCTACAACAACCAAAATCCCTCGATGATAAACTATTAAGTCACTTTGATGCTAGACTAAGAAAGAATTTCTTGTTAGGTCACTAGTTCTTGACCGAAGCGATCACCATGGCATCCGCATAGCACAAGCCCTTGTATCCGTCTTCTTCTATGGTACAATGCACTACTATCAAACTGAAGGGCTTAGAGAACTACGTACTTTGGTCTCGTTCGTTCAAGGTGTTTATTGGCAGTCAGCGAAAGAACTATGTGCTTACTAAGGATCTGCTCAAGGAGACGGACAAAGACTATGACACCTGGTATGTGGACAACTGCCAGGCCATTACTTGGATGACCAACATCGTCGATCCAAACATAGCTTCAAGCATGGCCTCAAATTTCAGCGAAATTCGGTCGAATTTCAGTCAAATATCGATATCCAGTCGAAATCGAAATTCGACCGAAATGACCGAAATGACCGAAATATGGGGGTCCTAGTACAAAAAATGACCGACAGATATGGGAGAGCCTTAAGCATACCTACTCTCAAAAGACAACCAAGTAATGGCTCTCAGATATCGACACACATATCTGGTCTGCTAATCATGGAGATACTACCCTGGTTGAGTACTATAGGCTTCTCACAAGCATATTCGAGGAGCTACTCATTTTTCAACCTACTTGCTGTGACAAGCAGATAGGCGAACGTGCGGAATGGCAGGTGTATCGGTTTTTGTCTGGGTTGCGTCCACGATACAAGCCTGTGAAGGACCAATTTCTAACCGCCGATGTGCTACCCACACTTGTGACCATCTTTGGTCGCCTGCAGGAACTTGATTCTCCAACTGAGTATCCTACTACTACTCCATCTGCGGAGACTACACCCCATTATGCTCAGGGACGACCTAACTACCCGGGAGGAGACGGATGTGATTTTGGCCATGATCGAGGTCGTGAGTCTGGACGTGGGCGTGAGTTTGGTTGTAGATGTGGACATGATCCTACTACTGCTCGATACCCAGCGTGCATACATTGTAGATGCTGGAATCACCCTTCAGAGTGTTGCTGGGCAAAGTTTGGCATGCCACTTAATGCCAACAACGCCCTAGAGACAGCTTCATACGAGGGCCCATATGACTTTGCTGAGATCTCACATTATTAGCCTTCTGGTGATAGACACCATTTACTGCCTCTAAATATGCTCATCTGCGACAACTTCTGCAGACTCCTCAGTCGGTGACAACAGTACTGCTGTTCCTATTGCTAGTTTGGCTACTACCTCAGGTACCATTGCCAACTCTGCCTCTGCATCCAGCCTTGCATGGATTATTGATTCTGACGCTTCTACTGGAAAGTTTGACATGCCACACAATGCTACCCAATGCCCTTGCATGGATTATTTATTCTGACAACAGTACCGTTGTTCCGACTGCCATTTTGTTCGAGATGCCGTCAAGACTGGAAAGATTACTACTCCTCACATCACCACAGATCTTTAGCTTGCAGATGCATTCACGAAGGGCTTACCCAAGAAGCGCTTCTCGTGGATAGTTTTCAAGTTGTGCTTGACTGATAGATATGCTCCAACTTGAGGGGGAGTGCCAGTAATGAATTCTTACAGTTCTTATTTATTCATTGTAATCCCCTTTAGGGACACTTATGTATTTTTTCCATTTTTGAGCTCTCTAGGATTTTGTCCTATATAAGGACCCCTAGACCTCCTGGATAAGTTATGCAATTTCGTTCTCTCATTGTTTTCCACATATGGTATGTGTCGGATTCCCACAGGATCCATGAATAATGGAAGGGGATTTCAATGTTACTTTGTTGGTGAGAGACCTCTCACGATTGAGGGAGTTGAACCTTAGGTCCAATGATTTGGTTGCTTTTATCAGTGATATGTACTGTTTGAATGTTATGGATACTCCTAACTATATATACACTTGGAGAACTCTTCGAGGTATTGCATTTGATCGCATCTTCATGTCGGTCGAGTTAATGGAAAATTTTCAATTAACCTCGGTGTGTCCTTGTTCAGGTTATGATCGGATCATACACTACTTTGTCAGAAGTTTGGTGATGGTTATTGGCCTTCCTCAATCTTCCAATTTGAGCTGCTTATGGATGTTGGAGGAGGGCTTCGTGGCTATGGTGGTAGATTTTTATATAAGTCAACATGTAGATGTGGACATATCAACGACTTAGAGGTTGGTTGTGGAACTTGTGGCCTTGAGAAAGATGTTCATTCCCTTTAAAAAGGAGGTTCACTCTGGACGGGAGGAGTGGAAGGGTCTGACCCATAAGGTCATGCTTGTTGATGGTCCTGAGGATGACCGCACCTCCCTCTGCCAAGGATAACTGGAGCATCAATGCCATCGGACCAACTTGAAACACTATGTTTGCTGGTATTGGTCCGAGAGGACCACAAGCTCCACCGCCAAATCCAAATGCTTTCTCGACTGTAGACCATTATGAACGACCACCTTAGCCTTCCCTACCATGGAGAGGGGAATGCACATCGATGTGAAATCTTGGCATCTCCCATGGACACCCCGACACCGCAATAATACATTGTGGTGATCATTGCATTGTGGTATTGTTGGGAAACGTGAATGAGATGTTTATTCCATAGCCCTAGGCTCTCTTATATAGAAGAGTAGCCTATGGGTAAATTACATAAAGAGGATAACAAGAAAATAAAATAGCAAAGAGACACAATAACTAAATATGCGTCAACACTCCCCCTCAAGATGGAGCATAGATGTCAATCATGCTCAGCTTGGAAGCACACTTCTGAAATGGGCCACGTAACAATGCCTTGGTGAATATATCTGCAGTCTGGTTCTCTGAAGTAACATGGGATGTGGTAATGAATCCTTTCTGAATCATATCACGTATGAAGTGGCAATCCACCTCAATATGCTTGGTCCGTTCATGGAATGCAGGATTGTTTGCAATGAACAAAGCAGCCTGATTATCACACTCCAAGTTCATAGGAAGTGATATATCTAAGCATAAATCTGTCAGCACCGCTTTCACCCACATCATCTCTGTAGTAGCCTGGGCCATAGCCCTATATTCGGATTCAGCACTGGATCTAGCTACCACAGTTTGCTTCTTGCTCCTCCATGAGACTAGGGCATCTCCAACATAGACAGCATATCCTGAGGTGGACTTCCTATCCTTAGGACATCCTGCATAGTCTGCATCTGCGCATGCTGAGACAGAAATCCCCTTTCCTTTCTTGAATAGCAGACCTTTACCTGGATAAGATTTGAGATATCTAAGTATCATGTGTATTGCATCCATATGCACCTGGCGTGGCTGCTCCATGAACTGGCTCACACGGCTCACTGCAAATAATATATCTGGCCTAGTGATCGTGACATATAACAATTTGCCTACCAGTTCTCTGTATCTTCTCCTGTCAACCTCCTCTGTGTCATCATCATACAGCTTCATGCTAGGGACCTAGGGTCCATTGGTGTCGTAGCAGGTCGACACCCTAGCATACCTGTCTCACTCAGTAGATCTGTGACATACTTCCTCTGTGACATGACTAATCCATACGGATTTCTGGCAAACTCCAGCCCCAGAAAATATCTAAGGACTCTCAAGTCCTTGGTGACAAACTCGGTCCCCAGCCTTTCCTTTGCCTGCTTAATGCCCTGGTCATCATCGCCTGTAATCAAGATATCGTCAACATAAACCATGATTACAACAATACCTCTTGCCGTCTTCTGTACAAACAAGGAATGATCAGCATTGGAGCGTTTATATCCTTGTTTCTCAAAGAGGTCTGACAGCTTCTGGAACCATGCTCTGGGGCTCTGCTTAAGGCCATAGATAGCCTTATGTAATCTGCAAACCTTGGAACACTCCCCCTCAACAGCAAAACCTGGTGGCTGTTGCATGTAGACTTCCTCCTGCAGGTCGCCATACAGAAAGGCATTCTTCACATCCAGTTGATAGAGTGGCCAGTCTCTAGTAACTGCAACTGATAAGAGGATCCGCAGAGTGGAATGACGAGCCACCGGGGAGAACGTGTCAAGGTAATCTACCCCATATGTCTGTGTGAATCCCCTTGCAACTAGGCGTGCCTTGTACCTGTCAATGGAGCCATCTGCATTATGTTTCACTGTAAATACCCACTTGCAACTCACCGGGTTGACATCTGGTGGTATAGTAACCAAGCTCCATGTTCCTCTAGACTGAAGTGCCGCCATCTCTTCCTCCATTGCTAGCCGCCATCGAGAATCCTGCAAAGCCTCATGGTGGTTCCGTGGAATATCTGTAGCTGAAAGTGCCAATGCAAACGTCCTGAATGGTCCAGATAGCCTCTCAAACGAAACCGCTGCTGATACTGGATACTTGGCACAGCTTCTCTTCGGCTTGCGTAGAGCAATTGGAACATCCAGATCCTCTGTGGTATCACCATGCTCCTGTAATGCATCCTGCTGAGAAATGTCGTCAGATCCATCAACATTAATATTTTCATTACATACCATAGGCGAGCTAGTTGACTGGTCAGGACCATGAGCTTGATTCGGCCGCTGGGTGTAATGGAATGGTAACGGGGATACTATTGGCGGCGGCGGCGGCGGTGGTGGTGGTGGTAATGGTGGTGACGGCTGTGATGTTGGTGGTGCCATGAATACGGTATCAGGAGATAATGGTGGTGGCTGCATGTTCCCGGATTCTGAAAAATACATAATGGATTCAAAGAATGTAACATCTGCACTGATCATATACCGCCGACGAACAGGGTCAAAACACTTGTACCCCTTTTGGGTTCTGGAGTACCCCACAAAGACGCATTTGACAGCCCTAGGAGAGAGCTTGTCAGAACCAGGCGACAACTGATGGACAAATGCAACTGACCCAAACACACGAGGGGTAAGATTGAACAGATTCTTGTCAGGATAAATAAGTGAGAAAGGAACCTGTTCATTCAAGACAGACGAGGGCATACGATTTATAAGATAACATGCAGTGAGGACTGCATCACCCCAGTAGGAATACGGAACATGACTCTGAATGAGAAGTGACCTTGTGACATCAAGAAGGTGACGGTGTTTTCTTTCTGCAACCCCATTTTGTTGAGACGTATGAGCGCAGGATGTTTGGTGAACAATTCCTTTAGAGTAGTAGTAGTCGGCTAAACTGTTGGTGCATAACTCTAAGGCATTGTCACTTCTCATAATTTTGACAGTTGTGGAAAAGACATTCTGAATCTCATTGAGAAAGTGAATAATAATATTTCCAGCTTCAGACTTATTTTTCATTAGAAATACCCATGATGCTCTAGAGAAATCATCCACAAATACAATATAAAACCTGTGCCCCTGATGATCGGGAACACGACTTGGACCCCAGACGTCGACATGAAACAACTCAAACTTGGAGTTACTACTTCGACCTTGACTACTGGGAAAAGATGACCTGTGATGTTTTCCCAACTGACACGCCTCACACTGGATAGGTGTGTGAGAAAGACCATAAGGTAAGACTAGACGCAACTTCTGAAGCGGTAGATGATCAAAACGCAGATGCCACAGGAGAGGAGATACTTGTTCTGCGGGAGAAGCTGTGATTCCGGCAAACGGGGTCTGGTTCAGACGATAAAGGCCTCCTTGCTCATAGCCATGACCAATCACGTTGCCCGTACGGATGTCCTGAAAAATCAATGAAGATGAATAAAAAATGGCTCGACAATGAAGATCCTTCGTAATCTGACTAATTGACAACAGATTCATAGAAAAATGCGGTGCATGCAAAACATTCTTGAGCCGCATAGAGGACGTCAATCTGATCTCCCCCTAACCCGTGATAGGAGAATGCGTGCCATTGGCAATGACTACTGTCCGTCCTGGAGGAATCTGGGTGTATTCTGTAAGTAGGCTCTGGTCGCCACATAGATGATGTGTAGCGCCGGAGTCCATGATCCATGGCAGTGTATCAGATCTACTACTGTGGAGTGCAAGTGGACTACCTGAAGTACTAGTAGAGGCCGAGGCGGAAGCAACAGCATCAGTATGGTTCTCTGCAGTCGGTGCTGGACCAGATGGTGGAATAATGCCCCTGAGACGGGCAACTAGGTCATCAAATCGTTGATCCAGTGTAGCAGCAGACGGGGGCTCTATCTGCTCAGCTGCTCGTGCGGATGTAGGAAATCCATGCTTTGAGTAGCATGTATCTTCAGTATGTCCGACTCGGTGACAATATGAGCATGTTGGCCTAGTGCGGCCACCCCTTCCACGGGGAGTACGTCCACGGCCCTGGTGATGAAAACCACGGCCTCTGTTGGCCGCCATAGCTGAGGGATTCTGACTTGCAGCTGCTGAAGGTACTATGATCCTGCTCAATCTGTGAAAAGCTTCCTCCATGGGAGGAATGGTCGAGTCCGCCAAAATCTGTGAACGTGCTGCCTCATACTCTGGATCAAGTGCAGCGAGAAATACACCCACCATCGTCGCATTCCTGTATGTCTTCTGCTGTTCTGGCGTGGCGGTAAGAGGCATGAAGCTATAAAGCTTCTCAAACATTCCTCTCAATGATGTATAGAGAGAATGTAACGGGCGGCCGTTCTGCTTTATTGTGAAGATATCATGTTGTAGTTGCAGGATATTCGTCTCATTCTTTGCCTGAGAATATGTCGCTGCCAGGATATCCCACATGTCTTTGGCTGTGGGTTGATGTAGAATGTCATTGGCGATCTCAATAGCCAATGTGCCAGATAGCCACACCTTGGCATATGCATCATCGGCCTCCCATGAGGCATGAACTCCAGTCTTCTCTGCAGGCTCGGGCTCGGTAAGAATATGCTTCTTACCTGTAGACTTCATCATACTCATGAGCTGCATTGCCCACAGTTCATAGTTCGTACCATCCATCTTGACAATGGGCGCTGGACCACGAAATGCACCCATAGATGGGATATCAGCCTTGCTTTCTGACATACTGGAGATGGAAAACTGGAGTGACCGAGAGATAACAATCTTCGTCTACAATGACATAGACGGGATTAGTTGCGTGTGTAGACGTCAGGCAACTAACCCCATGTATATCAAGATCTGTGCCCTAGATTTTTAGGGCTTGGGGCACGCAGGCACGTGCAGGAAGCACGCGCGCGCGCAACTGGATGAAGCGCGCAGTGGCTGGATGCGCGCGCAATGCACAGCGCACAGGAGAGCGCGCAGTGGCTGGATGTGCGCAGGCGCACAGTCGGTGGAGACGCACTGTGCGCTAGAGACGCAGGTTGCGCGCTAGATGCAGGTTGCGCGCTAGATGCGCGCGAGATCGGAGATGAGGCGCTGCAGGTTGCGCGCTAGATGCGCACGTTGCGCGCTATATGCGCTCGATGCGCTGCGCGCTAGATGCGCTGGAGTCGCGCTAGATGCGCTGATCGCAGGTGCGAGATGCGCAGATCGCAGGGGCGAGATGCGCAGATCGGAGAGGCGCCGCAGGCGACCGGCGAAGACCGGTGATCGGATCGGAGACGAGAGCGGCGCCGAGAAGAGAGGCCGGCGGGTGGGGTTAGGGTTAGGGTTAGGTTTCGAGAACTCCGGTCTAGGACCGTCGCTCTGATACCATGTTGGGAAACGTGAATGAGATGTTTATTCCATAGCCCTAGGCTCTCTTATATAGGAGAGTAGCCTATGGGTAAATTACATAAAGAGGATAACAAGAAAATAAAATAGCAAAGAGACAATAACTAAATATGCGTCAACAGGTATTTTGGAAGCAAAGCCTCCATTTCATCGACGACAACACATCTTTGATGCTACCCTTTAAAAGTCGCCCTACATATGTCTCACATAGACCACGGGCACATTATGAACCTGGCTCCAACCATACGATGCCCCCTCTGAAGGAGGCTTCGAGTACTCCAAGTGCAACAACAAATGTTGGTAGATCCTCCATACTTCCCCCACCAATATACCATCCGACGAGTTGGACTCGTCTCCAGTTAGGTTTGGCTTCTTTCACTGGAATCACTGCTCAAAGACAGCCATTCATGCCCACCAAAATGTGAGGGCGCCAAACCCTCCTCATCATACAAGAGTACAGACGACGCCCAATGGCCTCGCGTGAAACAATCTTGCCCTTGAAAGACTTTGGCCATGCGACCATCTTCACCACAGCAAAATCACCACATCAGCCATGCGATCACGCCTAACTCTGGTGATTGCCGCCTTCAAACCACGGATTGCCCCGGCATTTATGGTGATTGCTGCATTCATGTATTTTTTTTTGCAATTTCTTATCTACAAAAGTCTTTTTGCAAATTCAACTTATAAAGAAATTTGTTTTTTCCTTGTGTTAAAATTGATCATTTTCTGATTCATGGGGCTCAAACACTAAAAAGAGACCCCCCTAGAAATCTTTTATTTGCTTTATCTTTTTTAGCTTTCTATTGGTTGCATGGTGGAATGGTTTCCCATGAGCATGTTTTAGTCTCACCCATCTTTTAACAAACAATGCATGGAAGAGGACTAGTGTAGGTGGTGATGGTGTCTCAGACCATGTCGCTGGCAGGTCTTGATTAACGTGTAGCTAAACGAGTGTTGAGAGGACCTTCTTGAAGTTCTGTTTCAGCGTCGTAATCATCGTCAATATGCTTACTCTGTTGGAATCCTCTGAATCACTTCATGCCTCGATATGGTTGGGCTATACATCTTTTAGATTGATGTTTCTAAGTCTAGGATGGAGGCCCTACGGTTGTAGATACACATGGATCATATTATTTCAGATTTTGATGTAATCCTAGTCCAAGTCCAATCTTGTGTATTGGAATTTTACCTATCCAATCTAAATCCATTTGATATCTTAATGTGATCCAAACCAACTCAATCTGGCAGATCACAAATTGTTTTGGATTGGATTGTATTTTCAAAAAAAACAAACAATGTTTCTTGTTTTTTTGGCCTAGTAACATACTCGTTTCTTCCAATGGCAAAGTTTATTATGTTTTATATATTTTACTTCTAAAACTTCAATAAACATACACATCATTATAACTTAAACATATATAAACTTGAATTGATTCAAAATTATTTTGATATATGCTTTAGTTGGTTTAGTTGGATAGCCATAGGTGCAAGTGGAGATGGGATGCCCAAGAAAATCATTGTCATGAAGAGAACACGAACAAGAGGAGGCTGAGAGGACTGCTGCAATAAGTTTGTGGTGGTCAAGATGTTCCAATATGAAGGGGAAAACATGCATTACCAAAATTAAAACAGATTGCAGGGAAGCCACAAAAAGGATTTGCTGCTGAAAAAACTGCAAACAAATTGTCTCAGGGGAGATGCTTTGGCTGGAAGTAAATCATTGGGGGAGGGGGGAGAGGTGTCAGTTGGATAATTGTTCAATGCATTGTGATGAAGAGGGAAAACATGGTCAAGCTAGCTTTAGAAATTTCGGGATATTTAAACCCTAAGCAAGGTAAGATTTTTTAACCTATCTGTTGAGAAAGCACAACATATCTGTTGAGACAAATTGAATCTTAACCTATTCGCTAGACCTGCTGCATCATGAAGCTTGATTTCGTGATCTCCTTGCATCATTTCCTGGCAAATCCGTCGTCTTAAAAAATGACGTCACAGCCTAATTATAAAGCTCGAGGAAGAGTCTGGAGCCCTCATCTCCATTCTTCTCTTAACCTGCAAGTCCAGTTTTGCTTATTCAACAATAAGACCTGAGAATAATATTAAATTAAATCTTATCATAAGTTATTGCTCTTAAACTAGTACAGTTTGATTTTTTATATTTATAATCTGGTACAGTTTAATAAATAAATATTTACTTAAAATTTATCATATTTTAGATAAAGTTATTTATTCTCACTTCAAGATAAGTTTTTATTTGATTTTTTTTATTTTTTCATCATATTTTTTATAAAAATAAAAGTCAATAATAATCATGTAGTAATCATAAATAACATCACATTAAGTTGTATTGTACCCATCCAACCATCCAAGGATTCCAAACATCTACTAGTCACAAAAAGGTTACCCATCTTTTTTTTTGAAAGAAAAGGGGGTGTAGTCTCAAGGTAGGGCACACCCAAATCTTTTATTAAAAAAAACAATGACCAATACAATTGTAAAAGAGAAACAACTGCACTTTAAAACTTTGCAGAAAAGAGCCTAAGTGGGCATAGCTTTGTGTACACATCAGCGAGATGTGTACACTCCAAAAGTTGAAACTACAAGCTACCACCAGCACAACTTAACGATAGGTCACAGACTCACAAACCAGCTCTCCAGTTCTTTTACTCGAGTGAAGTTGGCAATAGGCTTTAGCAGAAGATACAGGCAATCCTGAGTGAAAAGGATGCAGCAGAGGCTCGCAGAAGGAACCACAGATTTTTTCAATCACAACATATTGACGAATCTGGGTTGGGTTGTGTGTGAGAGAGGCATGGAGCCCATATTATGCAATTCCCGGTAAATCACAAATGCAAATGATTGGTTGAAAAATATGCAAAAAGCCTTTTCAATGGAAATGTATTCAGTCACTGGAATCAAACTCCTGTAGAGTGCCAACATAGAAACATGCTAGGCTATCACTTCCGTGGTGGAACTGGAACTTTCTAATGATAACATTGGGATGCTTGTTAATCTCTATCAACCTACCATTTCCATTAAAGAAACCATGAAACAATATTTATCACTTCCGTGGTGGAACTGGAACTTTCTAATGATAACATTGGGATGCTTGTTAATCTCTATCAACCTACCATTTCCATTAAAGAAACCATGAAACAATATACTTTTCCACGTGGGATGCAATATATGCACCCAAAATTTGCTCTCTTTTCTCAAAAAAACATGAAACGTGTCTACTTAATCCATAAACTGTTTAAATACATGAGAATTACTCTCTTTTCTTAATTATTAGTTTATCTTTCTTTGTTAGGGATTTGGTAGATATCTATATGAGGAACTCAAGAAAAGACTTCAGCATGTGGGTGTTTCTACAATATTCTGTTGGGCAGACAAGGATTCGGAAGGATTCTGGATAAAACAGGTAGGAAAGATATTTCTTGACCAGCAGCTTGTTAATATCCTAATACATTCTTTTAGGTTCTCATCCTTTAGTTGTTTGTACTAAGTTTTTGTTTGTCTTTCCACCTAGGCAGTGCAGCTTGTTGTAGAAAGATTCTCTCTTGTTATCTTGATTATTCTCTCGAAATTGAATTTTCTGCTTTAGCATCTATGTTACTATCTAACTCAGAATGAAATGAAAGTCTCTGCTCAGAATTGCCGGACCATTCTGCCAATGACGGAATAAAATCAAGGCATCGCTCTATCTCATGCAGATTCCACATGACCAATCACCTGCATTTTTTTCGAGAAAATGTCCCTGTTAATTCCCTGGTGTGTGATCAGTATGCAGAAGCGATCGATAGTTTCAAAAGTGCTACTAACTTCTCCAAGGATAGTTTGTCCCTTTTACGGTGGCAGGTCAATGACTTCAACCATCCTTTTTGCACTCATATTTTTTGCTTTGGAATTGTGGCGGAAATTCTTGCGTGTTCAGCCAGAGTGGTTTCAATAATAATTCTCCGGTTTCCAGCAGGGTGGTACTTGAGGACCTTAGGAGCGTACATGGTTTCGATTAGAACGATTTGAGTTACTAATTAGCAACAAATACAATCTTTACGTGTGGGAAAAATTTTTTGATCCTCTAATCGATTTACATAATTCAACCTAATCCAATCAACCTGATTTTAGACTGGATTCAAGGTATAACATAGATTTAGTGCTTTATGTAGTCGCCATCGTAATTGAATGCACTTTTCTAGTCTTATACATGAATGCAACCTGTGAAATCAGATACAAACCTGATAACATATTATGATGAGACCAATAGAGACGGAGAGCCTTAGTTGTTAAGAGACAAGGATGCTGGATAACGTGGATTTTATAGACTATAGTTTCTTACAGGGATGTCTTGGATCCATATAAGGTTTGTGACGCCTGCGGATTCGGATTACCTGTTTACATAGCATTCACAGTATTACATTCACAATGGATCGCATTAAGTTGCTGAAATTTAGGGAAAATTTCTTTTCGTTTCGAAATGACATTCACAATATAACAAAAAAGGAAATTACATTGTGAGTGTCATTTCAAAACGTGTTTCCCCCCCTAAATTTCAGTAACCTAATGCGATCCATTGCAAATGTAATACGGCGAGTATTGTGTAAACGAGTAATTTGGATCTGCGGGCATCACAATTTGGTATCAGAGTCGTGGTACCCCACTACACACATGCACAATATGCATTTCCGATCGCACTAAGTTCTCGGATAGCAACAATTCTCCGACTTGTCGAGAGTCCGAGAGGGGAAATATGACATTCAAATACAATAACCACATATGTCACCAATTTACAATTAATTTTCATATAGTATCCCAAGCGAATACCAACTATTATAATTGACGATGTTGGTTTTCGTGCAGAATCATGACGTCCAGAGCTGACCAGGAGATGGCAGTGGCAGATCATTTGGAGAGCATCCTGACTGCCCTCACCGACCTCCAGCAGCAACAGAGTGCCATGCGAGGTCAACAAGATTGGATCTTGGCCCAGCAAATAGAGATTGTCGATAGGCAGACCGACATAGAGATGATGTTCGAGGAGCTGTTTGCTTTCACTTATCATCCATCTCAAGATGGAACACGACATGATCAACCACAGTCTGTAGAGGTTCAACATCCTCAATTCGATGATCCACATGAGGAGATACCAGTGCATGGAGCCGAGGATGGAGATTTTGGCAGGGAGCAGGACTCTGTACCTTTTGCCGATGAGATTGCACCCGAGCACTCTGACATACACAAGCATCAATCGGTTTTTACCTCCTATCAGCGAGCCAATGTGCTCATGTTCGAGGGTACCGGGACGTCAAATGAGGCCGAACAATGATTGAAGAGGGTGATGAATGTCCTTTGGATGATTCACGCATCACGAGACTCGTGGTTATCTTTTATGAAGTATTCACTGACAACATTCATCGAGAGATGGTGGGAGGCGACAGTTTCCGAGTTGGGACACGAGCCCACGTGAGACGATTTTGAGACAAGATTCAGATCCCACTTCTTTTCTGGGAAGTAGGAGTCCCGACGATGACTATTCACATAGCTTAGACGAGGGCGGATGACAATTAGAGAGTATTTTGTTTGCTACACCGAGCTGTTGAGACACACACCAGCAATCGATGCTTTTCTAGATGAGAATATGGAGAAGCTTATTAGTGGTATGAGGGAAGAGGTGCATGAGAAGCTGTCCGGACTACGTATCACTTCCATCTCTGAGGCTATTCATGTAGCGGAGAAGTTTGAGGACATCAGAGAGAGACGCTTTGGGAGTTCGTCTAGAGCAACACTTACACCGCAACGATCATTTGGATCAATTCGATGACAGTTTCAGCAGCAGAGGTCAGCCAAGCGGTTTCGTCCTTCAGGTTCGGCATTTTCAGGCGGTGCTCGCTCATCTCCAGCGGCTACTTTAGGAGGAGCACTTGCCGGACGTGGCACAAGTTCAGTTTGACCATCTAGGTCATAGAGAGTGGACAGACCTCCAACATGACCGACTCGGAGTACAGACACAATTACCACACCTACACCATCGGTACGATGTTATCGTGCAATGAGTGGGGACATTATCGGTCTCAGTGCCCACAGGTTTCTGATGAGCTTCGACTGCAACCACAATCGTCACAGCCTCATGAACATTGTACTTGGAGTTTTCGTGGCAGGAACTCCAACTTCCAGAGGCTGCCGAGACAGATACAGAGTGAAGCCGATTTGAGTACTGCACCAGCTAGACAGGGACAGTTACATGCAATGAATGAGGAGCGTGTACGATCCAACAACTACTGTGGTGAAAGGTATGGTCTTAATCCTGAGCCGACCTTTTCATGTTTTGTTTGATTTTGGAGCGACGCATTCCTTCATTGCTTCGAGATTACCAGCTTCAATAGGTAGAGTTGCAGAGGCTTTATATCCTCCTTACCACATCGATGGGCCAGGTGGTCAGTTGTTCATCATTTCATTGATAGTCAGAGAGTTACCCGTGCTGATTGGCGGTCACAACTCGATTAGTTTGACTTGATTTTGGACATGGATTGGTTATCAGTTCATCATGCATTAGTTGATTGCTTTAGGAAGACAATTGTCTTCAGGATTCTTGATTTATCCGCGTTCACTTTTGAGGGTACATTACATGATTCCAAAATAGAGTACATCTCAATGTTGAGAGTTCAGAGATTTGTTGATCAGGGATGTGATTAATATTTAACATTTGTTCGAGAAACCTTCGATCATGAGCCAATGACACATGACATCAGAGTAGTATCAGATTACCCAGATGTATTTCTTGATGAGTTAACAGGGTTACCTTCTGAGAGAGAGAGATTGAGTTCGAGATCACATTATTACCTGATACACAACTAATCTCAATGGCTTCATATCGCATGACACCAGCTGAGTTGAGAGAGCTGAAGGTGCAGTTGCAAGAGTTACTTAACTTGGGTTTTGTGAGATCGAGCACTTCACCTTGGGGTGCTCCAGTTCTTTTTGTTAAGAACAAGGATGGATCAATGAGATTATATATTGATTACATGCAACTGAATAAGAAAAATGGTGAATAACCATTATCCTTTGCCGCACATTGATGACCCGTTTGATCAGCTTCAGGGGTCTTCAGTTTTTTTTGAAGATCTTAGATCAGACTACCGTCAGCTGAGGATTCGAGAGTCAGATGTTCTGAAGACAACTTTCAGGACTCGATATGAACACTATGAGTTTGTGGTGATGTCTTTTGGGCTCAACAATGCTCCTGCAACATTCGTGGACATGAGGAACACGATCTTCCTCCATACTTGGACAAGTTTGTAGTAGTATTCATTGATGATGTGTTGATTTATTCTCGGAATGAATGTGATCACGCGAAAGATTATCTTGGACACATTGTGAGAGCATAAGTTATATGCCAAGCCGAGCAAGTGCGAGTTCTGATTATCCCAGGTTTCATTTCTTGAGCATGTCATTTCTGGAGCGGGTATCGCTGTTGATCTTACGAAGATTGAAGTAGTCATGTCTTGGGAGCATCCCAAGCCAATCACTCAGATTCGGAGCTTCCTTGGACTAGTATGCTATTACGGACACTTCGTCAATGAATTTTCTCGAGTTCTTCCTCTGACACGGTTGACAACAACAACAAAGCCTTTTCCCACAATTAAGTAGGGTTGGCTACATGGATTCTTCGCCTCCATTCAGATCTATCTTGGGCTAATCGCGGGCTTATATCCCAAAAACTAAGATCCCTTCGTATAGTCTAGTCTCTTTCCAACACTTCTTGGGCCGTCCTCGTCCTCTCTTAACCGGCTCAACATCCTAACACTCACATCTCCTAACTGGTGCATTACCTGATCTTCTTTGCAAATGACCAAACGATCTTAAACAGTTTTCTCGCATCTTATCCTTGATCGGAGCTACACCAACTTTCTTTCTGATTGCATCATTCCGAATCTGATCTTTACGTGTGTGCCCATACATCCACCTTAGCATTCTCAATTCTGCTACATCCATTCTCTGCACATGTCTATGGTTCACAGGCCAACATTCAGATCCATAGAGCATAGCAAGTCTCACGGCTGCTTTGTAAAAATTTCCCTTTATTTTTAAAGGAATTTTCTTATCATAGAGAACAACAGAGGCTCCTCTCCACTTTAGCCAGCCTACATTTATTTTATTAGTAACATCTCCATCAATTTCTCCATCATGTTGCAAAATAGATCCCAGATATTTAAAAGAATCTCTCTTCCGGATGTTATCGTCACCAATCTTCCCCTCGATTCCGTCACCATTGCTTCCATCAAAGATGCACTCCATATATTCCGTCTTAGCCCTACTAGACGCGGTTGACACATAAGGGAATTCCTTTTATCCGTGATGATTCATGCGAGCATGCATTCATGACATTGAAGGAAATGTTGACTAATGAGTCCATTCTTGCACTTCCTTCGGGAACTCTGGATTATGCAGTTTATTCAGATGCATCAAGAGAAGGTCTAGTAGCGATATTGATGCAGAGAGGTCACATGATAACATAAGCATCACGACAGCTGAGACCACATGAGTGGAATTACCCCACTGAAAAACGGAGAGACGGGAGTCGCTAAGTAATGGCCTGACAGATCAGACTCACTGTCGCTGAGGCGACTACTCACACCTTCTCGTTTATCAACAATTAAACCACACAGATAATCAAGTAATTAAGAGCAAGGATTAAAATTTATTATACCCTACTGAGAATGTATAATGGCAAGCAAGTAGGGGTCGAACACATGAAGCAAAGGAGTAAAGTAGGCTAAACAAAAGTCAAGCACCCTATCGTCGCCAAATTGAACTTTTTGTGGGTTTTTAATTTTATATTTTATATTTTATTTTTGATTTTATAATTTTATATTTTGATTTTTAATTTTTTGATTTTGTATTTTCTTTTTGTATTCTATAATTTTTTTGTATTTTCTTTTTCTTTAAGGAAGTATATATACAATAAATGAAAACGATATATAATATATAGAGAAAAATAGGTAAAAATAAGCAAAAATCAGGAAATAAAATATTTTTGGGCTTTTTGTATTTTTATAAATGTTTTTGTGATTTTTCTAAATTTTTCCTAATTTTTTTGGTATTTTTAAAGGCAAAAATACTGAAAACAATGAATGAAATAAAAAGCTGAGACAAAACTGAGGATGGAAAATATTAAACAGAGTCAAATTTCCTCAAATTAAGTTTAAAATAAAGATAAAGAAACAGAGAAAATTCAGAGACAAAAATTAGATTTTTAGGATTTTCTGGAATTTTAATATTTTTATAAAGTTTTTAAGAGTTTTGCTGTTTTTTAGGATTTTCTTTTGTATTTTTTTTTTATAAATTTTGGAGTGAGGCTAAAAGACACTAAAAGACACAAATTATATTTTTTTGGGAATTTTTCGAGAAATTTTTACGTTTTTATGTATTTTCTAATGCAGACAGTAAAGAAAATGCATGTTTTTGAATTTTTATAAATACTGAAATGCAATAAAAATGCAAACTAAAAATATAGCGTGAAAGTAGAATGCAACGAGAGCTTATACTAATTTTTGTGGATTTTTTTACGATTTTAATTTTTGAAGTCCATTTTTATACAAGATGGTCTCTGATATAAACACAACAAGTTTTAATGAAATCATTGCATCAAGGCGAATCTATTGTCTATGGTATCCGTAAAGTGTGAACACTATCAATCCAATATTTCCTTGAAATAACACTTGATAAAAAACATAGTGTACCAAACGCATATAACACTTGATAATATTCAAAAGCATAGTGTACAAAACGTGTATTACACTCCCCCTCCTCCTAGAAGGCCACCGCGGCCCTCCCCCTCCCCTGAGGACACCACATGCCTCCCCCTCTCTCCGGAGGCCACCACGGGCCTCCGGGGAGCATCATCAGGAGACTTCATCTTTCTCTCCTTCATATGATGATACCATGCGAACATGTTTGGGAGGGACCCGGGGCCACTTTTGGAATGCTCGAGATGAAAACAAGACAGTTGATCCCTCAACCATCTCCTCAAAGATTTGGCACACCACGTCTTCGTCTTTGTTAAAGCGAGATATTTCACAGTTTGCATCAACCCACTTCTGACTCTCGTGATTTAATCGACCAAAGAAGTTTTGCACGAAACTGGTCTTCGGAATATCATGGTGGGGGCATTTATTTAACACGAAAATCGGGAGGTCATGTTGACGCACAAGGCGAATCAACAATCATTGAGTTGACCTCGCACGAAATACGCGTTAAAACAACAATTAAACCACAACAGAAATCAAACAATGAAAAGCGATGCAGAGTTAAAATTGCGATTTCTCCAGAAGTTTATAACTAATTAATTAAATTGCAGGACCAATCACGAATAGCTAAAGCCGCGAGGTTGTTTCTACAAAATGCCTAGGCCTGCATGTGACGAGCACGTGCCTAGTTGGGACCTAATTGTAATTACCAAAACTCTGGGGGCTTGATTGCAAATACTCCAAAAAGATAACACTATATTAAAATGTTCTGGAACTGAAACAAAATAAAGGAACCCCAGGGGGTCCTTGCAAAATGTCCATGCACCCACGCGCATAGGTCACGTGCAGTGACGTAGACAAGGACCTGCTCGCAAATAGTCAAAACTCTGAGGGCTTAACTGCAAATATTACAAATATTTAAAATGGCTAGTGAAAGTTTTGGTAGCAGTAGTTGAAAACAAAAAGTGCTAGGTGAAACTGTGCAAAATACCCAAGCAAGGGCGCGATGGGACGGCGCACAGCTCTTCACTAATCCACGTGGCGCGCGGAGGGCGCACGATACCGGTTCGCCGCGGACGTCTGGGATTAGATCCTCCGATGGGATCTGACGGTTGATGCTCTTTGACGATCCGACGGTTGCTGCTGCGCTCCAAGAACGTGGCTTTATCAACGGTTACGGAGGCCGGACGAAGAATCGGGAGGAGCTCCACCGGGGGCGAGGTTCTCCTGGCTAGATCGTCCTCCTCTGATGGTCTATGTGGCTCTAAAACGCCCCAGGTTGCTCCTGAGTCCTTCTCTGAATGCTGGAGGCTTCAAAAAGCGATGGCGGCCACTGGAGCTCCCCCACGGTGTCGGAGAAGAGGGGAGTTCCCAGGTGCCTTCGGCGAGGGTGAAAATTCACCCCCAGGTGCTTGAATCGCTCAGGGTACCTGCAGGAAATAGTCAAGAAGTCGGAGGCAAAATGCCCCTACTCTGTGGAGGGTGGAACGGGTGTGTAAAGGCGAGGGACGATCAGCCACGGCCGGAAAGAACTCGAGCTCCGACCGCGGGTGATTAAGGTGGTTTTATGATGACTCAGATCAGATCGATGAAGGGTGAAACACAGGGTAATTTTGTAGCTAATCTAAGAGCTAAAGAAACAACAAATTAAGGAGAGACCTCACCAAGGGCGCGCGTGAAGAGGGCTCCGGTGAGGGGATTTGCGTCGATTCGACACCGCCTGACCTTCCCAAGGGGCACCTTCGATTCCTGCTGTCACCATGAAGAGAGCACGGGTCTTAGGTCTAAGGTTTTGGGGCGGAAGAGCGATCAAAGAGGGAAGGAAGGTCGGGGGTCCTATTTCTATGGTTGACAAACGACTGGGAAGAACGAGGCACATGATGCGACACAACGGTTCAATACCCAAGGAAAGCTAGGGGCGTGAATCACCGATGTCCAAGGAAGAAAAGTCAAGAAGACCATTACGCGGAATGGTGCAAGATGTGGCCTCGAAAAAATCGAGAAATAGGGGTCAAACCGAGGTTCTGACAATGCCACAGGGTGAAGGACGGCTAGTTGACCGAGGTCAACGCAGACCGTCTCCCGATTGGTATACGTGGACCAACTGGGAAAAAGTCCTGGAAAACATTTAAATAATCAATTAAAAATAGTAAATGAATTTATTATTTTTGGATTATAAAATAAAAATATTTACTATTTTATGACTTATTTTATTATGATATTTATTTATTTTTTAGGTATAAAAATACAAGTTGCCTTTTTAGGCCTATGTAGGTATACATATCTATATATTTTAATATTTTATTTTTATTTTGTATATTTAACTTTATTAATTTTGGTTTATTATTTTATAAATTTATAAAATATTTTTATACACTTGAATATATTTTTATTTTATTTTTTCTGAAGTGTTTTATACACTTAATAAAATAGGAGTATTCATTTTATAGGTGTATGTACAAGTATGATACCTATGTATTATATACAAGTGATTTTATTTTTGTGTTTTCTTTAGGTTTTTATCTTGCTTTTAATGTACACATATATTATAAATAATATTTACAAAATTATAAAAAAATAAAATTATAGAAATAATGAATAATAAATATAATGAATATTTTAATCTGTACAAGTATACAATAGGAGTCTAAAACTCAACTTTCAAACCATAGCTCCGCAAAATACGAAACCACCTTCATTAAATAGCTTATTAAAAGTTATATACAATTAAAGTAAGTTTGATAGATTTTGAGTTTTTATTTGGGAGATATGAGTTTGGGAAGTTGGGATTCTGGAATTTTATTTAGATCATAACTTTTTATCTGTACGTTATTTTTGTATGCAATAAATTTTGTATTTTTCTATATTTAATTATCTACAACTTTCATGTACAAAGTTTCTTTATTTGAAGTATAAAAAGTGGAACCAAAAATATGTACCAAAATGAATAAAGAATGGATGAAATAAACGGTATTTTTATTGAATTTTGGCCCTTATCTCTATCTACTTTATTCCTTATCGACTTAGTCATCGAGATGCCTAGGTCTCGGGTTTTCAGGTCATAAAGTATTTATAATATTTTATTCTTATTCTTTTCTTTTCTTTATTCTATAATTTTGGCTTTAAAAACTGTATTTTATACAATATTTACACAAATATACATGCATGCTAATGCCTAAATTAACAGTATTTACACGCATTTACTAGGATTTTTAAGGCCAAAATGATAGAATAAAGATAATGAAATGTAGATTCATCATCCCCATATACTTGCCTTTGCTAGTCCCTAGCAAACACTTATGCAATAAGTGCAGAGAAAGAAAAACAAAGAAAAGAAAAAGAAGAAAGATGGATTACATTTAATTATCAAACTTGTCTTCACAAAATCAAAGTTTGGAGCTTAAGTCGGACCTTTGGAATTTTAGTGCGGGCGGAACCTTAATGGGAATCAGATTTGAAATCCAACATCCTTCGAGAATCCCAAAACTCTGCTCAAGTCTCCTTAATAGCCATGTCAGAAATATCTCAACTCATACGCAAACCCTTACGACTATGAAGCTGACTTGTACGGTGCAAGTGATGGTGGCTCTCCCCAACTAGAACGACAAAGAGACCGACTTCTCCAGTATGACAACCCAATGATTCCCCAATCCAATAACTCCTTCCTCGATGAGCGGGGTATTCCCTTCCAAGTTCAAGTGGCAACCAGCTCAAGAGGAGGGGGTGAAGAGAAGAATGGGCGGTAGTCAGTGTAGCTACCTATCCTAGGATGCAAGACCAGTGTAGTCAAGTCATCCAGCTGCATGCTCACATGATATGACTTTGGAACTCAAGCTTACTTATTGACTTTACAACATGTTCACATACTTTGCAGGCATTTTATTTTTGTACAGGCATGTCCATTTTTTTGGAGTTTTTTTTGAAATACTATATACAACAACATTTACATAGAGAGTTTTTCCTCTTGAGTTAGTAGTCTATCCCTCTTTTGAAGCTTTATTGTAACCTACACTCTCATGTCTTTAGAATTCCTCATCACTGGACGGGTTGGGGTGCACTTCCCTCCCTAGAGGAGGACAAGTGTTTCCACTTGTGTGCGTCTCATACCGGCAAATCCAATCCCCTCACCACCCCAACTGAGTTGAGCCATGTGAAAGGTGCAGGTGTCCAAGTTAGGTCATTATCAGCAAGAGTCGTGCGTGTGTTCTGAAATACTCTACTTAGGCAGTCAAGAATCCGTTGAACCAAGTCTCGTGATCCTCAAAGAATTAAGTCATCTAAACCTGAAGTACCTCAATTCTAGTTCCTATAAGGTTCCTGTGATTAGGTAGATTTTAAGGTCCAATCAAGCTCCAATCTTCGGATTTCATTTAAACTTGTTCAACTATTAATGATGCATCACAAAATTAAAATATAGGGCTTGATATTTTTATCCGTTAATTTTATTTACGTTATTTGAGTCGTCATAATTTTATTTAAATAAAAGAGATCGCCTGTGATCTCAAAGTAGTTAGTTTCAATTTGAATTTCAAAATTAGTTAGTTAGTCGGTTAGAGTCAAATTAGTATAATTAGTTTTGAATTTGAATTTGAGTTTCTATTTTTGTAATCTCATCCCTCCTATATAAAAGGGATGATAGACTAGTTGTTTAGACAGTTAAGTTCAGATTGATATAAAAATTGAGATTTTATCTCTCTATCCTCTCTCTCGTCTCTCTTCTCCCCCACGCGATCTCCGCGCTTCTTCTCCTTCGAATCTCGCGTAACCGGCGCACCATCTCTTCTCAACCCTCCAATTTCTTCTACCGAAAATCCACCAACAAAAAAATATTTTTCCGTTAACGCGAAATCCAATCTGCATCAATTAAACTCAACCCAAAAAATGCTAATGCTATGCAAATGCAAAATTTTTTTTGTGATGCAATTTTCAAAGATTTTGAACTTTTTATGGATTTTTTAAAGGATGATGGATCTGCATTTTTTTGGTATTTTTCTGAGAATTTTTCAAATATTTTTGGATTTTAACTTTGCAGATGTTTTTGGGATTTTTATTTTGAAAAGAAAAGAATTTTGGCTAAAAACTAGGTTAAAAAAATATTTACACGTAAGTGCTTCTTATATTTATAAGAAGTGGATTTTTAAGAATTTACAAGGGTAAGTGGTCAGTTTTATAAATATATATATATGTAGTGAATTTTGGTGTGATGTGTATATTCCTCAAACAATTTTGAAAAAATATAGTCCAAAATAATTTTTACAAACACTTTTACAAACATGTACATACATTTGAAAATCATTTTGCAAAGGTTTTTGAAACAGTATAGATAGATTTTTCAAAATATTTTTGCAAGCATTTTTCAAACCATTTGCAAATAATTTTTCAAACATTTTATTTCATACAAAGAAAATAATTTTTTCAAAACAAATAATTTTTACAAAGGTTGAAAACATGTAACAAAATGTTTTCCAAATAGTTTTCAAAAGTTTTTTCACAAAGATTTTCAAACTATTTTTCAAACATTTTGCAAAAAAAATATTTTCACCTGATTTATTAATCAGTACATACAAAAAGAATTTGAGGAATAATATCATCTTTTTATTAAGGTTTTTAATGAATTTTAAAGAATTATCAGCTATAATTATTAGATAAATACGAAAGTACGAGTTATGGCTAAAGTATATACACAGTATATACGACCCCCCTATACTTAGCTTGAGCTATGTCTTCATAGATCGAAGAAAAAAGAGAAGACAAAACTAGTGCTTAGTATAGACAAGTGTAAAGAATAACGGACGAATAAATGAATGAATGAATGAGAAGTTGACCGTCCCCCCTATGGCTATACTTAGGATCAAATAATCCTAACTATAGCAGACTGTATACAAAGCAGGGAGGGTCAAGGGTGGGAATGAACAGATCGTACTCAGATTGTCTCCCTCTATACTTAGGGTCAAGGTTCAGGAAAGCGGTATGCGTATGCGTTCGGTCAGGTCACTGAATAGCGATTAAGCGGTATGCGGGGGCATATGCGGGGTATATGCGGTTCTACGCGGTTTTCTAATTTTTTATTTAAAAATAAATAAATATATGCAAAAGTGACTACAACTGAACAAAAATTATGTATAATTGTGGTCCAACAGAAGTTCTAAGAAAATGACTTTCATATATAGCTCAAAACAGTCTCCAAAATATTTAAGTTTCCAAAAGAAAACTGAAACACAAATAGCATTAGTAGAGTACTAATTAAAATAGCATAAGAAAACAGAAATGTTCAGGCGATAATATTCTACATATTACAAAGAAATCCTAATCCATGTCATCATCAAATTCCACTTCGGTATTGTCTTCATCATCTTCACTTTCTTCCTCAAATGGGAACTCTTCCTCATTTAAGCCCGGCGACGAGGTTGAACCAGTAGCATGCCTTTGGCTTCTTCTATGTTGTATCAAATCTTCTGCACCAGTTGCATCAGCCACTAGGTTCCACGTCAACCCCGATCCTTGGAATACCTCATCTTCTTCATCTCCCCCACCAATCCAATCTCTCACGTGGGTTCTATCATTTGTGGCAAATGGATCACTACGTTTTTTAAGATGGCGATCTCTCAACTTGGCGTTGAATCTGACATACACCAAGTCGTTTAACCGCTTGAATTCAAGTTTGTTCCTTTTCTTCGTGTGAATCTACAAAATAAAGAAAAACATATCATTTACCACCTCATTAATGATGCATAATATTTGACATGTGTGGCATCAATTTTACAGTCTTACCGCCTCAAAAGTGCTCCAATTCCTTTCACAACCCGAGGAAGAGGCTGTCAACTTTAGAACTTTCATTGCCATTTCTTTCAAATGTGGAGTTTCCATGCCATGCAATCCCCACCAACGGGCTATTTATAAAAACAAATAAGTAATAATAGTTAAATATATAAGTCTATGAAACGTAATGAGATAAATAGTAATACTTAAATATATAAGTGTATGAAATCTAATGAGAATTTATACCTGGATTGAAATCGTCATCAATGATGGACCTCTGTTTGACAGCCAAAGGTTTGCCAAATGATCCTTCTGCCCTTTCATATAATGGCAATTCCTTCCTAGTGATGATATCTTGGATATCTAAATCAGGATAGAAAATATCCATGCAATCCAAGAATCCCTTCAGAGCAAGACCTTCCCTCTGGATTTGATCATTGTCCCTATAAAAGAAATAGGGATTCAAAAAATATGCAGCAAGGTGAAGGGGGCTATCCAACCTCCCTTTTGACTTTGAATCAACAGCATCAACAAAATATTTGTAAGATGCTTCCACATCTTTGAAAATGCTCATGATCTCCTTTCTTGCATCTTGCAATTCACCGTATACAAACCCCATAGCTGGTCTCTTATCTCCATCAACAATTCGCAAAACATGTACCAATGGAGAAAAGATCTTCAAGGTCAAAGAGACTTGAGTCCAAAATGAAGGACTCAGAACTATGGCCGAAGCCATTTCCCCCTTCTTCGTCTTGTACCATTTACACGCTCTCCATTCATCAGAAGAAAACATAAGCCTCAACTTGTCCTTCTTGTCCATCACTGATTGCAAGGTGAGATATGTGGTAGCAAATCTTGTTGTACCTGGCCTCACTATCTCCCCCTTTTGCGTAAACTGTCTCATCAAACTCAATGTTTTTGCATGACTGTATATGAAGACAGTTAATGTCCTTGCCTTTGTAATTGCAGCTTTCACCTTGGACTCTTTACCGATCTCCTCAAGCATAAGATCGATGCAATGTGCCGCACATGAACTCCAGAAGATCTGTGGGTACTTGATTCTCAAAATTCTGCCAGCAGCCATATTTGCAGATGCATTGTCTGTCACAACTTGGACTACATTGTCGGGCCCAACTTCCTCAATGGACTTATCCACTAAGGAAGCAATGTAGTCGGCAGTATGAGAATCTGCAGATGAGTCAATTGACTTCAGAAAACTGGTCCCAAGCTCACAGTTGACGCAGATGTTCATGATGCTCCTTCCCCTCCTATCAGTCCAAGCATCTGTCATAATGGAGCATCCATAACTCTTCCATGAATTACGATGCCCTTGCAAGAATTCGTGTGTTTCCTTAACCTGTTCCTTCAAAAGTGTTTCTGTGAGCTCATAATATGTTGGAGGCTTGTATGACCTTCCATACTGCCCAATTGCTTCACACATTCGGAGAAAGGAGTCACTTTTGACAACATTGAAAGCAATGTCATTGTCATAGAAATACTTTGCCACGAATGAATTTACACGTGCACGTTCCTCCTTGGCAAATGTATCTTTGATTGTGGATTGGCGGAGATTCTCTACATGCTCATCTTCTGCTAAAGTACGGGGCCTTTTCCCATCCCTCTCTTCATCAAGCAAGGGCTGATTCATCTTGATGGAGACTTGCCCTTGAATGTCTTTCATCCTCATGGTCTTCTCATTCCTTTTCACTTTAATTTCCTCCATGTTGTCCATGATTTCTTTCTTCACCTCAGGAGTCACTTTGGGACAAGATGCCGTATTACCTTTAATATGCGCCAAATGTTGCTTCATGCGGTTGATTCCTCCAGTCACAACCTTCCGACATAATCGGCAAGTGACCATGCTAGGAGTACTTGGATTCGCCAGAAAAGCATACTTCCATCCCGGATCATTGGATCCAGGAGGAACAAAAAAATCTGATGTATCACTCCTCTGAGTAGGAGCCTCACTTCCGCTTCCAGCTCCAGGTGTAGGAGAAGAAGCGCTGTCAGATGGTAGTCTGGAGGCCATAGTTTCCTAACATTCAATCATAATCACAAAACATCAACAGTAAACACATGATAATGTTGCAGCTCTGAAATTTTAGGGACCTGAGCAATCAATATTTAATAAACAATCTGACATGAAGTACAACATAAAAAGAGTTTGATCATATAAAGAGTTTCTCATTCAGCATAAAAATATAAACAAAAACTTTAATATGCATATAAGGAGTTTATGTAAAAGGTGCTGTGCCATTGCCGCCGATCATTACCGGTAATGATCGGTGGGACTCTACCGATCATTACCGGTAATGATCGAGAATGATCGGGATGATCGGTATTGATCGATATTGATCGATAATGATCGGTGGGCCTCTACCGATCATTACCGGTAATGATCGGTGGGACTCTACCGATCATTACCGGTAATGATCGAGAATGATCGGGATGATCGGTATTGATCGATATTGATCGATAATGATCGGTGGGCCTCTACCGATCATTACCGGTAATGATCGGTGGGACTCTACCGATCATTACCGGTAATGATCGAGAATGATCGGGATGATCGGTATTGATCGATATTGATCGATAATGATCGGTGGGCCTCTACCGATCATTACCGGTAATGATCGAGAATGATCGGGATGATCGGTATTGATCGATATTGATCGATAATGATCGGTGGGCCTCTACCGATCATTACCGGTAATGATCAAGGATGATCGATAATGATCGGTGGCGCTTCTACCGATCATTACCGGTAATGATCAAGGATGATCGATAATGATCCTTGACATGAGACATAATGTTTTCTATGTAATATGATTACAGCAAGTGAAACATATTTACAGCAAGTGATTGCAAGGTGAAAAAAAAACTAAATACAAACAGACCTTAACCTTCGTACGGGTAGTCGGCTGACGCGGCTGTAGGACTGCGGCTGACGCGGCTGACGCGGCTGAGGCAATGAACTGCGGCTGACGCGGGAAGTTGGAGGCAATGAACTGTGAAGAGGAACAGAGGTTGTAAGGAGGCAGCGATGTTGGAATCGTGGAGGAGCTGTGAAGAGGAGGAGGACCTGTGAGGAGGCGGAAGACACAGGCGGAGGCGGAGGAAGCCGGTGGAGGCGATGACGCTCGCGAGTCGAGGGCCGGTTATGGGCGAAGGAGGCGGAGGAGTCCGGTGGAGGCGTTGCCTGGAGCTCGCGATTCAGGGGCAGAGGAGGCGGAGGAGATCGGAGAATCGGAGGAGGAGCTCGCGATTCAGGCAGGAGGCGGAGGAGATCGGAGAATCGGAGGTCTGGCGCTCGCAGGAGTCGGGGACTGAAATCGAAGACCTAAGGAATTCCTAAAAACCCTAAATCGGGTTCGGATGAGGAGAGGAAGCGTAATCGGACCCACGGGATCCGACATAGGAAACCTAACAGCCGAGCGGCCGAACGGACCGCATATGCGGCCGCATAGACCGCATATGCGGTCCGCTCATGCGCTTGGGGCGCATAGTGACCCGTTTCACGTATGCGGAACGTCCTTAAGACCGCGCGCGCATATGCGGCCGCATATGCGGCCGCTCAAGCCGCATTCGTGAACCATGCTTAGGGTAAGATATCCCTAAGTATAGATAAGAAGAGGAGACAATGGAGAGGATCAAAGAATATAGAAACTCGGGGTGCACCCCCTCTGTACTTAGGACAAAGTACGTCCTAAGTATAGAAGACTGCCAACAAGGGGTGACACCTTTCTGATAGATAAAGAAGATGGAAAAGGAAAAGAAGAAAAGAACTCAGAAGATGGAAGAGAAGAGATGAAGATAGAAGAAGATAGAAATGGATGTACGCATCACTCCCCCTATACTTAGGGTAAAAGAAGCCCTAAGTATAGGCAACAAAAGGAGTGATGGAACGGAACGACGAATGAACACTCGGCTCATCGACCCCCCTATACTTAGGACAAAGTACGTCCTAAGCAAGGCACACGAGAATGGGATAGTTGAGCAAAACGGGAGAGAGACAGAGGTACACAAAAGAGAATATACAACAAAGTGGATGTACAAAGGGTCAAGAAGGTTGAAAGCGAACCTTTTTGCGAGACCGCTGAGGAATGGATTTGGTATGGTGCAGGTTGACATCGGGGTCTACAGTGGACGGAAGCCGATCATGGTCGACAGGGTGTGGATCCTCGGTGGTCCTAGGGTGAAGAGGCACAGACGGATGAGTGTAAGAAGTGTGGTCAGGTCTGACCTTAGGAGTCTCGCTGATGTCGAAGTGAAAAGGGACGAACTCATCATCGTCGGAAGAAGTAAGATCAGAGTCGTCCTGTGAGGTGTCGTCCAGGTCAAAATCAAAAGGAACGAACTCATCGGTGGAAGTAGTCGAACTCTGTTCGTCCTCTATAATCTCAACTGGATCATCTTTTTCATCAAAAGGCCCGAATTTCTGAATAAAAGCAACAAGATCAAATTCGGCCTCAGTCTCATCAATATCTGCCCTCCGCTTAATGGTCTCAATCGTGTAAATCCCGCGGATGTCATCAACACATCGCCAATCACAGGAAGCAGAAACTCCAAGGCCTATGCTTTCCGAGTCTTCCTCCTTGGAGAGGAATTCTCGGGTCTCATCATCGGTCATAAAGAAAGTCTCTCTGATATCCTCATAAAGGTCATAGGCCTCAGGATCAACCAGAATAGGTGCAGTCACATCAGGTACATGTCTCTGATCGGCAGTGGGTGCAGTGGTGATCACTTCGCTTACGTCAACAGGACGGAAGCGAATGTCTCCTGATCCATAGTCAATAACGACCCTCACAGAGGCGAGAAATGGTAATCACAGGATGATTGGAGAATGTTCCCCAGTAGAGGTCTCCATGGGCAAAACGACAAAGTCAACATGGTAGCTCGTGCCCTAAATCGATACGACGACGTTTTCAAGGATATCCTTCGGCCTCTTGATCGATCCATCAGCAAACTGAACGATCATCCTGGTCTTCTTGAGAGGCCCTAAGTGAAGAGACTGTACCAACGAGAAGGGTATGATGCTAATCGAAGCATCGCCATATAGGAGAGTGTGATCACATGTGAAGTCAGAGATGGTGCAACTAATGAAAGAAGTAGCTGTGTTCTTCTTCCTAGGAATGGGACAGTGTGTGATGGCGTGGGCAGTGGCCATGGTCAAGATATGACGCTTAGATCCGCTCTTCCGCTTTCTCTTCTTGGGAAGAAGATCAGATAAATCAGTCATGGCCTGTTGAAGTGAGGCACGGATAATCTCATGAATAACGACCACCACTTCGGGTTCAGTCAATATTTTTTACATTTTTGGACCTCCTCTATACAAGGGAGGAAGTCGGAATCATCATCTACACGAGGAATGCCAAGAGCAGTCTGTACAACGGCATCCTCGGGGTCAAAGGTGGGACTGGGTGTGAATGGATGTGTGGTCAAAGGCTTTGGTAAGTGGGCGCTCTCCTCACAGTCTAACTCGATCAAAGGTCTCCCGAACTCTTTTTGGATTTTTAAATTTTTCTAATTTTTTTGTATTTTTGGTGATTGCAAGCTCTCATGGAAATCCTTGAATGAAACCATATCATCAAATGGTGGAATATCATGGTCGCTTTTATTTTTACTAGTGAGGTGGTTAATCCTCTGTCTCATCTGATCCATCATCCGGGTCAAGGGCTCAAGGGTGGACTCCATGAAAGGTGACTCCAACATGTCGATCTCGGGTGGATGTGAAGGTGGGAAATACGGAGGTGGAGGTGGGCGTGGGTAGAAGTCCGAGGGTTGATACTGTGGCTGAGGTGGATATGTACAAAAATCAGAAAAAATGGGAGGAGGATCCTCCTGATAAAAGTGAGGTGGACCGGCTGGAGTGAACGAGGGATCCACAAAATCCAGATAGAAAATGCTCCCGGGGTCTATCTCGAAAACAAAAGGAAACGATCGGGAGAACACATATGTCAAGTCAAGAGAAGTGAGAAGAAGGCGTAAATGCGCAGGGATGATCTAGTATACACACAAGCAAGCACAAACAAACTCACATAAGACAAACCCTCAATTCACCTACTCAACTCGGTAGAGACCGAAAAGTCGATCTTTTATCTTGTCTGTTTTAGAGTTAGGTGATAAGTCAAGAAGTTGCACAAACACAGGGGCTGAAAATGGGATTTGGGATGGGCCATCTTCTAAAGGCCTGAATTTGAGGTGACGATACACCACTGGACATTTTCGCGAAAGCATCGCCAAACATGTGCTTTGGACCTGGAGACTATGGCTCTTGAGCATGAGAGTGAAGTGGAAAACCTTGAGGGACTAGAAGCTGGGGCCAGAAGATTGGAGGAGGGGCAAAGTAATACTCTAAAAGGGGATGCGGTCCAAGCAAGCAGGGTGGTTCCTGGGAGAAGATTTCGGCTAACTGTAAGAAGGTGAACTCCAAAGAGGGTGATGTGGTGAGGATAGAAGAGGGTGACATGAAGAGGTTGTTCGAGATGGCGAGGCGGTTGCCCTGAGGGTGGGGTTTCATTTGGCGGGGGCCTCCCCCTTTATTTCCCAATGAAGCTTCTATCCTAGAAAGTACGGGGATTGAGCTAACTGAAGAAACAATTGGCATTTGGGTCTATGTTAGCGTCATGGAAGATTGATGTGGCTTGTTCGTTGGAGACTAAGATTAGTTCTTGGGATTCAGTGAGGTGTGTCTTAAAATCTGATCCTCATCTTGATTAATTCAGAGCAGTCGTGGCAAATGGAAGCTCTGGGGGAATTGTTGTTGCTTGGAACGAGAGCCTCTTCAACCTAGTGGATGGGACTGTCTTGGTTCATTTAGTTTCGGTGATTTTGAGGAGCAAGATATATCCGTCCCACTTTGTGGTTACATTGGTGTACGGCATTGAGGGGACATCTACAAATGCGATGTTGTGGGATGAATTGCGGGAGATTAAGGCTAGGTTTCCGAAGATGGATTGTCTTGCGGGTGATGATTTCAATTTCATGCTTTATGTGAAAGATATGATAGGTGGGGGAGGTGTGCAGGATCTGGGATCTAGTTTGTTTGGTGAAGTAGTGGGGGAGCTTGCTTTGGAGGTTCTGGACGTGGCCAATTGCTGCTATACTTGGAGTAGTTCGTCGTCTTGGTTGTGGATTGATCTGTTTATTCCATCTGTAGAGGCCTTGGAGATGTTTAACTTGGCTATGGTTACCTCTCTTCCTAGATTGAGATCAGATCACACGCCTTTATGTCTTGACTCTTGCAGCGGAAGAAGGTCGTTGTCTTATTTCAGATTTGAATGATGTTGGATGTTGGAGGAGGGCTTTCAAGATATGGTGACTTACACTCTGGTCCGAGATGGAGGTGGAGGTTCGAGTACGATGAGGTTTGCATTGAAGTTGAAGGCGCTGCAACGTCGGTTGTCGACATTCATGAGGGAGTCTCGCTCTGAGCAAGAACTATGGAGCTGAAGGTGACTCCCGATCAAAGCATAGTTCCAACCCAGTCAGTTAGCCTTGAGACTGGACTTGCTAGAAGATTGTAGGGAGCTGAGTGAGGAGGAGCTCATGACCGTGGTGGGGTTCAGAGGATCATGGAAGAGGAAGATATGAAGCAAGAGTGTGAGTGGAGATAGAAGTCACGACTACTGTGGTTGAAGGAGGGAGATGCGAATACCAGATTCTTCTATGTGGTGGCAAATGGTAGGAGGAGGAACTTGGTTCATTATGCGGTGGTTGGGGGGGAGGAGTTTCATGGAGAGGAGGAGGTTGCGAGGACGGTCACATATTACTTTAGGGACATGAGCATGCGCCTTTCGCATTGCGGTTGTGGTGGTTGGGTTTGAGGGTGAACCGTATCTCTGACACTGTCGCAGATTCACTGACGAGGTCGTTTGGGATGCTAGAGGTTCGAGAGGCTGTTTTGGGTTGAATACGGATGGTTGCCTTGGGCCAGACGACTTTCCAATCTTCTTCTTCAGGGAATTACATGATATGGTGGCTGAGGAAGTGATGGGTGTGGTGGCGGAATTTTCAGGGGGAACATGGCTTTGATTGGATCAATCGAGCTTTCGTTTTTTTGCTCCCTAAGAATGATGCTTGCAAATTGAAGAGCATAGATCGATGGCATTATCCAATGCCATTTACTTGATTGTGGTTAAGTTGCTAACCAACCTGTAGCTTCTATGCTGAAAATGCTGTCGCACATGCTATTGCAATGGCTGAGAGTTGGAACATGTAGCTTGCAATGTTTTTCTGTATTTCTCATGCTTGTATTAGGCTTGTAATAACTTTGGTGATAAATGGTGAAGTTTTTGGGTACCTACCTATATGGTGGAGGTCCCTTTTTCTTTCATAAAAATATGACCATATTAGGTGCCAACAACAACTCCATCCAAGGAGGATGCACATGGGTCGAGTCCGATCCTAAGATCCTATCTGATGCCATCAGATTGGATCGAATAGTTTTAGATACCATATTTAATTGAAGCCTGACTTTAAGTGCCAATGGTGTCATTTTGCTATGTAAAAAATGATTACATTGATGACATGTTGAGGAAACATATTGGTCTTATCTGCTCAGGTTTTATTAAAGTAGACAACATCATGTTTGTATCTTCTACCTCCCACGAAGAACCACCAAAGTAATATCAGAAATGTGAATTATATATATTTATATGTATGTGTGCATGCTAGAAATTATCAGATAGTTCTTAAGTTGTTATTAATGTCAACTTTGTGCATGGGTAGAGTAACTAAATAGGAGGCATGCCGATCATTTTGTGATGTGCAGTGTACTACTTATTGGGTTGCTAGAATTGGCTCCTGGATGGAATCCTTGACTTATATAATATGTAACCAAGGTCAAAACATTGCCAAGAATAAACTAAATTGTTAATGATTTATTTCCCTTTAACCATGTATTTTATTATCACTATATATCAGTGATATAGCACATGCTATATGGTATTCAACGGGTACTGATATCACTATCGATCTCCTTCTACCCAAATGTCGATTGATATATTATCCCATATCATTGATATTGGTGAAATTAAAAGTTTTCCTTGTAATTTTTCACTGTTCTGACTGATATGGTTGATATTGGCGCTCTTTCGTTGATATCCCCTCTGCTGCTTGTTGTTGCTTGTAGCTGTGAGAAAAGAAGCTTGGAAGTCAACTTTTGATTTTTTAAGTTAAAGGTTGATTGTTAAGGATTTCATATAGCCAATCCTAGTTTTAACGGATTTGAATATAAAATCAAACATTTCTGCAACTGATCTAGGCCTATTTGATATATGAAATTAAAAGCACTTATTTTTCTTATTGATTTATGCCAATCCACCAACTTTGAAATGAAAACCCACTTTTTTGGAAATAAAAGTCGTGGAGATAGCTAACTAACTACCTGTTGGGGTGACCTGATTTTACCGCATATGTGTGTGCGTGATCACTATCAACCTTCTTTCAAATTGGTGTCGACATGGGACTAAATACATGACAATGTATTGCACTTTTTATATGGATCTTGGCATGATCCCTTAATCAATCCAATCTTCACCGAACTCAATGCATATAAAATAAAGATGGCTGCTGCCATATCATCTAGTAGTCATCCGGTACTTTTCCAAAAAAAAAGAAGTTTTACGCTGCCACCACCATTTCCATATTAAGCTTTTGCACCTTCTGTTTTCTCGTGTCATGCAGGGTTTTAGATCGGTGGGGGGTGTGAATAAGAAAGGGAGAGGTCACAGGCTGCCAATTAAGGCTGAAATTAGGCGTGCATTATGCTTTCCTGGAGGTTCCACTCTTATGGTTGCCAGTCTCAGTGCATCTGTCTTGCCAGCTAGCTTTGCTGGCACAAAAAATGTCCAAAACGAGGACCATCAAACAAAAGATAATCATTCAAGAATAAATGAAGTATGTGACATTTCTCGAGAAGATTTTGGAAATGAGAAGATTACAGGACAAGCTGCTCTGCAGATGATACCTAAAGATGGCAAACCTGCACACAAGAACCATGATTGTATGTAAACCCTTCCCTTGTTGAGCTTGTTTTGGCATTTACATTGTTTTTTTGCTCTTTGGTTTTGAACTTTATCAGGATGCAGCATACATTTATATTAGCTTTTTTGCAAAGTACGGCTTTTTGCTTATTCCAGTGGTGATTCTCAGATCATGTTGGAGTTGTATATTTAGCATAAAGCTAGTCACAAGGTCCAGAACATGTAGGAGTTGTATATTTAGTATAAATATCACTAAGTTGTTAAGGCGTGTAATACCTAGTGATACTATATTCTTGTGTAGTGCAAGACACATTCGTCTAAATTGAGTGCTAATTGAAAGATAGATATTTTTGACTAATATTCATAGAAGGTCCTCAAATGCGGGTTCATGTCAAGATAGGTAATAAAAAAACAAGGGTAAATTACAATTTGGGTCCCCATCTATGGGTCAGATCTCAGAATGGGTCCCGATCTTTAAATTGTAACGATTTGGGTCCCAGGGCCATTAATGTAAGGAACTTTTTAAGGCTAATGACAAGTATGCCCTTGTTTAAAAGTTGGAACTCAACCCCCATTCCCTTTTCAATGAGGGCATCTTCGTCATGAATCCCAAAATTTCCATTTCGTAAATGGTTCTGGGACCCGAATCGTTACAATTTAAAGATCGGGACCCATTATGGGATCTGATCCATAGATGGGGACCCAAATTGTAATTTACCCAAAAAACAATTCGTCATGTTTCAGTATGTGCATTACTTGTGTTGGAATATAAAATGCGGAAGCTAATCAAAACAAGAACATAACAATTGAAACACTTTAATTTTACGTGGAACTCTACTCCGTGAGGAGCGGGAAGAAACCACGGGAGAACCGCCTCAAAGGGCTTATTTTGCATTCACTTTCTCAAAGGTTACAATGGGTGTGGGGCTCTTTATATATCCCCACCAATGTGACCAAAAGTCACCACTCCAAGATGTGGGACTAAACATAACCCACCAAGACCATTCTTCAACACTCCCCCTCAAGCTAAGCATGCAATGTTGAGCTTGCATAAACAGAAAGAATGTACTCACTCACATAGAAAGTACATGACACTACAGAAAATATCAACTCAATGCACTCTATTGGTTGTCGTTGAGGACGTTGCTTCTCATGCCATCTTGGTGGTGAGGAACTGGAGATTGGAGGTGAACAATGATCTGCAGAATCTCTGATCAACAATTGAGTCTTCATCATGGAGTACTCTGATCCACAACATGTCTTTACCGATGACTGCTCCATTACTCTAAAGGGACAATAAGAATGTTGTGGGAATATCCATACATAGTGGAGTTCACGGTCATGAAAACATACCTTGGGAATATCCATATATAGTGGAGTTCACGGCCATGAAAACATGCCATGGGAATATTCATACATAGTGGAGTTGACGGCTATAAAAACATCCGTGGGAATATCCACACATAGTGGAGTTCACGATCGCTGAAGGATGGAGCCAACAATGAGTCTCACACTGGAGAACTCCACAAAACATAGGTACCCAAATAGAGTGCCTCAAACAAGGAGTCTCCCTCTGGAGAACTCCACAAAAAATAGGTCACTCAAATAGAGTGCCTCAACCAATGGTAGGGCTCGATGACCACTACCCAACAATAGGTCACTCAAAAAAGTGCCTCAATCAATGATAGGACTCGATGACCACTACCCAATAACTCAAACAATGATAGGGCATGACATCACTATTTAACAATAGTAGAGCATGAAATGCTCTACCCATCACTCCCCCTTTCTCCCAAAGTTATCGGAAACAACCAAGTTGGGGGAACAATGAAGGATCAACAAGAAATTCTTTTTTTTGCAGTCCCAACGCATAATTTTTTTAGACTGTATTTTTTTCACATTTCTCTCTCTCTGTTCCCTTTTTTTAATCTCATTTTTTCACATTTTTTTACCATATCTCCTCAAATTTTCCATCTCTTTTGATTTTTTCCCACCTCAATTTTCAGTTTTTTAATCATTTTTCAATGCCTTTTTTCTAAACAATCTGTAGCCCACTTGCACTATTACCACCTTATTTTTTTCTATTAATACATATACAATAGAGCCCATTGGGCTAAAGAAAAGGACCACTTTCAATTTAGGGTTGCACGAGGAACCCAATCACAGATACACCGCCGCCCCTAATGGGGGTTTCTGGAGGTTGCTTGGATTCCTCTTTGTTGGCCTCTTCCACTCTGCACATCCAGGGGCGGACACACACTTCGGGTTATCAATCTTCGGGGCCTCCCGTTCACCATCCTTCTCATCATACCAGTCTTCAGGTTTTGCAGCCTCAGGATTATCAATTTCCTCAGGTTCGTCGTCCAACCATCCCTCGGGTTTGACAGCCTCGTCATCCTCTTACCTCCCTCGCAAACGCGATCGATGGGAACATCTCCGCGGTTTAGGGGGAGGTGCGGCAGCGGGAGGTGCTATCTGGGGCTGGAGGCGCATCGCGCAAGGGTGTGCTGGGGTGTGAGGGCTGGGGGCGCACAGGGCAGGGGCCGTACGCAAGGGCGCGGAGGCGCAGGAGTCAGAGGCGTCAAGGAAGAGGAGTAACCTTGACCCGTGAGGGTTGTGCGTCACCTTCTTGTTTTGGAAAAGAGGGAGATGGAAGGGGAATCGCCTATATGCTGCACGTGATGGAGCTCCACTGCCCTCGTGATAAACGTCGCCATCGATGCTCGACGCCTCCGAGGACTAGGAGGAGACTTTCGTCTAGGAGTCGAAGGATCAGCGGGCGCGCTGCTTGGAGAACGAGGCATGCTAGAGGCTGAAAAACCGTAAGATGTCCTAGTTAATTTGGAAGAATTAACGTTGATTTTCGTTGCAGTCGGGCAAAATCGGATTTAATCAAAAACCACTTAATTAATTATTTGTCAATTATGCGCAAGTGGTCGATTTTTTTACTTGGGCAAACCCAAGGTCGAACTTAGGGAGGCTACTGTCTCCTTAGGTTTATTTGAAGTCAATCAAGAAATTAGGCTTTCAAGAGAGTATTTTTTTGGTATTTTAAAATGCAATAAATGAAGGATATGCAATTTGAGGCTAGTTTAAGGGTTAAAATGCAAAATTCGATCAAATGATGCTCAAAAGCTCTCAAACTTAGCGAGAATGTGAATTGTGATAAAATGAAGTTGCTGCAATTTTTTTAAGAATTTTTAGAGGAAAATTGAATTTTTTGTGAATTAAATATGCAGATTAGGTGATTTTCGCGAATTTAATTTTAGTAAATACCAAACCAATTTATTTTCAGTAATTAAAATTATTCTAGATTAATAGATGTGATATGAATTCAGGAAAATTATTAGATCCTAAAAATCAATGATCTCTGACCTATTAAAAAGTAATTAAGCAAATCACCACACAGTTTATTCTGACCTCAATATGCATGTAAATGTGATAATTTTTGGGCACAAAATAAAACTACTCAATCTCTACCTTTTGTGAATTTTTCGCAATTTTTAGAATAAGGATTAATTTAATATCGAATTAATAGCAAGCAGTGGGCAAAATGTTCAATTTTCCACAAAAATAATTATATTAAATAATCTATAGCTCACAAAAATCAAACAAACATTCACAATGATAAAACTTAAAGTGTTCTACAATATACAATTTTTAGAATGACTAAGTGAGACAAGATGAGGGTTCAAATTAAAATGCAAACACAGGGGGTCTAAATGCAATTTACAGAAATAAAAAAAATAAAAAATGCAGACGGGATTGATATGCAATTACCTATACTTGAGAGGACCTAAATGCAATTTTCACACAAAGTACATGCACCTCACGTGTGTTCCTGGTCGGCGGGCTTCTGGAATTTGCTAGAACTTGGAGGGGCTTGACCGCAAATTACCCCAAGGCGCACGTGCCTCACATGAGAGGGACTTGGGGAAAGTTTGCTTACGAATCTCCAAAACTCAAAAGTCCACAGGCACTGGCATAATTTCCCCAGACCCCACGTGCCACGCACGTGAGGTGGGGATAATATGAATGTGCTCTGTTGAATGCGGACCTCGGCACGTCGGTCGAGGTAAAGGAGCAACAGGTGGCATCGGTGGAGATGGCGCTTCCAATCGATGCTCTGTTGCGTGGTAGAAATGGAGATGGTGCATCCCAGCTCGAGGGGAAGAAGTGGCACAAGCTGATTGGCAAGGTTGAATCCCTAGAGCGACTAGGGAAGCATGTGGCTGCGGCGTGCAGTGGAATCGTCAAAGGGAACTGGAGTAGCTTCTGACAGCCACACGGTTTAATAGCTCCTGCTATTCGTGGAAACAGTAGTAGAAGCAACAACTTGTTGGTGCTATGCACGTGCGTGTAGACGAAGGCTGCGTGTGGCAGCAACAGCTGATCGCGGGGAAAGTACAGAGTGCGGTGGTTGCTCGGAGTTGAAGTGCGGCACCACCCTGCAAGGGAAGTCCTGCTTCGAGATACGAAGATCTCGAGCCAGAAGTTTCGGAAGAAGAGGGAATGGGTCCTGACGAATGTGGAGGATATGGACCAATCGCTGGAAGGTGTGGATAGATAGATCAGAATCAAGGAGATCAAGAGATGGAGGCGGAATCTGGGTGGATTTCTGTCAAATCTCAATGAGAAAAAAGGGCTCAATGGGTTCTGATTCGTGGTTAGAAGACCAACACATGAAAGAAGACAATAATAGAAGAAAATTGAAAAAGATTCGGGATAGAGGTTACCTGGATTTGAATAGGTTGTGGATGACTGAAGTGCCTGGGATGAGCTTGGTTTTGAGCTCCTATCGTTGCTCTACAGTTTGGCTAACTGGAGCTCGAGCAGTGCAGGGGACTGCAACTGCAACAAAGGGTCGAGATGCCCCTTTGGATCTCATCGGAGATGACACACTGGTCGTAGCTCGACCTCTCATGATCACTGTCATCGAATCAGAGAAGGCTATCTCTCAAGTTCTCCTCACGTAAAGGCAGATGCTTGGGAATGACGGAGGTGGAAGGGCCTTTATAGGCGGTTGAGATGGGCAGAGATCGTGGGGTGAAGATATGGAGGGAGTGGACGAGTGCAATCGGGCGACACAGGCTTGAGGAGGGGAGCTGGAGGCTGTGTTTGCGGGGGATGTGTGCTGCGCTCTGCGCGAGGATGGGGAAGGGGCGGTTGCACGAGAAGCAGGCGTGGAGGTGCGGCTCCAGTCACTGCCACTCGCGCGGGTGGCTGCGGTTACAAGTTGACATGTGCAGGAGAGAGATGGCGAGAGGGAGGTGCAAGCGTCACCGTGAAGCGGGCGAAGTCGCCCGGGTAAGCCGCGGTGATTGCGCACGCGGGATGCCGCCGCAGAAGGCAGGAAGCGGGTGCGCGCGAGAGGGGGCAGAAAAGTGGTCACGTACTAGGCACATGACCGGGCGGAAAAAGGAGGCGTCACGTGGCGCGCGCGAGAGCGGCCATGTGGCAGGTTAATTAATATTTATTTTTAATTAATTTAAAATACAACAACAACAACAAAGCCTTTTTCCCACAATTAAGTAGGGTCGGCTAAAAACGTTCTAAACCTTCTACCACTACTAGTAGGGTCGACTACATGGATTCTTGCTCAAATCCATGTTGAAAGATTCAACTATTTTTTACGCTGGTTGTCGACTACCTAACGCAACCCTTGTAAGAGGGGGATTTGAACACTGGTCTTTTGAGTTGTAGACACCCTGCACTACCACCAGACCATTTAAGTGGGTACTAATTAATTTAAAATAATTAAAATAAAATAATAAATAAATAAATTTATAAATAAAAACATGTGACACGTGGCGGCTCCAGAAGCAGCCACGTGTGGATCCCAGAAAAATCATAAATTAAATGTAAAGAAAAAAGAAACAACAAAAGGGATCAAATCAAAAAGTGATCAATATGAAAGTTGCTCGTCTCGACGAGATCTACAACTTTTGTGAAGGATCGAAAATCGAAATAAGCCATATGTAAAAAGTGTATTTTTGGGTGGTATCTTATAGGTATAAAATACCGTATTCTTATGCTTTGCATTTTTTTGTTATTTTTAAATTAGAGAAAAATCAAGATAAAGTTAGAGAAAATATGAAAGGAGTATTTACAACTTAATCTATTTTTTGGATTTTTACTAATTAATAAAATATAAAGATAAAATGAAGGGTATTTTAGTTAATATGTACAGTACAATAGGGGTCCAAAATCCAAGTTTCACATACGATCTCCGATTTTATGAAATTAGTCTTGTTTTGAAGGTCTTTGAATGTATATTACTTTAAAAGTGATTAGACCTAAATCATATACTATGTGAGAGAGATATGTGCATTTTAAGATTCTTGGTCTCACAGCTAGATTTGAGTTTTATTGGACAACTTTATAAGCTAGTATTTTTCGATATTTTTGCTTTATTAGTGTTAGTAATATATACACTATAGAGTTGATTTTATTGGATTTGGAGTTAGTATAAAATATATACAAATAGGTGATTTTAGCTGATATACAGGTGGATATTTACAAGTGAATTTGGCTCCTTATTTAATGCAAATATGAATGCTAAAATGTAGATATTATTTACACATGCATGAATGCTAATTATGCAATATAAGTGATGAAATGCAGCTAATTACTTGGGAACAAAGCTCTATTTTCAACTTTTAGAGTGATGAATCACATATTCATCAACCTCCTATACTTAAACCTTGATCGTCCCTGAGCAACTAAAATGAAATGCAAAAGTGAAATAATTTTGGGTCTATACCAAGTTCATGAACAAATGGTGAAAATAGAGCTTGACTCGACATTTGGATTAATAATGTAGCGAACCTTATTGGGAATTGAATTTAAGACCTTACAACCTTTGAGTTCCACAAGTCTTTTATTCAAATCGCCCCAACAATCAGGTCAAGATAAATCTTCATACGCAAATTTTGATGACTATGGATCTTGCTTGTACTGTGTAACTGAAGTATAGCTCTCCACATCAGAAATGGCAAAGAAACGACCTCCTTTAACAAGGTAACTCTAATTCTTCGGTCCAGTAACTCTTTCCTCAAGGAGCGGGGTATTTCCTTCTAAGTTCAAGTGCAATGGGCTCAAGAAGAGGGGCTGGAGAGAAGAATGGATGGTAGCCAGTGTAGCTACCTATCTTAGGATGCTTGACCAATGTAGTCAAATCATCCAGCTACAAGCTTTGAAGCTCTTCTTATTTTTCTATACTTGTATATACACTCTGACAAGCATTACTTTTCAATTAGGCCTGTCCACTTTTTGAGATTCTGCATTTTTTTTCTTTTCTCTTTCTTCTTTTTTTTACATATATACAAGGTGCAACATGTAAATAAGGAGTTTTTCTCCTTGAACCAATAGACTATCCCTCTTTTGAAGCTTTATTGTAACCCACAACATCCTGTCCTTAGACGTCAACACCACTAGACTAGGTTGAGATGCACTACCCTCCCTAGAGGACGGATATTACCACCCGTGTGCTATGCCAAGCCAAATGATTCTACCTCCTCACCTCCTCATCAATGAAGAGCTACATGCGTGGTGCTTGTCCAAGTTAGGTCACTATCTAAGAGAATCGTGCGTGTATACGAAATATTATGCTTAGACCAATCAAGATGACATGTGAACATAGACTTGCCGACTCAGAATTAAGTCACTCGACCTTAAAAATCTCAACTCCAGTTCCTATAAGGTTCCTTTGAAATTAGGTAGATTAAGGTCAAATCAAATCGGATTAAGGAAAACGTGGAGGTGCATTGTGCGCAATTGGTGGATGATTGGGCTTTGTAGTTGCTTTGCTTGTTTCATTTTCTCGTTACCTTTGTAAACTCTCTGTTTACTTTTTCTTTAATTAATAAATGGGGCGAACACCACTGAGTGTCTCCCCCCTGTTTCTGGCTTCAAAAAAAGGTCAAATCAAATCCATCCTCGACGCCTGTTCATAACTTGGTTCAGAACCACTAACTTTTCACTTTGCATATGCTAGATATGCAGATGAGATGCAAATGACATGCTATATGGATGAATGAAGTGCAAGACATTTTTTTTGAAATGCAAGGATGATATGCAAGAGTAAATAAGAAGCCTTTATTTTTGTTTTTTTTTGGCATACTTCTTATTTTATAACAAAAGTATTATTTATAAGAATTTTACAAATTTATGCACAAGTATATAATACAAGTATACAAGTATTTTACAAAAAGTTTTTTAACCCACCCCGTAATTATTCTAAAATATATACAAAAATATGCGAAAGTGTGCAAGTGTAAAGTGCGAAAGTACGAGCTATGGGTAAAGTATATATGTAATATATACATCCCCCTATACTTAGCATGTTCTATGTCCTCATAGCACGTGGAGCGAGGAAAAAGACATAGCTCATGCTAAGCGTGGGAGAGCTAAAATAACAAAAATTATAGAAATCGATCCACCTCCTATACTTAGGCTATGGCAGCCTAAGTGTAGAATAAGATCAAAAATAGGGCGGACGAGGTTAGGAGGGGAAATGGATGAGTATATATACGGGATGGGCATCGATCCCCCATATACATAGGCTCTGGTCAGCCTAAGTCTCAGACGAGAGTAAGTGTGAGAACCGATGAGATCAAGAGAATATATAGAGAGTGAGGGATGTACATGAGTGACTGAGTCTTGATGCTGCATCTTCATGGAGAGGAATTGGATGTATCTGCTCTGTGCTCACTCTGCATGAAGTTGATCCCTCGACTTGGACTAACTGCTCCTTGGATTCAACAAAACGCTTCAACAGTTGTCCATTTACCACATGAGATTGTGCACCATCTGTGAGATTGACTATCTCTACACTTCTATTTCCGTGTACTTTCTTGACAATAAAGGGACCCATCCACTTAGATTTGAGCTTCCTGTGGAACATCTTTAACCGGGCATTAAAGAACCATACCTTTTGCTCCGTGACAAAGTCTTTGCACCTAATGTGCTAATCATGCCATCTCTTTACTTTGTCCTTATAAATCAGACTGTTGTCGTATGCCTTGTTCCGGATTTCCATGAGCTCGTTCAAGTTCAAGTCTCAACAAAGCTTCCCTAGATGACAAATCCAATTAATTTTCTTAATTTCCTATTCAGATTTGTGAATCAGTTCTGCGGGTAAATGGCATGGCTTGCCATAGATCATTCTGAATGGTAAAGTGCCCAAGGGTGTCTTGTAGGCTGTCCTATAGGCCCGCATAACTTTGTCCAAGAGCTGGGACCAGTTCTTCTTATCAGGACGAACCAACTTCTGCAATATACTCTTCGCATCTCTATTTGAAACCTCTGCCATGCCATTGGTCTGTGGGTGGTAAGGACTAGTGACTCTGTGCTCAAACCCATAGTCCTCAGTTAAAGATCTCACATCTCGATTCACGAAGTGGCTACCCCCATCTGATATCAAAACTTTTGGCACCCCGAACCTAGCAATAATATGATCTTTTACAAACTTAAAGACAGTCTTGCTGTCTGCGGTTCGGGTTGGGATAGCCTCCACCCACCTAGATAGATAATCAACCGCCAACAAGATATACTCGTGTCCTTGGTATTGGGAAAGGGCCCCATAAAAATCTATGCCCCATGCATGAAATACATCACAAATGATCAAGGGCTGCATGGGCATCTCATCTCTTTGAGTAACTGTCCCTCCAATCATCTGCTAAATTGGGCACGATCGAGCAAAATCAATAGCATCTCTGAATAGGGTCGGCCAATATAATCCACATTGGAGTACCTTGTGGGCAGTTCTCTTCTCCGAATGGTGTCCTCCGGCCTCAAGAGAATGACAATATGTGAGGACACTCTGGTATTCCTCCTGAGGAATACACCTTCTCCAAAAACAATCCGACCCTTCAAAGAAAAGGAACGGGTCGTCCCAGTGGTATCTCCTTGAATCGGACTTCAGTCGGTCAATGCTGCTCCTACTCTAACCTTGGGGAACTTGCTTGGAGATAAAGAAGTTCACCATGTTGGCATACCACGATAGTGAGTCAATAACACAATTGACTCGTCTAGAAAAGTCTCTCTAATATGCTCAAAATCAGATGAATCCTTAAGGTCAATCCGAGAAAGATGATCAGCCACAACATTCTTCACTACAAGTTTATCTTTTATCTCTAAATAAAACTCCTGGAGGAGCAAAATCCACCTAAGAAGACGCGCCTTCACGTCCTTCTTTTCCATTAAATATCGAATGACTGTGTGATCAGTGTAAATTGTCACCTTAGAGCCCAAAACATACCACCTGAACTTCTCGAGGGCCCATACTACAACGAACATTTCCTTTTCAATCACGGTATAATTCTTTTGTTTAGGGTCTAATACTTTGATCGTGTAGTGGATCGCAAACAGGATCGCATCTTGCCGTTGTCCTAACACTGCTTCTATAGCGAAATCTGAAGCGTCAGTCATGATCTCAAAGGGGAGAGACCAATCAGGAGCTTGTAGGATAGGCGATGCACAAATCTTCATCTTTAGGAGCTCAAAGGCCTCTAGACACTTGTGATCTACAACAAACTCCGTGTCTTTCCTTGAGAGCTTAGTAAGTGGGCGGGTAATTTTCGAAAAATCCTGAATAAATCTCCTATAAAATCCAACATGCCCTAGGAATGATCGCACTGACTTAACGTTGGTCGGTGGATCGAGTTTCTTGATCACCTCTACCTTGGCAGTGTCAACCTCCATTCCCCTTTTGGAGATGACATGCCCCGGCACAATACCCTCCGTCACCATAAAGTTACTCTTTTCCCAGGAGAGAACCAGATTCACTTCCCTACACTGCTTGAGGACACGGTCCAAGTGCACTAAACATGTGTCAAAGGAATTGCCATGAACCGAAGTCATCCATGAATACTTCTAGGAAATCCCCCACTATCTCGGCAAATACGTCGATCATGCACCGCTGAAAAGTGCTTGGGGCATTGCAAAGCCCGAATGACATGCGCTTGAACGCGCAAGTGCCGAATGGACATGTGAATGTGGTCTTTTCCAGGTCCTCAGGGGGTATGACCACTTGGTTGTAGCATGAGTGCCCATCAAGAAAATAGAAGAACGCTTTCCCTGCGAGTCTCTCCAAGATCTGATCGATGAATGGCAAGGGAAAGTGGTCTTTATTGATCGTGGCATTCAAGCGCCTGTAGTCGACACAGACGCATCACGACGTGGGTACTCGTGTTGCGATCTCTAACCTATTCTCGTTGGTGACCATCTAGATCCTCGACTTCTCCGAAACAATATGAAGCGGGCCCACCCACTTGGAGTCAGAAATATGGTATATAAACCCTGCCTTGCACCATTTTTCTATTTCATTCTTCACTACTTCCCGTAGATTGGGGTTAAGTCTCCTCTGGAATTCACGGGAAGGTCTCACATTATCCTCGGTATAAATATGGTGTGAGTAGAGAGCGGTGTTGATCCCCACGAGATCCGACATGGTCCAGTCTATTGCTGTGCAGTTCCTCTTTAAGACTTCTAACAACCTAGACTCATGTTCTAAAGTCAAGTCTAAACTAATGATAACAAGATATATTTCTTTGGGTCCCGCAAGAAAGGCATATTTCAGTGTAGGAGGAAGGGACTTCAGCTCTGGCAGTGTGGTGTCAACAAGCATATCGGGCTGAACTGAGTTTGAATCAGGCCGCGTGCTGTATGGAGGTGGGATAAGCTGCGTAGTACTCGCCACCAACTCAGAAGTATCAGGAGTCGGATCGCCAAAGAGACACGGTAATTCGGCTAAAGCCGCGTCCGACTCATCATCTATGTCCCATGATTGTTCCGAGGAAGATGGAACAGACAGATCTTGATGGATCTCTATGTCATCATGGGAATAGAACGATGCATCTTTCGTAAAATCAGGCAACACCTAACAAACTACATCATGCACTATATCCTTTCCAAATGAAAGGGTCTCGCTCTGTTATGAAGGAACATGTCTCCAAATCCCAGCGGTGCTGATCATTCTGCAATCTGCATTCGAAGATGAGTACTCAGTACTACTCTCTGAATCGGGTCGCTGCCAGTTCGTCTGCTTCATCTCAAGGTTTATCTCTCCATTCGTAGAATGGAACTTCATCATTCCCGTACAATAATCGAAAACTGCACCTGCGATCCTAAGGAAGGGCCGTCCGAGAATGATCTGAGATTCTGTCCAATGATTGGGGGTCTCCGTGTCTAAGACGGTGAAGTCAACCTTATAGTCATGCCCCTCAATCGAGATAACGACGTTCTTCACCTCTCCCTTAGGTCTTTTCTTTGAACGGTCAACGAATTGGAGTAGAGATTTGGATTTGCGAAGTGGTCCTAACTCCAATTTGTGATATAATGCTAAGGGAAGTAGGTTGATTGAAGACCCATTATCTAAGAGAGTACGTGCAAATGCAATGTCGTCGATACGACTCTCCACGTAGTGAGCACCCGTGTCTCTTTTCTTCCTTGGTAATTGCTGATTCTTGAGACAATAGGATGTGGCAACTGATAAGACACGAGTCTTTACATATTGGTCCAGTTTCTTCCTGCTAACCCTAGTAGGTGTGCATCGCACCTTAAGGTATTTTTGAAATGCAAGATGGTTAGCCACATACTCATCGAGTGGCACTTTGATGGTGATACTCTCCTTGCAAAACCGTGCCATGTCGGGGCCATCCTTCTGAATCTTTCTGCTGTGTTTTCCTCCCGTAAGAGCACATGGGAAAGGGATGGGAGGAAGGGAAATAGAAGATGAAGAATTTGAATCGGAAACTGAAAGATAATTCTTAGAATTATTTGAAACAGAGTTCTTCATACATGAATCTTTTAGATGCAACATGGGATCGAAATCAAAATTATCTACTAAAGGTTGTGAGAAAGAAGCTGCAGTGGTGTCTGTCACAACCGAAGGTACAAGGTCCTCCATAGCATCTGAGATATCTCCATGTTGCTGATGCTGCATTTGTTCTTTCCTTCTCTTCTCGGCTCCCGGAGAGAGAATCCTCAGATCTTGCTGACGGGGCCTCTAAATGTGCTGCCTCTCCTCATCGTCCTCTGAAGACTCCTCAGACAGAGTTCCAGAGAGGCCCCTCCTCGTGTCCCTCGCCCGATCAAGTACGGTTACGATCCTTCCGCTCTTGAATGACATATGGTTAGCCTCATCACACGAAAGAATCTCATGTTCAGATCTAAGAGATGTTGAATAATATACCTGACCAAGATGTTGATGAGAAGTAGAACAATTCATGCTGTTAGGGTTAGCCTGAACTTGGGTTGGGATCGAAGTAGAGGGTGTAGATTGCTCGTCTCTCCATCTAAATAGGCGGTTGACATCCACCCGCAAATCTTGAATTTCATTCTGCATTTCGTTCTGATAAGAACAAAGGGTATCGAGTATCTGCTGAAATTATGAGTCTGTGGGACCAAACGAAGAAGGAAGTGGGAAAGGTTGAGAAGAATAGGAAAACTGGCCCTGTTGGCTGGGATGCTGCTGATGCTGGTGTTGTTGGAACTGCTGGCCCTGCTGGCCTGTCAAAAATTGTAAAATGACCTAGTTAATTTGGAAGAATTAACGTTGATTTTCGTTGCAATCGGGCAAACTCGGATTTAATAAAAAACCACTTAATTAATTATTTGTCAATTAAACGCAAACGTTTGAAATTTTTTTTACTTGGGCAAGCCCAAGGTCGATCTAAGGGAGGTCACTGTCTCCTTAGGTTTATTTGAAGTCAATCAAGAAATTAGGCTTTCAGGAGAGTATTTTTTTGGTATTTTAAAATGCAATAAATGAAAGATATACAATTTTAGGCGAGTTTAAGGGTTAAAATGCAAATTTTGACCAAATGATGCTCAAATGTTCTCAAACTTAGCCAGAATGTGAATTATGATGAAATGAAGCTACTGCAATTTTTTTTAGAATTTTTGGAGGAAAAATGGATTTTATGTGAATTAAATATGCAGAATAGGTGATTTTCGCAAATTTGATTTTAATAAATACCAAACCAATTTATTTTCAGGAATTAAAATTATTCTAGATGAATATATGTGATATGAATTCAGGAAAATTATTAGATCCTAAAAATCAACGATCTCTGACCTATTAAAAAGTAATTAAGCAATTCACTACACAATTTATTCTGACCTCGATATGCATGCAAATGTGATAATTTTTAGGTACAAAATAAAACTACTCAATCTCTACCTACTGTGATTTTTTTTGCAATTTTTAGAACAAGAATTAATTTAATATTGAATTAATAGCAAGTAGTGGGTAAAATGTTCGATTTTCCACAAAAATAATTATATTAATAATCCGTAGCTCACAAAAATCAAACAAACATTCACAATGATAAAGCATAAAGTGTTCCGCGGCCTTGGCCACCGACTACAGTTTGGAGGCTATTGCAGGTGACGAGGCGAGTCCTGCGGGCAGTGGGGTGTGGCTTGTGAAGGGTCGCAGGAGGATGGCAGGGGCTACAAGTGGTGAGGGGGTCTGCCCACGGCTAGCGGTGGGCGGACCTGCGTAATACTCACGGAGCTCTTGCTACTGTTGCGACAAATATGGTCATTTCAAGGTAAATTGTCCCAACAAGAAGAAGCCAAGATATTCTAAAATGCCTGAAAACAAAGGCAAAAAGAAAATGGAATTCGCGGCTGTCGTGGAATGCAACTCCGTTAAAGTGGTTCTGCTCCTAGGCTTCCCGTCGAAATTAAGCCCCTTTCCCTTTAACTTTTAGGTAGATTTTAGTTCCAATTTTCATTTCTAGCTTTTATTTTATGTTTTAATCCTTTGAGTTAGCGTAGAAGTCAGATTTATAGTACATCGTAGCTTAGAGCTTTGGCCTCCATTCACCTGTCTACATCCCTCGTTCCTACTCCATACACCACCACTAGATTCCCCTCAACCTTCTCCAACCTAAGAGCCACACACCCCCTCAACTATTCCTAGATCGATCTATCAAGCTCTCCTCCTTTATGCAATTTTTAGAATGACTAAATGAGACTAGATGAGGGTTCAAATTAAAATGCAAACATAGGGATCTAAATGCAATTTACAGAAACAAAAGAAAATAAAAAATGCAGACAAGACTGATATGCAATTACTAATACTTGAGAGAACCTGAATGCAATTTTCACACAAAGCACATGCACCTCACGTGTGTCTTGGTCGTCGCGCTTCTGGAATTTGCTAGAACTTGGAGGGGCTTGACCGCAAATTACCCTAAGGTCCACGTGCCTCGCACAAGAGGGACCTGGGGGAAGTTTGCTTGCGAATCTTCAAAAGTCCACAGGTACTGGTGTAATTTCCCTAGACCTCACGTGCTGCGCACATGAGGTGGGGATAATATGAACGTGCTCTGCTGAATGCGGACCTCCGCACGCCGGTCGAGGTAGAGGAGCAACAGGTGGCGTTGGTGGAGATGGCGCTTCCAATCGATGCTCTGCTGTGTGTTTGAAATGGAGATGGTGCAACCCAGCTCGATGGGGGAGAAGTGGCACGGGCTGATTGACGAGGCTGAATCCCAAAAGCGACTAGGGATGCATGTGGCTGCGGCGTGCGGTGGAATTGTCGAAGGGAACTGGAGTAGCTTCTGGCGGCCGCGCGGTTTAGCAGATTGGTGCTATGCGTGTGCGTGTAGACGAAGGCTGCATGTAGCAGCAACAGCTTATCGCGGGGAAGGTACGGAGTGCGGTGGCTGCTTGGAGTTGAAGTGCAGCACCACCTTGCAAGGGAAGTCCTGCTTCGAGATACGAAGATCTCGAGCCAGAAGTTTCAAAAGAAGAGGGAATGGGGTCCTGATGAATGTGGAGGATATGGACCAATCGCTGGAAGGTGTGGATAGATAGATCGGAATCGAGGAGATCAAGAGATGGAGACGGAATTTGGATGGATTCCTGTCAAATCTCAATGAGAAAAAAGGGCCCAATGGGTTCTGATTCGTGGTTACCCAATGGGTTCTGATTCGTGGTTAGAAGACCGACAGATGAAAGAAGACAATAATAGAAGAAAATTGAAAAAGATTCGGGATAGAGGTTACCTGGATTTGAATAGGTTGTGGATGAGTGAAGTGCCTGGGATGAGCTTGGTTTTGAGCTCCTATCGTTGCTCTACAGTTTGACAAACTGGAGCTCAAGCAATGCAGGGGACTGCAACTGCAACAAAGGGTCGAGATGCCCCTTTGGATCTCGTCGGAGATGACACACTGATCGTAGCTCAACCTCTCGTGATCGCTGTCACCGAATCAAAGAAGGGTAGCTCTCGAGTTCTCCTCACATAAAGGCGGATGCCTGGGAACGACGGAGGTGGAAGGGCCTTTATAGGCGGTTGAGATGGGCAGAGGTCGTGGGGAGGAGATATGGAGGGAGTGGACGAGTGCAAGCAGGCGACACAGGCTTGAGGATGGGAGCTGGAGGCTGTGTTTGCGAGGGATGTGCGCAGCGCTCTGTACGAGGATGGGGAAGGGGCGATTGCGCGAGAAGCGGGCGTGGAGGTGCGGTTCTAGTCGCTGCTACTCGCGCAAGTGGCTGCGGCTACAAGTTGACAAGCGCAGGAGAGCGATGGCGAGAGGGAGGTGCGCGCATCATCGTGAAGCGGGCGGAGTCGCCCGGGTCAGCCGCGACGGTTGCGTACGCTGGGTGCCGTCGCAAAAGGCAGTGTGCACGCGAGTGGGGGTAGAAAAGTGGTCACGTGCTAGGCACGTGACCGGGCGGTAAAAGGAGGCGCCACGTGGCGCGCGTGGGAGCGGCGGGTTAATTATTATTTATTATGAATTAATTTAAAATAATCAAAATAATAAATAAATAAATAAAAATGGATGACACGTGACGGCTTCAGGAGCTGCCACGTGTTGATCCCAGAAAAATCATAATTTAAATGTAAAGAAAAATAAAAAAGAAATAACAAAAGGGGTCAAATAAAAAAGTGGTCAATATGAAAGTTGCTCGTCTCGATGAGATCTACAACTTTCGTGAAGGCCCGAAAATCAAAATAAGCCATATATACAAAGTATATTTTTGGGTGATATCTTATAGGTATAAAATACCGTATTTTTATATTTTGCAATTTTTTGTTATTTTTAAATTAGAGAAAAAACGAAATAAAGTTAGAAAAAATATGAAAGGAATATTTACAACTTAGTCTATTCTTTAGATTTTTTAATAATTAAGAAAATAAAAAGATAAAATGAAGGGTATTTTAGTCAATATGTACAGTACAATAGGAGCCCAAAACCCAAGTTTGACATACGATCTCCGATTTTTATGAAAATAGTCTTGTTTTGAAGGTCTTTGAATGTATATTACTTTAAAAGTGATTAGACCTAAATCGGGCATTGTATGAGAGAGATGTGCATTTTCAGATTCTTGGTCTTAAACTTGGATTTGGGTTTTATTGAACACTTTTACATGTTAGTATTTTTATGATAATTTTTCTTTATTAGTGTTAGTAATATATACACTATAGAGTTGATTTTATTGGATTTGGAGTTAGTATAAAATATATAAAAATAGGCGATTTTAGCTAATATACAAGTGAATACTTACAAGTGAATTTGCCTCCTTATTTAATGTAAATATGAATGCTAAAATGCAGATATTATTTACACATGCATGAATGTTAATTATGCAATATAAGTGATGAAATGCAGCTAATTACTCGGGAACAAAGCTCTATTTTCAACTTTTAGAGTGATGAATCACAGATTCATCAGAGGCGAGATATGTGACGCACCCTTGCTTGGAACTTAGATCTAGATTTTCGAAAATGAAACCCCCTTTCTAGATCTCGAAATAATTAGAACATGCTCTTCATGAAAGAACACTAATTAAATCGAATCTCGAATAAAATATAAAACTAATCGAGAATCGAACCCACTCTGATGCCATGTTGAAATATAAAATGCGGAAGCGAATCAAAGCAAGAACAAAACAAATGAAACACTTTGATTTTACGTAGAACCCTACTCTGTGAGGAGCGAGATGAAACCACAGGAGAACCGCCTCAAAGGTCTTATTTTGCATTCACTTTCTCAAAGGTTACAATAGGTGTGTGACTCTTTATATAGCCCTACCAATGTGACCAAAGTCACCATTCCAAGATGTGGGACTAAACATTACCCACCGAGACCATTCTTCAACAACTTGTAACATGTATCAATTATGATACACCATTAGTTTTTCGTTGAGTTTTTGTTTGAAAAGCCTTGTTCAAATCTCAACTTTTGTGCTATCATGCAACTTCTTTCATTGCAGAAATAACACTTGATAAATCAAGTTATCTGGGTGGGCCTTTAGGTAAATATGGTTGTGGGGGCTGGGAGAGGGGCCACACTTCCGGTTGTGGTTGATCGGGTGGGGGAGGGGGGTTCACACTCAGATGTGGTTTGTTTGGGGTGGGGGGGGTGGGGGAGGAGAGGGTAAGGTGCTTCAGGCAATGAGCAGTTGACGGTTGGTGAGGGGTTTTTGGGCAATATGAGTTCACATCTGGTGAGGAGTGTAGAGGTTTATATTATGTTATGATGTACTGTTCCGTATTTCCTATTTATATAATGTATGTCTATGTAATTTACCCAAGGGTTTTCTCTCTCTATATAAGAGACCCGAGGGCTCTATGGAATAATATAGAAGAGTATCCTTTTACTCTAACATGGTATCAGAGCCAAAACCCTAGCCTGGGGTTTTTCTCCACCCCCCCCCCCCCCCCCCGCGCACGCTACCGCCTCTCTCTCCAGTCGGGCCTCCTCCTCTCGCCGCCAGACCCTCCCGCGCCCCTCTCTAGTCACCGGGCGCCCTCTCCCGCCACCGCCCCCCCCCCCCCCCGGCTCCCCTTGCCGTCGCCGCCGGGTCCCCTCCCGCCTCCCCTTGCCGTCGGGAGCTCCCCCTTGCCGCCGGGGCTCATCCCCTGCCCCTCACTCGCTGTCGGGCTCCGTCCACCGCCGATGGGTTCAAGTGCATAAGTCTACATATGCACTTGAATCCTAACGTGTATGTGTAGACACTGGTTCTGTTGTCTCTCATCCCTTGGTCTTCCTCTCCGGCAATATGTCAGACCAAAAGATTGATATGCCCGCCATAGGTGCCTTCAAAGGCTCGGCACCAATAGTCAAGATGGACGGGACGAACTACGAACTCTGGGCTATGCAGTTCCTGAGTCTTATGAAGTCGTGTGGTAAGAAACATATTCTTACCGAAGAGGAGCCGGCAGAGAAGACGGGGATTTATGCCTCATGGGAGGCGGACGATGCGTATGCCAAAGTTTGGCTGTCAGGGACGCTCACGATGGAGATAGCCAACGACGTCCTTCATCAACCCACCGCCAAGGCGATGTGGGATATTCTGGCCACTACATACTCTCAAGTGCGGAACGAGACGAAGATGCTGCAGTTGCAGCATGATATTTTTACCACGAAGCAAAATGGGAGGCCTCTTCATTCTCTGTACACGTCTCTTCGTGGAATGTTCGAGAAGTTATATAGCACCATCCCGCTCACAGCAACACCAGAACAACAGAAGATGTTCCGCAATACCACTATGGTAGGCGTATTACTTGCTGCCCTTGACCCAGAGTACGAGGCAGCACACTCTCAGATCCTTACCGATGCCACTATTCCATCGATGGAAGAAGTCTACAGGAGGCTCAGTCGTATACCAGTTCCATCAAATACAGCGACTCCACCTCCCTCGGCAATGGCAGTCTCCAGAGGACGAGGTAGTTCGTCTTCATTTCGTGGTAGAGGAAGTGGTGGACGTGGCCGAGGAGGTCGTGTACGTTCTACGTGCTCATTCTGTCGTCGTACTGGTCATTCGGAGGATACATGCTATTCCAAGCATGGCTTCTCTCCTTCTGCACGTGTCGCTGATCATGTTCAGGGTCCACCAACATCTACTCCAGATCACAGGTTCGAGGAGCTAGTAGCACGGGTTCGTTATATTATGCCACAGTCATCTTCAGAGGGTGCTGACACTTCCGACGTTGCGGCTTTGGCGTCAGCTAGTACATCTGCTACCGCCAGTACCTTAGGTAGTACTTCAGTCTCCTGTCATAACCATGATCTCACAGGTTGGATTGTTGATTCTGGAGCCACCCATCATCTCTGTCGTGATAGAGATAACCTGCAGTCCTATAGAGCTGTTCAGCCTGGTCGCTCCGTACTCATAGCTGATGGCACTCATTCCCCTATTGTCGGTCAGGTGGAGTCGGCTTTGCTGCCCTCTATACACTTACAGAATGTTCTACATGCACTAGAGTTCTCTATGAATTTATTATCAATTAGTCAGATTACAAGAGATTTGCACTGTCGGGCTATATTTGATCCATCTTCTGTCATTTTTCAGGACATACTAACGGGCAGGGTGATTGGTTGTGGTTCTGAGCACAATGGCCTCTATCGTCTCGTACGGAACTCTTATGCTGGCGTCTCACTACATTCTCAGGGTTCCGTATCTCCATATACCTGGCATCTTCGATTTGGTCACCTGCCGCTACAGAAAATGCGTCACCTCCTGCCTCAGATCTCTCCGAATTCGTCATTTCGTTGTGAAGCGTGTCAGTTAGGGAAGCACCATCGGTCCAGCTTCCCCAATCGTCAGGGTCGGAGCAGTCGCTCCCCATTTGAGTTATTTCATATAGATATTTGGGGTCCCAGTCGTGTCCCAGATCATCAGGGGCACATGTTCTATCTGTTTGTAGTTGATGATTTCTCTCGAGTGTCTTGGACTTTTCTTCTTAAAAATAAATCCGAAGCAGGAAGTGTTATTCAAAACCTTATCAATGAAGTTCAAAATATTTTTTCATCTACTGTTAAGTATGTGCGTACTGACAATGCATTGGAGTTCTGCACTCGTTCCCTTGCTCGCTTTCTTTCCTCTAAGGGCATTATCCACCAAACCACATGTGCATACACATCTCAACAAAATGGTGTTGCAGAACGGAAGCATCGACACTTTCTTGATATTGCTCGCACATTACTTATTCAGAGTTGTGCCCCATTAGCCTTTTGGGGGGATGCTATTCTTACAGCATGCTATCTGGTCAACCGCATGCCTGCTACTGTTCTTGGGGAAAAGTCTCCTATCTCTGTTCTCTTTCCTGATAAGGATTTGTTTTCACTTACACCTCGGGTCTTTGGCACAGTTGCGTTTGTCCACCGGTTATCTCCAGGACTTGATAAGCTCTCTCCTAGAGCTATCAAGTGTGTTTTTGTGGGCTACTCGAGGACACAGAAAGGATATCGTTGCTATGACCCCATTCATGACAAGTACTATGTGAGTGCTGATTTGTTACATTTTTCGAACCAGTCATGTACTTCTCCCCTGCAGGTGACAGATTGGTCTCCTCCACACCCACGGATACTAATGTCTATGTGCCTCCACCTCCAAGCCTGGGTCAATCCGACTCCACTACACCACCACCACCACCACCTCCGATTGTACCATTTCCTAAGTTCTATACAAGGCGGTCCGGCCCTGCTCAAGCTACATGCCAACCATCCAGCATGCCTCATATATGTTCTGATGTCATCACTAATGATGGGTTAGATAATGCACCAGTGCAGGAGCCTTTACTACAGGAGGAGGATCCGCCAGTCACCACAGTGATAGATGATCTTGATCGGCCTATTGCTCAAAGGAAGCAAAGAAGACAATGTGCATCATATCCTCTTGCATCTCAAGTATCATTTCATCGTCTCAATGGGGATTTCCAGAGATTTGCAGCAGCTGTCTCGTCGGTTGAGATTCCACGGACCTACCAAGAAGCCATGAAGATTGATTGCTGGCGTCTAGTTATGGAAGAGGAGATGCGTGCCTTACAGTCTCGAGGGACTTGGTCTCTAGTCCCCATTCCTCCAGGTGCCTCTGTGGTGAGCTGCAAGTGGGTGTTTACGGTGAAATATCATGCAGATGGGCGTCTCGACAGATACAAGGCCAGACTTGTTGCACGTGGATTTACCCAAACTTATGGGGTAGATTATTTGGATACTTTTTCACCAGTGGCTCGACACTCCACTCTTCGCATCCTCCTATCTGTTGCTGTGGTACGTGACTGGACCATTTTTCAGCTTGATGTCAAGAATGCTTTCTTGTATGGTGATCTACAGGAGGAAGTCTACATGCAGCAACCACCAGGGTTTGCTGCTGAGGGGGAGACTCAGATGGTATGCAGACTTCATAAGGCTATCTATGGCCTCAAACAGAGTCCCCGGGCATGGTTCCAGAAGCTTTCCCAGCTGATTGAACGACAGGGGTTCAAGAGATCAAATGTGGACCATTCACTGTTCATCCAGAAGACCCCTAGAGGTACAGTTGTTGTCATGATATATGTTGATGACATTTTGGTTACAGGAGATGATGCTCAGGGAATTGAGATAACCAAATCCATGTTGGGAAGTTAGTTTATTACGAAGGATCTAGGCACGATACGATATTTTCTGGGGATAGAGTTTGCAAGAAATGCACAAGGAATGGTAATGACTCAAAGAAAATATGTCACAGACTTGCTAGTTGAAACAGGAATGACTGGATGCAGACCGTCGAGCACGCCTATGGACCCAAGCATGAAGCTGTACGACAATGATACCGAAGAGGTGGACAAAAGAAGATACAGATAGATGGTGGGTAAGCTCTTATACATTACTATAACTCGATCAGATATTGCCTTTGCAGTAAACCGGGTGAGTCAATTTATCGAGCAGCCTAGGCAAATTCATATGGATGCCTTGTATATGATATTGAGATATTTGAAGTCTTCCCCAGGCACAGGGTTGCTATTCAGAAAAGATACAGATCTGTCTATTTCAGCTTGTGCAGATGCAGACTATGCAGGATGTCCAAAGGATCGTAAATCTACTTCTGGATTTGCTATCTTCATAGGAAGCTCTTTGGTTTCTTGGAAAAGCAAGAAACAGACTGTTGTGGCGAGATCCAGTGCTGAATCCGAATACAGAGCCATGGCACAAGCAAGCGCAGAGATGATGTGGGTTAGAGCAGTCTTAGAAGATTTGAATGTAGATGTCTCCTTGCCTATGAATCTTCAATGTGACAATCATGCAGCATTGTTTATTGCCAATAATCCAGCTTTTCATGAGAGAACAAAGCACATCGAGGTGGATTGTCATTATACTAGAGACATGATCCAGAAGGGCTTCATTTCCACTTCTCATGTCAGTTCAGAGGACCAGACTGCTGATATATTTACCAAGCCATTGCTCAGAGGACCTTTCCAGAGATGTTCTTCCAAGCTGAGCATGATTGATATCTATGCTCCATCTTGAGGGGGAGTGTAGAGGTTTATATTATGTTATGATGTACTGTTCCGTATTTCCTATTTATATAATGTACGTCTATGTAATTTACCCAAGGGTTTTCTCTCTATATAAGAGACCCGAGGGCTCTATGGAATAATATAGAAGAGTATCCTTTTACTCTAACAAGGAGTGTTGCCAGGATAGGGTCTTCCGGTGAGGCAGGAACATCGAGGAGTGTGCAGAGGGGCATCTGGCATATGCCTTTTGATGAGAGTATTTTGGTCAACATCAAGCAGAAATCAGACGTCGTATGGGACCTTGAACATTAAATCACTGGTATTTAAATTTCCGTAGTCTGTTTTTTTCTTCGAGAATCTATTTTGATCTGGACCTCATACTTCAAGACCCCGTTTCTAATTTATTAAGTTTCTTTGGTAGTTATTCATCTGGCAATATGCAACAACGTTGACCTTGAAGTAGTAGATAAGAGAAACTTATCTATTAATAATGGTGTATCAATATTTCCCTCTCTTTATAAGCCTGTGTGGCTAAATTTAGACAGGTTGGCATATTAAAGGACAATAAGGAGCAGGCAATTAGACTGCATGCTGCTTCATGACAAAAACAATTTCTTTGCATTATTACTCAATGTTGTGGATTTTAAATTATATGTTTCCTTTTTCGAATTGCTATTGCAATCTTTTTGACGGGTTAACAAAATCTCTTTGCAGTGTTTTCACCTGTAGCCGCTGGTTTGAAGGACTCAATTTGCTCAATTCCTTTGAACAATATAGAATGTCAGATGGCATCAAATAACAAATTCAGCGAAGACAAGACTATTTGCCCTGAATCAGAGAACTGCTCATGCTCTGAACATGGAAAAAAACGAGTTTGGGAGTCATCTGTTTATTCCTTGAAGTCAAAGAGAGTTAAAGGATCTCGCTGTGGGCACTGCGATTCAGTGGTAAACAGGGAGTCGTCTGGATGTCCAGAGACAGGGAAGTTAAGTTGTGATGACGTATATACAAGAGACAGAAGCAGAACTTTGGTTGAGGCTACCATAGAAATTTCTTTGGTCAGTGGTTTGAAGGAGCAGGTTGAAAGTAGTAGGCTGAACCGGGATATATCTATGCACCTTTCTGTGGATGAAGGGGCAGCCAAAGGAGTATATCCAAGGGTTATGTTTATGGACATTGCTGATGAAACTAAGAAAACAAATCTAACAAAGGTACTACCTTCTATTCCATTTTGATTGAAAATTTTCTTAAGCGTAATTTGGTTAGAAGGTTACCCCTCCTTTTGGAGGGTAGCTTCTTTTGAGAAACGGTGAAATCCACCCCTCAAGGGGAAGGGGCAACCCTTATTTTTCCACTCATCGTTCTCCCTGAGGGTTGGAGTTTACATTTTTTCAGTTTATGTTAAGTGATTGTTTCAATGGCGAATCCTGCTTATCCCTAATTTAGAAGTCTAACCCTTGTCACAGGCATGGAATATCGGAACCAATAGGACCTTTGCCCTCCAGATTGAACTCCTTCATATTACTTTTCTTTTGTTCTTGTTAGAAATACGTTCTTTTCAAAAATTTCTCTCTTCTCTATGATATTATGTAGGTTTAATACACTCTTTTCAAAAATTTCTCTCTTCTATATGATATTATGCAACTTTTACACTTCTCTTTTAGTACGATTCTCTTCTCTATTTAAAAGAGGTCCTTAGGATCTATTTATTTAGGCAGGAATACAGGAGGGAATGGAACCATCCTTCATTATTTCCATTTTTGTTATTGTTGTGGTGTAATAAGATAGGAATGCCGATTACAATGGAAATCCTATTGTATTTTAAGATATTAAAGTTGTAAAATCTTTTTCCCATGGCTTTCCCTGCTCTACTCGAGGAGTTTTTCCACTTTAAGTTTTGTGCATTGGGGTTTCATTGCTTTGTGGATTCATTGATTGTGTGATATGAACCCCAACGTCTCATGCTTCATCTTAATAAACTAGGTCACAAGGACTAAGTTTGAATCATTTATTTGTTTTTTAATTAATTTGTCTTCAGTTTTGTTTTGCTTGCCAGAATTATAAGTTGTGGACAACCTCTTTCTATGTTATATATGTCGATCAGTTGGGTAAACTTATGAATTAGAGTGTCTTCTTACAATACTTATGCAGATTGTTGAGAACCTTGGTGGGTCTGTTACTGCAAGCGGATGCCTTAGCACTCATGTTATTACTGGGAAAGCTAGAAGAACTTTGAATTTCTGCATTGCTCTTTGTTCAGGGTTAGTATTTCCTTGTTTGGTACACTATTGTAGAATTCTGATTCCTGGGAACTGCTTTTATGCCAAGAAACTATACATCTGGATCTTATTGGAGCTTCTTACTGTTTTCTTCTAAAACAATGAAGTGACTGAATCTGCAATCTGATAACTAGGGAACTGCTTTTTTGCTAAGAAAATATACTTCTGGATCTTATTGAAGCTTCTTACTGTTTTCTCCTTAAACTATGAAGCAACTAAATTTGCAATATTTAAGTTTCTCTTTGTTACGAAGTGGTTAATGTTCATATATCTAAATATCATTAAGTTTTTGCCGTCCTCTCTTCAATAGTACTTTTTCTTTTGTTATGAAGTGGCAGTGTCAGATTATTTATAAATAATTGACTTTTCTCCGTTGTTTTACCCTCAACAATTTTTGTTGCATTTTATGTGAGTGGCTACGGAAACTCATCTGTAAATAATCAAATTGTATTAAAAAGATTTGCACGGATCTATGTGGGAAGAAGTGGGCTATTCTCTACAACAAAACTACACCCCACAATTGTCCAGACTGCCACTGCTGCCACAAAAAAGTTCTTATCACGCCCTCCATGTGAGCGATGTACTTCCACTTGTTTTCCATCCAGGGACCTCCGTGTGTATGACTCCATCCATGCTACATTGGTTGATCTTGGCTTCATGAGGTCCCTGGATGAACATGTATCACACAACTTCCGCACAGATGACCGCCATGGTGAACCTCCATTTGATTAGCTCCCACCTCTATAACCAGTGATATTCTAAATCTTATTGTTGCAACTCAAAAAATTATGCTAGACAGCTATCACCATAGAAGAGCGTTTGAACAAAAAAAGCTAGACAACTTAGACATCCAATGAAATATCTTGGGTGTAATAAATATATGTTAGACCATTTCATATATATATATATATCTTATTTATTAGGATTATTAATGCTCGTGGTCATTGTTATCTGTTAGTTTGATTTGTGACAAGACTACACGTATAGAAATATGCAACAACTTGTTATGGTGCTAGACATTTTGTTTCTTTTTCACTAAATTATACAAAAAGGCATTATTGAGATGTTATCACCTGCATTCTTCCTCACCACTTGGTCTAGTCTACACGGATGTCCGGGGGTTACTCGGATTCCAAATAGTCTTGGTCATCTCCAGGGACGGAGCCATGATTTTTAATATGGGGAGGCCAAATGGACCAAGAAAAATACACTCCAACGTCATATATAAAGATACTTAAATTAACGTTGTTTCTAAAAAAGAATATAAATGCGAGGGTACAAAGTTTATCAATTATTTTTTAGAAATCAAAACTTTCGCATCAAAACTTTTATACTAAAATATCAATTTTAATCAGCATTTTCTTTATGATTTCATATGTTTTCTAATATATGAACTTAACCTTTTTATAATATTTTAATCTAAGAAGGTAAAAACTTTGAATGTATAAAAGATAAGAGAGGATTTACATACGTCTGGCCCTATTAAATCCACTTGCTAGTATTAGATAAATGGGGTTTCTACCATCATTTGCGATAGATTTATTAATCATTGGAAAAAAACTACACTCAAATTAAACTCTATAATGTTATTGTTTTATCCTTGTTCTCTATTTCTCAATACCTTATAATTTTTTGCAACTCATTCTTTAGAATATAGTATGTGTGTAAAGGTTAAATATAAAAAAACTGTCAATTTTATAATGATATATCTTTATGTGATTGTCGTAGCGATAAAGTAACACATTTTTTCTTTATTCACAGAGTTTATGATTCATTGCCTAAATTATTGAAAGTTCAAGATGATACCACTTCTGAGTTACAATGAGTCTGAGAATTGCTCGATATTTAAAATTTGGAATTAAATCTGGATGAGTTTGTGACCCAAGAGAAGATGCACAAAATGATTATGCTGTGTTTTATATGTGAGTTCACTGTAATTGCGGATATACATCTTTAGAAGAACATGTTAGTCAATTGAATATTATGTAAATAAAGATACATAATGGAGATGTTAAGATGGAGAATGAAGAAGTCCTACTCTTGTTAGTATGTCTTCCCATGCTATGTGATAATTTCCTCTCGTCTTTTGATGATGGGAATGATGTCTCTCTGAAAGAGGTTTTAGCGAGTTTATATACTCCACTACTTGACACATGGCTGTTGGGAATACAGCAAATAGTTGAGGCAGGTTTCATGCCACTATTTGAAAAGGGACATGGTTGATTTGAAAAGATAATTTGACAAACATTAGAATAATATATGACTTGCTATGAAGTTCTTTTGTGACAACATGGGTGCTATAAATCTATCCTACATGATAGAACCATGTAATTGAGATTGATTGTCACTTTATCTGATAGAGAATTGACTCTACGGAGCTTGAATTGCCATACATAAAAATTCAAGATCCAATGGCTGACGTCTTCATCAAGGAACTTTCCGTGACTAGCTTCGAGAAGATTATGGGCAAGTTGGGCATGTACAATCTCTATGTCCAACTTGAGGTGGAGTGTTGAGTTGCTTGTTTATTGGGTAAATGGATCGTGGGTGAGGATCAATTTGCCTCCCTCGTGAGAGCTATATATGTAACTCACGCCACCTGGGTTTCAAATAAAAGAGAAAGAAAAGAAAGAAGCCCTTGTTCTAAATAACAAGGACAATTCCCACCATAATTTTTCTCTTCTTGTGGAGGGTTTCCGCATAAATCATTGTCTCTTTGTGTGCTTGTTTTTCTATAGATAGGTGGTTTGTTAGGAACTTAGGATGCCTCAGCTGCGCACATCACTGCACTTCCACTTAATACCTATCGTAATGAGAAAGGGCTCATCGAGCCAAGACCTGATCTTGGATTCTCAAAACTTCTGTCACTCCATCCCTGCAGGGGCAGAGAACTCGTCGTTGTGTTGATTGTGCTACAGGATGTTTCGGGGAAGTATTGACTATCTAGGAGAGCGCTCATCTTACTTGAGACGGGCTTAGTACTCAGATGCTTTTAACAGTTATCCTCTCGGCACTTGGCTACCCAACCTTGATTGTGGGCATGATAACATGTACAACAGTTAATAAGGGGAGAATCAAGTTGCGATCTTCGTTCACTAGAGGGATCAATTTAAGGTAGAGATTTGTCCAGATGCCCTAAAATCTAATTGGTTAGCTGATGCAAATGTGCTTTATGGGTCTGAGCTATCCATATAGATCGGAGCAAATGCCTCCTGCTCTAATCAGGATCTTGTTGCTCATTCAGCAAGCCTGGGGATGTTGGTTTTCTAATCGGGACAAAGCCACCTGAAGACTATCAGGGATTCCATGGATTATGTGGGTTATGTTTTATTTGAAGTTAAAAATCTGGATTTTTTTGTATTTGGAGTGGCTATATAAGACTCACTTAAATGGTCTGGTGGTAGTGCAATATGCCTACTGCCCAAAAGATCATGGTTCAAATCCCCCATTGTGGGGGTTGCATTAGGTAATCGACAACCAGCGTAAAAAATAGTTGAATCTTTCAACATGGGTTTGAGCAAGAATCCATGAGCCCGACCCTACTTATAGTGGGAGAAGGCTTCATCATTTTTTTTTAATGAAATCACAAAGTTGTTTCTTGTGTCCACATAAAAAAATGGATTTTCCATCCAAAAAGGATTGACGGCACAGTTTGTTGCCTGTCTCCCTTCAATCTCTCTGTAAGACAACAACTGCAGAGAGATATTTCAAAGTCTCGTGCATAACAACCCTATATACAATCACAAGAATTGATTAGCCATGGGTTAATCTTGTAAATCACTTGTTCATGATCGATTCTCTCTGTATATTTGCAGCAATCTCTTTACATGTAAACTATTAGTTGTTTCTAAGTATAAACATAAAAAATTCCAAACTTCGTTGACCACTTCTCCTTAAAGCACATTCGTCCATGCTTGAATACTGAAATATCAATTTTCTAATATTGTAAGCAGGTATTAATTATGAATTCATTTACTTCTTGCCTTGTTACATCTATTGCGAGGGCATGGAATGCTGATCTTTAACTTTTCTATTATACACAGATCTTTGGTGGTCTCTTCTAAGTGGCTGAAGGAGAGCTACAGAGAGGGTATTTTTTTAGGTAAGCATATGTTTCTCCAAGCGGAAAATTAGACATAGTTTTAACGAAGGTTGCAAAAATCAGTAGTCAGTACTCGGTCAGCTGGGTCACTAAGGATTATCGGTAGTCGGGCGACTAATTGGATTTAGTCTGGCTTTGATCAGCTTTGATTTTTTTTTATTTTTTTAAATATGCAAATTATTTTTATTCATGTATTCTCACATTTACATAGATTTCTACATTTTTTTATACTATCATAATGAAAGAAATGAAGTAATGGACTTTAAATAAGTCATTAAGCATATTAGAATAAGTTTGCTTTTAAAAAAAACAAAAAGTAAAAAAGTATGGTATCTCCAAGCAAAAATTGTTTGATTAGTTGGCGTAGTCGGTTTTAGTCAATACTTAGTCGGCCACCTCACCGACTAAACTAGTCGAACTTACTAGTCGGGCTTGTTGGGTGGCTTTTACAACACTAGTTTTACCGATCTCTGTGTGATGCAGATGGAACTCAGTTTTTGTTGGAAGATGCTGACTATGAGATGAAGTACAAGTCTACATTAAAGGAAGCTGTTATTAAAGCACATGCCAAACCTAATGCGCTGCTCAAGGGTTATCAAGTATGCATGTCAAAACATGTCCAGCCTTCTCCAACAACTCTCTCAGGAATCATCGGATCTGCTGGAGGAACTGTAAGCAGAAAATCAATCAAGCAAATTTAGTAAATTTCACTTTGTCAGGGATCACGCCATGGTCAAATGCTTTCCGTACATTGTCACGTGTAAACACAATCAGTTAATGACGTGCAGGTTATACACCAGTTGGATGATATGCGAGAGCCACTGAAAACAATCTTTTTGGCAACTGAGGAAGATATGGATGAGGCCTTTGCAGCTGCAAAAGAGGGAGTCTGGACATATGGTAGCGATTGGTTCATGAGCTGCGTGATGAAGCAAGAGCTTGATTTTGAGGCCCCTCAGTTTGCGGAGTCACTGTAGAATGCTGCAGCGCAATTGAACCACCGAGTTTTGTACATTTGTAAGTATTGTCCTTTTTTCGGGAATGCAAAAAGAAAGTATAATAGTTACAATCACACATCTTACTGATTAGGTTTAACTTATCTTTGTATAGCTCTGGATAATATACTCTAACCACTTCCTTTCTGGTTGCACATAGCCTCATTCCACGAGGTAACGTCATAACGTGCATGTTTTTTGTGGGTGTTTGCACAATTCTGATGGCATGGTAATATCTGTTTTAGAAGGATTTAGCGATTTGGAGGACCAGAGAAGGGAGCCAAAATACGGTGGTAGTTGGATCTGGGTCCCTTCTGCCTCATCCGATACAAAGGAGGAACAAGGCAGATCCCCACCTGTCTTGTTGCGACTAGATTTAAAGATCCATAAGACCATTGAGGGATGCACGTCGAAACCATGGCCTCAAATTTCAGCGAAATTCGATCGAATTTCTGTCGAATGTCGATATCCAATCGAAATCGAAATTCGACCGAAATGACCGAAATATGGGGGTCCTTGTACAAAAAATGACCGAAATGATCGAAATTTCGATTGAAATTTGACCAAAATTCCATTAAAAATCTGTTTTGGTCGTCACCGAAATGGTGACCGAAACCGACATTTAAGGCCTTGGTCGAAACTAGACCGTTGAGCTTTGAAGAAAGGTACCTTAGGAGCCTTGGTGAACTATGTATATGGAAATACTCATGCCACCTCTGCGTTCTGCTTAAGAATCGGATCATAGATGTCCAGAAAAGACGGTATGACATCGTTCTACTCGATTACTTGCTTGCATTTAGATTGTTATGAACCAAACAAGTCCGACGACACATGCTTGCCTCCAAGTCATTTGAATCAAGGAATGTGATGCAGCTTTGGGAACTTATTTTGAAAATTCATTCTCACACTCAGAAGAATAAGTGATTTTTTTTTATAAAGCCTTCATCCCCGGACGAGAATAGATCTTGGGTCTCAAAGATGAAACCTGACAGTTTCTCAAGGAGAAATCTGTACAGGAACTATCTGCTGAACTCGAGATACTTGTGTCTGACTGCAGACGGTTTACAGTACTATTGACCATCTCCGAGATTCTATAATATCAATTATACCTCTCTTTTTTTTTTGGAATCAGTTGTGCCCCTATTTTCTTGCAAAATTTACAGTTATGTTGTTTCGTTAAATATACCTCTTTTTTTGGAATCAGTTGTGCCCCTATTTTCTTGCAAAATTTACAGTTATGTTCTTTCGTTATGGTAATGTAGGGGCATATCTGATATAAGGGTAGAACTATGAATTTTGCAAGAATGCAGTGGCACAACTGATATTCAAAAAAGAGAGCATAAATGATACTTCGTAATCTCATATGGGTACAAGCGATAAAATCCCTTTGGGGGGGGGGCACAGAATGCAGGTAGAAAATGACGAAGGTTACGGATTACAGTGCGTTCCAACACTTTAAATGTGGGATGCACAACAAAATTGAAATATTACATTAAATAATTACAACACAATTCAAATTTGTATATTTGGTATAAGGTCAAACTGGGAAGAATTGTTTTGTTTGAAATTTTATTGATTCCATGTCTAATGATTTTGAAGTTTTTTTGAATATCAAATAGAGTATGCCTAAACATGAAAGAAACAACCTATAATCTACACAAATGAAAAAACCCAATGAAAACATGGAAATTTAGAACCTGAAATTAAAAAAAAGAAAGTATATGAAAACCCATAAAGAATTCGTATGAAAACTACAATAGGTTTAAAGTCTAGTTTCCAAAAATGCTACATAACCAACTAAATTATTACAGAAACTAAAAAGGCTAAGTTAAGCTACAATATACTATTTCCTCTACTACTCCTCGCCCACTAATTTGAAGTCGACCTCTGGCTCAGGCCCTGCAGTATCTAGTATCTGAATGCAACATAAATTGCATGCAAATAGCTTCCATGCAAATAGTATAACAGAATAATTAAAACAAAGAAATGAATAATAGGTAAAAAAAACTAGGAATCAAATATCCTATAATGGCAAAAACCTAAAACACAATATTGCCTATCTAAGCCATGCCTTCCCAACAATGACACCATTTTGATGAGCACTTAAATACCTATGTTAACAATGTGTCAGTCGTAGTCGGACAGTGAGGCGAGCAATCATTTAACATAAGATAGGTTTTTATTTTTACTTAGAGTAAGCCAAAGACCGAACTCAAGGAGACAATTACAAATCTAGAAAATGCGATGCGTGCAACTTAACTCCTTGAGTTGTTTTTATGCTTTTTAAATTTTAATTATTTTTATGAATAATTATAAAAGATGCTTATTTTGAAAATAAATATAATATACATGTACAATCCGGTGATGGGTTTATTATTAACACATGACTAAAATCGATAAAAATGAAGTTTGAAAATATTAGCGTATTTTTAATATTTGAAAGTAGTTTTATGGAGTTTCAAAATTTTTATGGGATTTTTGATAAAAGGTTATTTGAAAAAATGCATTAAAAAGTAAAATATAGGTTTTAGTTACCTTAAAGTATACCAAAAAAGCAGTGACATTTAGTGGTGGTATTTACTAAGGTAACATACCTAATTATCTACAAAAGGATTTGTTTCTTACGGGGTCTCTTTGATTTTCTTAAAAATCTCAAAGGGCACGTAGCCAAAATTTCTATCCCTTCCTAGCAACGAATCATTGTTATATTCCAAGCAACGAATCATAAACAACGATAATATGCCGACTTTTTCTTCTAATAATTTTAAATTCAACAATGATTAGTAAAGATTTTTATGGATATGTATGTGGATAAATCATTATTATATGAACCTTTAGCAAAAATATGCCATTCACTGCTAATCACAAAAACAAAAGTTAATTTTACAATGAATGATATTTCAACAACAATAACAACAACAACAAAGCCTTTTCCCACAATTAAGTAGGGTCGGCTACATGGATTCTTCGCCTCCATTCAGATCTATCTTGGGTCAATCTCAGACTTATATCCAGCAAACTAAGATCCCTTCGTATAGTCTCTTTCCAACACTTCTTGGGCCGTCCTCGCCCTCTCTTAGCCGGCTCAACATCCCAACACTTGCATCTCCTAACCGGTGCATCAGTTGACCTTCTTTGCAAATGACCAAACCATCTTAAGCGGTTTTCTCGCATCTTATCCTCAATCGGAGCTACACCAACTTTCTTTCTGATTGCATCATTCCGAATCCGATCTTTACGTGTATGTCCACACATCCATCTTAGCATTTTCATTTCTGCTACAGCCATTCTCTGCACATGTCTATGGTTCACAGGCCAACATTCAGAACCATAAAGCATAGCAGGTCTCACGGCTGCTTTGTAAAACTTTCCTTTAATTTTTAAAGGCATTTTCTTATCACAGAGAACAACGGAGGCTCCTCTCCACTTTAGCCAGCCTGCATTTATTCTATTAGTAACATCTCCATCAATTTCTCCATCATGTTGCAAAATAGATCCCAGATATCTAAAAGAATATCTCTTCTGGATGTTATCGTCACCAATCTTCACCTCGATTCCTTCACCATTGCTTCCATCAAAGGTGCATTCCATATATTCCGTCTTAGCCCTACTTATACGAAAACCTTTAGTCTCCAATGCATGTCTCCAAACCTCAAGCTTCTCATTTATTCCATCTATAGTCTCGTCAATCAACACAATATCATCATCAAATGAATGATATTTGTTCTTATATATTTAAATAGGAGACATGGCTATGAATATTTATATTATTTGTTATCTTAAGTCAAAATTTTAATGCTGATGCTTAGCTACGAAGAAGACATGACAGATTAAACAATCCAAAGTAAAATTTATAAATAAAAACGGAAATAATTCATATCACTAAATAACCAGGTTATCACAATTTTTAATACATGCAATTATGATCTTTCATTATAACAAAATAGGTCTATAATGATTTTTTTAAAATTATTATTATACTGTTCGTTCTTAAATACACATTGACGAAATTATTCATTGTGAAACTCAGGACGAATGTCATATCCGTTGTTGTATCATTAGAGACAATAATTTATATAGCATCGCTTATTGGTTGCTTTTTCTTTTCAAAATTTAAACTAAATATTAGTAGATTAATTTTGAACTAAAAAATTAGCGATAATTAACTAATTTTTGAGAAAATAACAACTGATAAGTGATTCCCTATGCACAATAGCTAATTATACAACATCGAATATGGAGACGGAACCTTTGCTGCAGGGTTTGCTGCAACATTCGCTGTAGTAGAGGCGTGAGCCGCTCGATCTTGATCAAGCAGTTCCCATGAATTCACATGGTAGGACCCACAAAAAGTACGAATTCGTGAGAACCACTTGATCAAAATCAAGCGACCCACGCTTCTACTGCACCGTCTGCTGCAGCGGACCCTGCAGCAGAGGATACTCTCTGATCGAATTATAACATTGGTCGCTAACTTTGAAAATAAAAGATAATTTCAAAATGGATAATATCTTCATTATTTATTAAGCAACAGATAATTCATTGTCGGATTTTAACAAAAAGCTTGAATAAGGAGGGGAATGTACAATTCCATTAAATTCTCTATATCAAGAACAGAAAAAAAATACAAGTGAAGTTGAATACATTCCGAGGTGTGTTGGTATAGTCTACGCCCGTCTAGTATCTATACAAGAGCAAACATCAACAAGAAGAGAGGGATCATCACGGCCACATCCCCCCTCGTCTCGCCGGCGGCGCTCTCCCCGTCCCTCTCCGCGTTGATCTGATCCTGATCGCGGACGAAGCTGATCTCGTACTTGAGTTCCAGCTGGGGAGTCATGATCCCCCAGTTGTTCTCGAAGGATTTCGGGTCCGCGTTGACCTGATGGATCCAATCTTTTTTATATCAATCTAGATACTACACATGCATAAACAATTACTAATCTCTAATATATGAATGATCATCCTCCGACTTACCTGATCGTCGAAGAGGCCGTAGATGTAGGTGATGGGCATCTGCGTGCTCCGCAGCGGCGTGCCGTACTCCATGTTGAGCCTGGACACCAGCCTCTCGTTGTACTCCGCCGCGTAGAGCAGCATGGCCTCCGGGACCTCGTCGCGGTCTCCGCTGCTCCGCCACCCCGTCCCCATCACCATCACCGGCATCGTCGCGTGCCCCACCCTCGCAAGCGCCCCGATGACCCCGTCCAGCATGATGTCGTAGAGGTTCCGGTACTTCATGCCGGTGCCGGGGTCCTCCAGGAACTGGTCCCACCTCGACTCGAACATCACGAACTGCATCGTCACGCCGTCGATCAGCCTCTTCCGGTAGACGTGGAACGGGTACAGGTCGATCTGGAACGACGAATTGGTACGGACGTCCATGTTGATCAGGTCGTAGAGGTACGGCAGGACCGCCCCGTTGAACATCGCCTGCGACGGCGGGAACAGCTGGCCCATTATGCTGTAGGAATGCGCGGTGGAGACCTGCACGCGGAGCTGGAGCTTGATGCAGGCGGCGTGGACGTTGGTCACGGCTCGGAGGAGGTTGGAGGCGAGCTCCGGGTGGCGTGTGAGGATGCCGTAGCCGACGGAGATGGAGGAGATGGACACGTTGGAGAAGTAGGGGAGGACGTTCTCGCGGAGCCACTCGTAGGGGGCAGAGCAATTGGCGGAGAAGGCATTGAAGAGATCGATGCTCTCTATGGAGAGGTTGAGGTCGATGTCCGAGCCGATGAAGGCGGAGATGGAGGAGGCGTCGGGGTCGATGAGGCGCACGCGTAGGATTCTATTCTCGATGAGGGCTTCGACGACCTCAGGGGTAGACGGGATGCCCGGTGTGTTGGCCTTGAAGGTGACCCCGGCCAGGCTCCTGTCGAGAACGTCGCACGTGGAGGAGGAGAGGAGGAGGAAGAGGAGGAAGAAGGTCAAGGTGGCAGCGATTGACGGGAGGCGAGGGGGACGGGGATCCATGTTATCGTGGCGGTGGTCGTTCACCATCGCCGCCGTCGTCGTCACTGCTGCCGACGTGGGAAGAGGGGGCGATGGGGATTTAAGGGTGTAAAGGTGAGGTGTTGTGGGCTGTTAAGTTAGTTGGAAGCTAGGGTTTGAGTTTGCCCTCAACGGCTATTTCGTTTGTATTGTCTTAAAATAAGCAAAAAGGTCGTTGGGGTCTTCTCTCCCAGAGCGGATCCTCTGCTGTTACAACCGAGCACCCGTGAGCGCCACCCGATCTTATCGAGCAGCTCCCCTTGGTAATATTTTTTTACACATTAATTAATTTTACATTTTAAAGGTCAATAACACGATCAAACTGAACCCTCGACTGAAAACAATAGGGATCAAGAATTTCAGTGGATCGAACTTCGCATTATAGAAGATACAGATATTTTGCCTAAAATGATCTGAATATCAGACAATGGATATGGTGAAACTTACCGACGACATCAGGCGTGATATAGTAATAGAAGATTCTAGATTCAAAAACTATAGGACTGTAAGGATCAACCTTGTTCTGTTGGTGGCCTCAAACATCGGCAGCTGTGATGAATACCCATTCATCACTCTTTATTCTATTATTTTAGCTACAAAAACCTTTGCAAATACATGTAGATATGTGTAAATACAAATAATTACCAAAAGCATGCATTGTGTAAAAACCTATAATTAGCATGTTTTTGTGCAAAAATAAAAAGAATAAAGAGCAAAAAGAAAAAAAGAGGGAAATATTTAGAATAAATATTGAGCAACCTAACCCAAGGGAGGGCTCAGCATGGGCCTGACCGCATAAAAGCCAAAGTAGAGGGAGATAGGAGCTCATGTGTATATACTTCTGTAAATACAATAAATTATATTTTCCTCACCCAAAAATATGTTGTAAGTATTTGTATATATCTTATTAAAAACAAAATACAAATAAAAAAATCAAAAATTCAAAAAATATACCTTCACCATGTGCATAGACCATCACCCATGTATTTATTTAACCCTATAAATAAATGAAATTATTTTCAGAACTTTTTGTGAATATTCTATGGCATATTTTGTAAATAAAATAAATAAAAAGAAACAAAACAAAAATCAAATAAAAATTACAAATACAAAAATACATTGTATAAATACCATGTATATAAATGTATATATCTATTTATTTCACCCTTATATATATATAATAAAAATAAAATAAAAATATTCTTTTATTCCATATTTTATGATGTAAATAAATAAAATACAAAATAAGCATAAAAATAACAAATAAAAAAAAAATCAAAAATAAAAATCCATATAGTGTACATATACCTATATATAGAGCTACCCTATTTTTATTTCCAAAAATTAAATAAAAATCACCAAAAAATAGAAAAAAATAAAAGAAAAATATTTCATGTTTTGAGTTTTCTTTAATTCGGCCTATTTCTGCCCTAAAATAAATAAACAAAAATCAAGTACACGTGGCAGCGTCTGACTGGTCCACGGGGGAATGTTGACCCCGGTCAACTCCCCCGCGGACTCCTTCCTTTTCTGGAAGATGCGTGCCGCGCCTCCTTCGCCGATTTATCCACGCGTCTCCAGGCTGTCACCCACTCAACCCCCGTGCTCGGATTCTTCGCCAATCATCCATCATCCTCGCCGGACCTTCCGCCATCAAATCCACGCCTTCTATAGCTGTCGCCACTCAACCCTAATCGCCCCTGTCACCATTTATATCCCGACCTCCGCCGCCTCCGCGCCCCATCTTTGGCCCTTCTCCTCCTTCCCAGTGACCTCCATAGGCTTCGCGAGAGTGACAGCAAGCGTCTGCCCTTGTTGCAGTGAGGCGAGGAAGCGAATCCATTGATCCGGCGATTCTCGCCGTCCTTGCTCCGCCGCCGGCGTTGAGCATCGAGCTTCAGGCCTTGACGCCCTTCGAAGCTACGACCCGGAGTTAGCCACGCTCCAGCACAGTCTACTGCAGCCATCAGATAGTCGATTAGCTCTTCCATTTCTCCCAATTTCCGATTTCGCCCAAATCGCATCTCCGACGTGCTTCTCTGATTCCGACTATCCCGAGTACCCTTTCGATCATCGGAGCACCTTGTCATCTCCGCCATCTCCCCACGCACCTTCTACGCCCTTTCACTCAACCCAGATCGCACCGGATCTGGGAATCGAGCTCCCCCGCCGACCACCTTCGCCGGAGCTCGCCATCTCACCGCACCGATCACCTTCACGCCACCTAACCGGGTCGAGGCAATTTGCCCTCGACCCGTGAGTCTTCTGGTTTACTTTTCAGGTCGAATCGAGGGTGTCTGAAGCCCTTCGCCATCCAGCCAGGAGCTTCATCTCCGCCGACTTCGCCGGAGCTCTTCAGAGCTCGGCTACGTCATCGGAGACTACCACCCGCCACGGAGCTTCACCGCGGATCTTTTCCGACCTTCAGAGGGCTCACCGGAGGATCCTAGCGCACGCACGAGCCCGGCGAAGTTCGCCGGGGATCTGTTCTTCCAGGACCTCCAGCCGCCGTTGATTGCATCTCCTCGCTCCAGTTCAGATCTTGGCCGTCCATCCTTGGAGCTACCAGTACCGTCCGATCAGAGGAGGAGTGATCTGGAGCGCCCACCAGCCGCAGCCGTTCGATCTACACGTGGCGCGCATCCAACGCTTCATTAATAAAGGGGTAAATATCGTAGGCCCCCCTCGTAGTTTGTAGTTTCATTTTTAGTCCTGTCAGTTGTCGAGTCAGTTATTTATTTTCTGGGATATTTGCACTAAGGACCTCGTACTTATTTTATTTGCACTTATACCCCCGCCTGTTGTGAGCCACGTGCGTCGTCACGTGTTATTCTGGGTTATTTGCAATATATGCCTTGTAGTTCTGGATGTTATTCATTGAATAAAATGTTTTGTTTATTTGCATATATACCCCTGTGAACACTTTATATTCGCATGTGCGTTTTATTTTGGGATATTTGCATATAAGCCCCTGGACTTTTGATACGAGTTATCAATAGGTCCTTGGAACTTATTTTTATTACATTTAGGTCCTTGAGTGCCCCAGGCACGTGCTTGGCACGTGACTTCTTGGGTATTTTGCACCAGGACCCCAGAACTTTTGGGTATTTGCACATAGGTCCCTGTGCACAGTGCCCCACCTTTATTTTTGAATAAAATATCAAACGACCTCCAAATCCAATGAGATTTTGATACATGGCTCCTGCCACGGTGTAGGAATTTCTATGATTTTTGAGGATAATTTTGATTTCATTTATTATTTTTAAAAATTCAAAAACCCCTATTTTTGCCACTGTTTGACTTTAAAAATACCAAAAAAATATAAAAACATCTCCAAAAATTCTAAAAAAATCAGGTATTGTAGTTTGCTTGCTGTTTGATTTTCTAGCCAATTTTGGCTATTTTTCATCACCTAAAAACCTTAAAAATTGAAAAACCCCTAAAAACCCATAAAAATTATAATAATTAAATTAAAAATCCAAAAACAATAATTAGGGTGCCTAAATTTTCCTTATTCTTCATAGATTACAGGAAAATTACCTCCAAGGTTGATTGAAACTCTTAAATATTTTATTTTTGAGTTTCTAACCTTGCTGGACAGTACCTTGGTGTTTCTGCCTTGTTTGATTTTTAGTAAATAATTTACTCATTAGAAAAATCCCAAAAATTCACCAAAAACAGTAAAAAACATTTAAAACATAAAAACAAATTTTCTTGAATTTTTGCTTAATTTTTAATACTTTAAATAATTTGTTGAAGTGTCCCTAGTTTTGACTTTTCTTATTTTCTTTACATTTTGAAAACATAAAAAAAAAAAATTTCAAAAATCATTAAAAAAAACCACAAAAATATGTTCTCTGTGTTTTAGTTCAATTTGACTACATCGTAGGCCGCAAGGCCAATCTGTGCTCCTTGTGTTCGACCCTGGGAGCTATACCAGGTTAATCTTATAGCAGGACCACTTCTCTGTATTTTATTGATTTATCTTCATCTGTGGTTCATTTTTCTTGATTGACACATTCTGAGCGATTGAGGACAACGACATTGTGATTTATTTTCTACCTCAGTTGTTCGGGATTTCGTGACATCAGAATGGCGCCGTTGCCGGGGAGCACGGCTTTGTAGTCATTTTTTTTTCATATTGTCTCTCTTAATTATAACTGTTTTCTGACACTCTCTCTCTTTCTAATTTTTGTGCGAGGTACTGCGTGGAGAACTTGGAGTACACTTTTTGAGGACCCGCACGGGAAGAAGAGCAGGGAGAAGAAGAAGAATTTCATTTATTTGAGAGAACAATATTTTTGTAATAATTTAGGACTCAGACTTTGAACTGTGGACATTTGTAACTTAGCGGGTCTGTTTCGCCGAGCACCGGTGTGCTCGGGGGACCCATTCGGATTTTCGCGGCTTTTATCGTGGTTTTGATAGCTAGCTGCCTTTTCCGGTGTTTACGCGGTTTTTCTCGAGCCCCTAGATTTAGGAATTTTGATTGATTGTGACGTAAATTTTTAAGGCCCAACACCTAATAGAATATCTGTTCCTATAGAACGTAATTGGACCTTAATAAAATTCACTGAAAAAGTTAGTTTAATTGGATTTGAGACCACGTGCCGTGAGGAGTCACATACAACGCTGGCAGGACCCGTTGTGGCGGGCACCGAGTGACTCCCAAGATCGGACTCCGGACTCGATTCGATTAGCTAACTATTGTTCTTCACGATCAATAGAAGTTGCTTGTCTAAGGCCGGTTTTCCCGCTGCACCATTTAGGTAGTTTTATTTCTGTCTTTAAATTCTGCGCGGATCACTTGCATGTAGAGTGCTGGAGACAAGGTACGCATTTCTTTCTCTGCATGCATCATTGATTTTCTCGCGCATCGGCTTTTTCGTCTTCTCCCCCTGTGTTTGGCTTAATCATCAGGAGAATCGGAAAAATCGCTAAGCCGCTTGTTTTTATTTTTGAAAAAAAAAAAATTAAAAAGAAAAACAATAAAAATTGGGACTGGATAACACTATTGACCCTAAAAGACACTCACATTAAAAATTTGTCTTGGGGAGAGCAACCCCCTCATTGTTTGGTTTGATTGTGCGAGAGAGTGACCCGAACACTAGGTAAAGCCCTCCGGTGCTCATCTCGACTGATTACCGACTCTTCTGTGCGGGACAGTCGGTTGAGAGAGTATCGGGTATCCCAGCAGGTCACGTAATCGCTCTGATATCTTGTGTGTTCACCAAATAAAATTGACAAGATAAATTGACCGATCTTTCACGGTCTTCAGATTGTGTTGAGTTGGTGAACAAGGGGTTTGCTTTGCGATCATATTTTCTCCAGATCCCATCCGCCTTACTCGCCAGATCAAGATGATGGGTAGACGATCTCTTAGGCAGCCTCTGGCTGCACCGCTTTCAGGCGCGGCTACTTCATCATCTAGGTTGGCCCGCGAGAGTCAAGACCAATTCTCCGGGCCCGAGTACGATTCCACCCTGTTCCCCCTCGACCCCCTTTCTTTTCCTACTGAGAGACATGAGCCCGAGGAAAGACGAATTGATTTAACAGAACCTGAGTTGGGCTCATCTGATGTTGCAGACGTCACTATGGCCGGAGCCGGCAGTTCAGATGATCACTCCCGACAACCCGAACAGCATGTCGTATTTGACCAGGGAGCGATCAACTCCACCCTGATCGCATCATTAGAGACAGTTCAGCAGCAGTTACGCGATCAGGGGGCATTTATGATTGAGATGAGAAGGGAGTTGGAGCGACTCCGAAGAGAGCAAGACGAGCCGAGCGAGCCTGAGGACATTCCTGACGCTGATGCAGAGGCAGCAGCCGCAGCAGCAGCTGCCGCAGCGGCAGCCGCCGCCGGAGGAGGACCACCGAGAACGATGCGGGAGCTACACAACCCCGGATCTACACTGATGCATCATTGGGTGGTGGTACCTGCTATCGTGGGGGATTTCAAGTTCCCTCCGAACACCCTGCAGATGCTCCCTCATTTTCACGGGCTTGCCACTGAGGAACCCCATCTCCATCTCCAGGAGTTTTTGATGATCTGCAGTACTGTCCACGACCGTCATGTGGACCAAGATACGATTCGAATGATGGCCTTCCCTTTTTCACTGGCAGATAGAGCAGCCGCCTGGCTGAAACATCTAGGGAAGTTTGTTTACACCTGGGATCAGCTCCGCACCGAGTACTTGAACAAGTACTATCCACTCGGGCGGACGAATGCAGCGAGGGCCCTGATCAACAACTTCTCCATGCTCCCTAATGAGCAATTTCACGAAGCATGGGAGAGGTTCAGAGAGCTTCTGGATAGATGCCCACACCACGACATCTCGAAGCCGAACCTAGTTCAGAGCTTCTTTAGTGGGATGACACCAGAGCTTCAGGGTCTGGTGAATGCTTCTTGCGGCGGGTCCTACTTTGCCAAGGACCACAACCAAGTCTGGGCCATCTACGAGGAGATGGCAGAAAATTACATGGTGATGTCCCAGACTCGGTTGTACACTCAGAGATCTCAGCAGCCGCCAGGACCCGTGCAGTATCAGCGGATAGCACGGGTTGATGCAGGTCCATCCAGTTCGTCCACAGTTGCGGCCACACAGGCAGAGTCGGCCACTGCGGACATGGGGATTATCAGCGAGAAGTTGGACCGCATGGAAATAATAGAGAAGAAGCAGTGCCAGGGCATAACTCAGATGGAGCAAATGGCACAAACTCTGAGCGACATGAAGACCCAGCTCTTGTGTCTTCAGGAGGCACAGACGGCTCCTCAGCCCCGTCTTCTGTCGCGAGGCGATTCCGGCGGCAGCCGCAGCTCGTCCCAGCGCTCCAGCTCCTTGCAGCAGCCTAGACAAGTTCACCTTGTACAGGCGGAGCCGTACCAGCAGCAGCAGCCCTCTTACCAGTCACCACCATCTCCAGACTTACAGATGGTGGTATATCAGCCGGATCAGCCTCTGGCAGCACTGCCACCAGACCCCTTTGATGTTGAGCCGTTGATGGATGTCAACGGGATTTGGTATGACCGTCCTCAACCTGGAATCCGACGAGACCATCCCGGATTCAGGTGGGGGAATGGGGGTAACCAGTCCCAACAGCAGCCAGCCGGTCAGGGAGGGCAGTACTCCCAGCAGAGAGATCACCAGCAGCCCCCTGCATATCAGCCACATCAGCCATCATCCTTCGTACCTCGTCCCTACCAGCAGCAGGGACAGAATTGGAGACGTGAGCAGCAAGCTCACCAGCAGCAGCATCCTTCCTCTTACCCCTCTCAGCCACAGCAGCAGCAGGTCCAGCAGCCTCATTACCAGAGAGGCAACCCGTCGGGTTCCCACGAGAGCCCCGCCATGGATGATCTAGCCCGCCTCTTCACAGAGCAGCAGGCTACATTTAGACGGGAGATGGACGAGTTCCGCCAGGAGATGCGGGACCTGATGAGAGGGAAGGCCGCCATCCCTGCACAGATCGAGCCGAATCCGAATAGCTTGAAGAGGAAATCTGAGCAGGTAGTTCACACTGAATTTGCCACTCCTAGTGACCCATTTGATGATACATCTTCGGATTTATTTGATGCTGATTTTGTCACACTTAGGAGCGGTAGAAAACCAGCAGGCAGCGCCTCATCTGAGCGACAACACGAGGATTTATCCAGAGCGCCAGATGAGGAGGAGGAGAGCGGTACTGAAGCCGCACATCATGATGACGGTGGTACTGATGCCACCCGAGATGCTGATTCCACCGGCGGTACTGAGGCCGCCGCTTCACCATATAGAGGAGGTGGTACTGATACCACCAGCAGAGCCGAGCCAGCCCGCGGTACTGAGACCGCAAGACGTCTAGTTGTAGAGCCAGCTAGAGGTGGTATTGAGGCCACCAATATTCATTCTGATAGAAATGTTGTCTTTCCTCACATGAATGTATCTCAGAACTCTAATTTGAATAAAGGAAAAGGTTTAGTTTCTTCTGATCCCACAGTGGTGAATGATGTTTGTGAGGATCCGGTCATCGAACCGTCTAGGCCTATTCCTAGTCCTTCATCTGAGAAGGACCCTGTGATCCCCTTCCCTAGAGCCCTTGAGTTGGGGAAGGGGAAGAAAAAAGAAAAAGATCCAAAAAAGATAGAGCAGGAGGAGTTCAGCCAGAGCATGATAGACCGATTTCACATCCAGCTGACCCTCAATGAGGCTTTGCAACACATCCCTCTTCTTCAGCGATCCTTGAGAGATAAGACCACAGTCAGAAGGACGAAGAGGAACAAGACCGCAGAAATTCATGTGTTGACCAAAGCCACGTGTTACGCGATCCAGAACCATCTGCCGACTAAGAGGCCAGATTTAGGGGCCCCGTATGTCAGATGTAAGATTAGTGAGCAGAGGTTCAACCGTACTCTATTAGATAGCGGATCGTCGATCAACCTTCTTCCGGCAGCCCTTCTCGACCACTTAGAGTTGGGCACTCTTAGACAGAGCAGGACATACCTTCAGTTTGCTGATCGGTCTGTCAAGAGGCCAAAGGGGTTGTTGCGAGACGTTGTCGTCACGATTCAGGGTTTGCAATTCCCCGTGGACTTCGTAGTGCTGGACATGGAGACCCCTGACTCGTTGACCGATTCCCCCATTATCCTCGGTCGCCCGTTCTTGGCCACAGCCAAAGCGGTGACTGACCATGACAGTGGGAAGGTATTCTTTCGCGTCCAGGGCGAGAGTATACAAATAGAGACGGTTAAGGACCACAGAACCAGAGATAGATCCCGCTCACATGGCAGTACAGATTCAGAGCAGCTGACAGACGCAGAGCCAGACATCCACCAGGACTGTGATTTTGTGATCACAGATGATGAGGCAATTTGGGCAGATCCTGCGGCACAGACCATCCTCTCATATTCAGATACAGCTGATGCAGAGATGATAGCAGAGGATAGTCTGGAGAGCACAGCCCTGGTTCAGGATACTATTGAGTCAGCAGAGTCGGACCTTGATCGCGACACGATTTCCAGTGATGGTGGTACTGAAGCCACCCTGCTCTACGGTGGTACTGATGCCACCGAGTCTGATATAGATCCCTCGGATTCAGAGTCTGATTGGGCAGATTGTGATGATCAGATGCCAGATCTGGATCCACCTGAGCCTATAGATGAGGAGGAGGTAGAGGCAGAGCAGAACAGAGACAATGTAGAGGACCCGCCTTCTCCAGATCCAGTTTGTGAGAGTTCGTTATCATTTTCCCAGGCAAATTTGGCAGAATTGTCTGCATACACACATCTTCTTCAGAAGCCAGATTTGCCAGCACCCAGCTGTCCAGAGCTAAAGCCGCTCCCTACTTCGCTGAAGTATCGATTCCTTGCGGGAGAGTCTGAGATGTACCCAGTCATCATCTCTGCCGATCTGACTGGAGAACAAGAATCCCGTCTAATGGAGGTTCTTGAAAAGAACCGCAAGGCAATTGGATGGAGCGTAGCAGATCTCCATGGGATTAGTCCCTCGTTGTGCTCCCACCATATCTATCTCGAGGAAGGGGCAAAGCCGTCGCGTGAGTTCCAGCGGCGACTGAACCCCAACCTAAGAGAGGTTGTTATGAAGGAAATATCAAAATGGTGGAGTGCAGATTTTATTTATCCCATTTCCGACTCCAAGTGGGTTAGCCCCTTGCATGTGGTGCCCAAGAAGACGGGCATCACGACTGTGATCAGTGAGTCGGGAGAGGAGATTGCTACACGAGTACCCACCTCTTGGCGGGTCTGTGTTGACTACAGGAGACTCAACCAGGCCACCAAGAAGGACCATTTCCCCCTGCCTTTTATTGACCAGATCATAGAGAGACTGGCAGGAAAGAGCCATTATTGCTTCCTAGATGGGTACTCAGGCTACAACCAGGTGGCCATCGCTCCTGAGGATCAGGAGAAGACCACCTTTACCTGTCCTTTCGGTACATACGCTTTTCGACGCATGCCATTTGGGCTATGTAACGCCCCTGCGACTTTTCAGAGATGCATGCTGTCAATATTTTCGGACATGGTAGGGGAGTGTTTAGAGGTCTTCATGGACGACTTCTCGGTTTACGGCGACGGATTCGATTCCTGTCTTGACTGCCTAGACCGAGTGCTTCAGCGATGTATTGCTACCCGGTTGGTTCTATCTTGGGAGAAGAGTCACTTCATGGTGACTCAAGGGACGGTGCTTGGCCACATCATCTCCAACAGAGGCATGGAGGTTGATCCGGCCAAGGTCGATGTCATTAGAAAACTCACACCGCCGTCCAATTTGAAGCAGCTACGGTCATTTCTAGGGCACGTTGGTTTTTACAGGAGATTCATTCATGATTTCAGCAAGATTGCCCGACCGTTGACTGATCTCTTGACGAAAGACACCGAGTTCCTTGTTGATGACAAGTGTCTTTCGTCCTTTGAGACTCTCCAGCAGTGTGTTATTGAGGCTCCTGTCCTTCAGCCACCCGATTGGTCTCTCCCATTCGAGATCATGACGGACGCCTCTGATTTTGCCGTAGGGGCCGTGCTAGGACAGAGGAGGGATGGAGTGCCATTTGCCATACACTATGCTAGCCGCACATTGGATTCCGCCCAGCGGAATTACACGGTCACAGAGAAGGAAATGCTAGCAGTAGTGTTTGCCCTAGATAAGTTCAGATCGTATATCATTGGATCTAGAGTGACTTTGTATACCGACCACACCGCCATCAGGTACCTCATGTCAAAGAAGGATGCCAAGGCCAGACTTACTAGATGGATCCTTCTACTCCAGGAGTTCGACATTGAGATCAAGGATAAGCCTGGAGTCAAGAATGTGGTGGCGGATCATCTTTCCCGACTAGAGCAGCCTGAGGATTCTGAGCAGATTGATCCCATTTGTGATACCTTCCCAGATGAGGCGATCCTTGCTATCGCCTCACTCCCGTGGTATGCCGATATTGTGAACTTTCTCGTTGCTGGGAAAGTCCCACAAGATTGGCCCAGGCAGAAGCTTGAGACCTTCTTTGCGAAGGCCAAGTCCTACCACTGGGAGGATCCCATCCTTTACCACGAAGGAGGGGATAGCATCTGGCGTCGGTGTATTCCTCAGGAGGAGCATCATAGTGTCCTCACTTACTGCCACAAGCTTGAGGCAGGAGGACATCATTCTGGGAGGAGAACGGCACAGAAAGTGCTCCAATCCGGCTTGTGGTGGCCTACACTCTTCAAGGACTCTGATGAGTTCGTGAAGAGATGTACTGACTGTCAGAGGATGGGCACTTGTGGACAACGTGATATGATGCCGATGCAGCCCATTCATTTCTGTGAGGTTTTTGACGCATGGGGCATCGATTTCATGGGTCCATTCCCTAAGAGTCAGGGATTTGAGTACATTCTGTTGGCCGTCGATTATGTTAGTCGTTGGGTTGAGGCTATCCCCGCCCGAGCCGCAGATGCAAAGACAGTTTGCAGATTTTTGAAGAAGCACATCATCATGCGGTTCGGGGTTCCACGAGTTCTGATTTCTGATGGGGGATCTCATTTTGTCAACGACCAGGTGAAGGCACTTGCTAGCGAGTTCAGTATAGACCATCGTGTTGCCACACCATACCATCCACAGACGAATGGTCTAGCTGAAGTGTCGAATAGGGAGATCAAGAATATTTTGCAGAAAGTCGTCCGCCCTGACCGAAAGAATTGGTCACAGCTTTTGGACTCGGTCTTGTGGGCATATCGGACGTCTTTCAAGACTCCATTGGGTACATCTCCCTTTCGCCTCGTTTATGGCAAGCCATGCCATCTACCTGTCGAGCTGAGGCACAAGTCACTTTGGGCAGTCACAGATATTCTTATGGATCCAGATGGTATAGGAGACCAGAGGAGGGCAGAGTTAGCCGCCTTGGAAGAGCTTAGAGATACAGCTTTCTCAAACAGCCTACATTATAAGGAGAAAGTCAAAGAGTGGCATGATTCTCATATCAGCCACAAACATTTCGAGATTGGACAGAAAGTATGGTAGTTTGATGCAAGGCTACGATTATTTCCAGGGAAGCTACAGAGCAAATGGAAAGGACCCTATTTGGTCAGAAAGGTACACGATAACGGTAGCATTGATATATCCGAGTTATCTTCTGAGAGTACCTTCCGAGTGAACGGCCAGCGGCTCAAACCATTTCTAGATCATGAGCCGCGGGACGTTATTATTGCCGCTATTCACTTTGCGTGAGATGTGGTCTTTTGACTCACATCTTTTGCATCTCACGCCTGATTTTCACTGTTCTTCCACCTGTATAGATCCAATTGTCCATATCAATCCATTCTTTAGTCCCACATCCCGTCTCTCATCTTATGATTATGCTATACTTAGGGTGTACTTTACCCTAAGTATAGGGGGGATGTCGGACCTGCGAGTATTCTTTTCATTCTTTCTGCTCCTGTTTTTGCTGCCTATACTTAGGGATATTTCACCCTAAGTATAGGGGGGGCAGATTCTGTATATTCTTCTTCACTCGGCTTTCCCTTCATGCACAGCTTTCTATACTTAGGATTAGTTAATCCTAAGTATAGGGGGAGACCACCGAGTTCCTTTCATTTTATTCTTTTATTCATTCCTGTACTTAGCCATTACTTTTCACTTCCCTTTTACTAAGCACGAGTTATGTCTTCTTCATCGCTCTTGATAACTCTGAGGACATCATTCGAGCTAAGTATAGGGGGGGTGTGTATATATTTCATATATACTTTAGCCATAACTCGTACTTTGTGTGAGTGTGTTAATAAATAAAATGGCTAAAAATCACAAAAATTAAAAATTTTTCATGAACATAAACCTCTTTTATTCTTGCACATACATAGCTAGTGTACAAAGTATTTTTGTAAAAATGATTTCAAAAATCTTTTGTGTAAAGCTTGTGTAAATATTTTGTATCAAAATTATGTATATAGTACAAAATTTTTTCAAAATGTTTTGAAAATCAAAAGTTTGCAAAAATCTTGTGTAAATGTGTGTAAATATCATTTTGCAAAACTTGCACCTCATGCATCATTCATGATTTCAAAACATTTTTCAAAAATTTTTGTATGATTGTAAAATATTTGTAAATAGCATCTTTTGTACATATATGTATATAGTTTTTCCTGGATGAGAGTTGACATTTAAACTAAGCCTGAAATTAAATTGAGAAATGGAGCTTGAATAAGATCTTAATCCACTTAACTTCAAGAGGAACCTTATAGGACTTAGGGTTAAGGCTTTTCAGGTCCATAAGGACTTAATTCTTTGAGTCCACTAGGCTATGAGCATATGTCATCTTGATGAGCCTAAGTAGAGCACTTAACAACACACGCATGACTCTCAGAGACAATGGCTTAACTTGCACCTGCACTTTACACATGGCTCTCCACGGATGAGGTGGTGAGGAGGCAGTTTCCTTTGGCTTGGGGTAGCATATGAGGGTAGTACTTCTAGGCGGAACCTCTCTTCTTCTTATAGTGAAGGAAGTGCACCTCAACTTGGTCTAGTGGTGTTGAAAGCTAAAGACAGAAGCTGTGGGTTGCAATAAAGCTTCAAAAGAGGGATAGTCTACTGGCTCAAGGAGAAAGTTCTTATATGCTGCACCATGTAGATATGTTGTACAGAAGTCCTTGAAAAAAAAAATGCAAAAAGAACTCCAAAAAAGTGGTGGGTCGGATTGAAAATTTAATAACCCCACCGGAGTGAAAAGCAAAAGCTTATGGTATCATGTTACATCTCATGAAGCTTGCAGCGGGAGACTTAGCTACACTGGCTAAGCTTCCAAAACTCTATACTTCTACCCCCTCTTCTTGAGCCGGTTGCACTTGAACTTAGAAGGGAATACCCCGCTTCTCGAGGAAAGAGTTGCTAGACTGAGGCATTAGAGTTACCAGGTTGAGGGAGGTTGTTTCTTTGTTACTTCTGAGGTGGGGAGCCACATATCACTTACACTGCATGGAAAGATTCATGGTCATTAGAGTTTGTGTATGTAGACTTGTTCTGATCTGGTTTATTGAGGAGTCTTGTCCATAGACTGGTGGAACTTAGAGGCTGTTGAGTTTTAGGCTTAAGTCCAAATAAGGTTCCGACACATTAATAATCCAAAGATCTGATCAAGCTCCATATTTCAATTTAATGAAGGAAAATTTAATAAGTCAACCTTGATCCATGTACATCCTCTTTTTCTTTTTCTTTTTCTTTCTTTTTCACTTCTTTTTCAAATAAGTGTTTGCTAAGGGACTAGCAAAGTTAAAGCATAGGGGGTGATGAATACCCATTCATCACTCTTTATTCTATTATTTTAGCTACAAAAACCTTTGCAAATACATGTAGATATGTGTAAATACAAATAATTACCAAAAGCATGCATTGTGTAAAAACCTATAATTAGCATGTTTTTGTGCAAAAATAAAAAGAATAAAGAGCAAAAAGAAAAAAAGAGGGAAATATTTAGAATAAATATTGAGCAACCTAACCCAAGGGAGGGCTCAGCATGGGCCTGACCGCATAAAAGCCAAAGTAGAGGGAGATAGGAGCTCATGTGTATATACTTCTGTAAATACAATAAATTATATTTTCCTCACCCAAAAATATGTTGTAAGTGTTTGTATATATCTTATTAAAAACAAAATACAAATAAAAAAATCAAAAATTCAAAAAAATATACCTTCACCATGTGCATAGACCATCACCCATGTATTTATTTAACCCTATAAATAAATGAAATTATTTTCAGAACTTTTTGTGAATATTCTATGGCATATTTTGTAAATAAAATAAATAAAAAGAAACAAAACAAAAATCAAATAAAAATTACAAATACAAAAATACATTGTATAAATACCATGTATATAAATGTATATATCTATTTATTTCACCCTTATATATATATAATAAAAATAAAATAAAAATATTCTTTTATTCCATATTTTATGATGTAAATAAATAAAATACAAAATAAGCATAAAAATAACAAATAAAAAAAAAATCAAAAATAAAAATCCATATAGTGTACATATACCTATATATAGAGCTACCCTATTTTTATTTCCAAAAATTAAATAAAAATCACCAAAAAATAGAAAAAAATAAAAGAAAAATATTTCATGTTTTGAGTTTTCTTTAATTCGGCCTATTTCTGCCCTAAAATAAATAAACAAAAATCAAGTACACGTGGCAGCGTCTGACTGGTCCACGGGGGAATGTTGACCCCGGTCAACTCCCCCGCGGACTCCTTCCTTTTCTGGAAGATGCGTGCCGCGCCTCCTTCGCCGATTTATCCACGCGTCTCCAGGCTGTCACCCACTCAACCCCCGTGCTCGGATTCTTCGCCAATCATCCATCATCCTCGCCGGACCTTCCGCCATCAAATCCACGCCTTCTATAGCTGTCGCCACTCAACCCTAATCGCCCCTGTCACCATTTATATCCCGACCTCCGCCGCCTCCGCGCCCCATCTTTGGCCCTTCTCCTCCTTCCCAGTGACCTCCATAGGCTTCGCGAGAGTGACAGCAAGCGTCTGCCCTTGTTGCAGTGAGGCGAGGAAGCGAATCCATTGATCCGGCGATTCTCGCCGTCCTTGCTCCGCCGCCGGCGTTGAGCATCGAGCTTCAGGCCTTGACGCCCTTCGAAGCTACGACCCGGAGTTAGCCACGCTCCAGCACAGTCTACTGCAGCCATCAGGTAGTCGATTAGCTCTTCCATTTCTCCCAATTTCCGATTTCGCCCAAATCGCATCTCCGACGTGCTTCTCTGATTCCGACTATCCCGAGTACCCTTTCGATCATCGGAGCACCTTGTCATCTCCGCCATCTCCCCACGCACCTTCTACGCCCTTTCACTCAACCCAGATCGCACCGGATCTGGGAATCGAGCTCCCCCGCCGACCACCTTCGCCGGAGCTCGCCATCTCACCGCACCGATCACCTTCACGCCACCTAACCGGGTCGAGGCAATTTGCCCTCGACCCGTGAGTCTTCTGGTTTACTTTTCAGGTCGAATCGAGGGTGTCTGAAGCCCTTCGCTATCCAGCCAGGAGCTTCATCTCCGCCGACTTCGCCGGAGCTCTTCAGAGCTCGGCTAGGTCATCGGAGACTACCACCCGCCACGGAGCTTCACCGCGGATCTTTTCCGACCTTCAGAGGGCTCACCGGAGGATCCTAGCGCACGCACGAGCCCGGCGAAGTTCGCCGGGGATCTGTTCTTCCAGGACCTCCAGCCGCCGTTGATTGCATCTCCTCGCTCCAGTTCAGATCTTGGCCGTCCATCCTTGGAGCTACCAGTACCGTCCGATCAGAGGAGGAGTGATCTGGAGCGCCCACCAGCCGCAGTCGTTCGATCTACACGTGGCGCGCATCCAACGCTTCATTAATAAAGGGGTAAATATCGTAGGCCCCCCTCGTAGTTTGTAGTTTCATTTTTAGTCCTGTAAGTTGTCGAGTCAGTTATTTATTTTCTGGGATATTTGCACTAAGGACCTCGTACTTATTTTATTTGCACTTATACCCCCGCCTGTTGTGAGCCACGTGCGTCGTCACGTGTTATTCTGGGTTATTTGCAATATATGCCCTGTAGTTCTGGATGTTATTCATTGAATAAAATGTTTTGTTTATTTGCATATATACCCCTGTGAACACTTTATATTCGCATGTGCGTTTTATTTTGGGATATTTGCATATAAGCCCCTGGACTTTTGATACGAGTTATCAATAGGTCCTTGGAACTTATTTTTATTACATTTAGGTCCTTGAGTGCCCCAGGCACGTGCTTGGCACGTGACTTCTTGGGTATTTTGCACCAGGACCCCAGAACTTTTGGGTATTTGCACATAGGTCCCTGTGCACAGTGCCCCACCTTTATTTTTGAATAAAATATCAAACGACCTCCAAATCCAATGAGATTTTGACACATGGCTCCTGCCATGGTGTAGGAATTTCTATGATTTTTGAGGACAATTTTGATTTCATTTATTATTTTTAAAATTCAAAAACCCCTATTTTTGCCACTGTTTGACTTTAAAAATACCAAAAAAATATAAAAACATCTCCAAAAATTCTAAAAAAATCAGGTATTGTAGTTTGCTTGCTGTTTGATTTTCTAGCCAATTTTGGCTATTTTTCATCACCTAAAAACCTTAAAAATTGAAAAACCCCTAAAAACCCATAAAAATTATAATAATTAAATTAAAAATCCAAAACAATAATTAGGGTGCCTAAATTTTCCTTATTCTTCATAGATTACAGGAAAATTACCTCCAAGGTTGATTGAAACTCTTAAATATTTTATTTTTGAGTTTCTAACCTTGCTGGACAGTACCTTGGTGTTTCTGCCTTGTTTGATTTTTAGTAAATAATTTACTCATTAGAAAAATCCCAAAAATTCACCAAAAACAGTAAAAAAACATTTAAAACATAAAAACAAATTTTCTTGAATTTTTGCTTAATTTTAATACTTTAAATAATTTGTTGAAGTGTCCCTAGTTTTGACTTTTCTTATTTTGAAAACATAAAAAAAAAATTTCAAAAATCATTAAAAAAACCACAAAAATATGTTCTCTGTGTTTTAGTTCAATTTGACTACATCGTAGGCCGCAAGGCCAATCTGTGCTCCTTGTGTTCGACCCTGGGAGCTATACCAGGTTAATCTTATAGCAGGACCACTTCTCTGTATTTTATTGATTTATCTTCATCTGTGGTTCATTTTTCTTGATTTGCACATTCTGAGCGATTGAGGACAACGACATTGTGATTTATTTTCTACCTCAGTTGTTCGGGATTTCGTGCCATCAGTACCGCTCTCCTCCTCCTCCTGTGGCGCCTCGGGGTGGTGCTCAGATGAGGCGCCGCCGCCTGCTGGGGTCCTACCGCTCCTAAGTGTGACAAAATCAGCATCAAATAAATCCGAAGATGTATCATCAAATGGGTCACTAGGAGTGGCTGACTCAGTAGGTACTACCTGCTCAGACTTCCTCTTGAGGCTGTTCGGATTGGGCTCTATCTGGGCTGGTATGGCGGCCTTCCCTCTCACCAGGTCCCGCATCTCCTGGCGGAACTCGTCCATCTCCCGTCTGAATGTGGCCTGCTGGTCCGTGAGGAGGCGGGCGATGTCATCCAAAGCGGGGCTCTCGTGGGAGCCCGACGGGTGGCCTCTCTGTGGGTGAGGCTGCTGAAACTGCTGTGGGTGAGAGGGGTAGGATGGAGGCTACTGCTGGTGCTGGTATCCCTGGTGAGCCTGCTGCTCACGTCTCCAATACTGTCCCTGCTGCTCATAGGGACGCGGACCGTAAGATGACTGCTGCTGGTAGACTGGGGGCTGCTGCTGCGGCTGGTGATGGTCTCTCGGATGGGAGTACTGCCCTCCCTGTCCTGACGGATGCTGCTGGGGCTGGGCACCACCACTCCCCCACCTGAATCCGGGATGGTCTCGTCGGATTCCAGGCTGGGGACGGTCGTACCAGATCCCGTTGACATCCATCAACGGCTCTGCATCCAAGGGGGCTGGCGGGAGTACTACCAGAGGCTGGTCTGGCTGGTAAACCACCATCTGCATCTCTGGAGATGGTGGAGACTGGTAGGTGGGCTGCGGCTGCTGGTACGGCTCCGCCTGTACAAGGTGAAACTGTCTAGGCTGCACTGGAGTGCTGGAGCGCTGGGACGAGCTGCTGCTGCTGCCGGCGTCGCCTCGCGACTGAAGACGGGGCTGAGAAGCCGTCTGTGTCTCCTGGAGACACATGAGCTGTGTCTTCAGGTCGCTCAAGACCTGTGCCATCTGATCCATCTGTGCTATGCTCTGGCACTGCTTCTTCTCTATCAGCTCCATGCGGTCCAACTTCTCGCTGATAATACCCATATCCGCAGCTGACGACTCTAACTGTGCTGCTGCTGTGGCTGCGGACGAACTGGAAGGACTTGCATCTACCCGTGCTATCCTCTGGTACTGCACAGGTCCTGGCTGATGTGGCTGGGTCTTCTGGGTGTAGAGCCGGGTCTGGGACATGACCATGTAGTTCTCTGCCATCTCCTCAAAAATAGCCCAGACCTGGTCGTGGTCCTTGGCGAAGTAGGACCCGCCACAAGAAGCATTCACCAGGCCCTGTAGCTCTGGTGACAGTCCGCTGAAGAAGCTCTGAACTAGGTTCGGCTTCGTGATATCATGGTGCGGGCATCTGTCCAGGAGCTCTCTGAACCTCTCCCAAGCCTCGTGAAACTGCTCATTGGGGAACATGGAGAAGTTGCTGATCAGGGCCCTCGCTGCGTTCGTCCGCCCGAGTGGATAGTACTTGTTCAAGTACTCGGTGCGGAGCTGCTCCCAGGTGTAGACAAATCTCCCCAAATGCTTCAGCCAGGTGGCTGCTCTATCTGCTAGTGAGAAGGGGAAAGCGATCATCCTGATCGTGTCCTGGTCCACATGCCTGTCGTGGACAGTACTGCAAATCATAAGAAACTCCTGGAGGTGGAGGTGGGGCTCCTCTGTAGCAAGTCCGTGGAACCGAGGAAGCATCTGCAAGGTGTTCGGGGGGAACTTGAAGTCCCCCACGATGGCTGGAACCACAACCCAATGGTGCATCAAAGTGGATCCGGGGTTGTGCAACTCCCGCATCGGTCTAGGTGGTCCTGCTCCTCCTGCGGCTGCTGCCGCTGCGGCGGCGGCCGCGGCTGCTGCTGCTGCGGCTCGTGCCTGTGCATCTGCATTCGGGATTCTCCTCGGGCTCGCTCTGCTGGTCTCTCTCTGCTCTGAGCCTCTCCAACTCACACCTCATCTCCATCATGAAAGCTCCCTGATCGCGGAGCTGCTGCTGAACTGTATCGAGCGATGCGATCAGGGTGGAGTTGATCGCTCCCTGGTCTAGTACTATATGCTCTGGTCTGCGGGAGTGATCATCAGAACTGCCTGCGCCTGCCATCTCGACGTCTGCAAAACCAAATGAGCCCAACTCAGGTGCCGTCAAATGAATCAGTCTTTCCTCGGGCTCATGTCTCTCGGGAAGGTCAGAAAGGGGATCGAGGGGGAACAGGGTGGAGTCGTACTCGGGCTCGGAGAGCTGGTCTGAGATCTCGCGAGCCAACCTAGATGATGAGGTAGACGCGCCCGAAAGCGGTGCAGCCAAAGGCTGCCTAAGAGATCGTCTACCCATCATCTTGATCTGGCGAGTAGGGCGGATGAGATCTGGAAAAACTATGATCTGAAAACAAACCCCCGGTTCACCAACGCAACGCGAGCTGAAGACCATGAAAGTTCGGTCAAATTATCTTGTCGATTTTATTTTGGTGAACACACAAATATCAGAGCGCTTACGTGACCTGTTGGGATATCCGCTGCTAACCCCAACCGACTGGCCCGCACGGAAGAGTCGGTAGTCAGTCGAGTTTAGCAACGGGGGCTCTACCTAGTGTGCGGGGTCACTCTCTCGCGCATACGAACCAAGCAATGAGGGGGTTGCTCTCCCCAAGACAGAATTTTTAGGGTGAGCGAGTTTTAAGGTCAATAGTCTTAGCAGTCCCAATTTTATGGTTACACTTTTTAGGTATTTTTCAAATCAAACAAAAACGCCTAACGAATTTTTCGGTTCTCCTGGTTATTAAGTCAAAAACAGGGGGGAGAAGTCGAAAAAGCCGATGCACGAGAAATCAATGATGCATGCAAAGTCAGAAACGCGTACCTGCCTCCAGCTCTCTACATGCAAAGTGATCCGCGCATAAAATAAAGATAGAAATGTAAACTAAGCTATATGATGCAACGGTGAAAGCCGAGTCCTAGACGAGCAACTTCTAGCGAAGAACCGTCTAACCGGTCACCGACCTCCAAGCCAAAGGGTCCGGTCTTGGCTCGTCCCTCCCCTGCCCGACAAATCGGGGGTAGGAGTAAGCGCTTTACAGGACGAGCTACGGCACGTAGGCTACGGAGGCTAGCGAGTCGGTTATTTTTATTATTGATTTTAAGTAGGTCCAATACGGTCTATAGGAACAGATAAGCCTTAGGGTGTGTGGATCCTACTCAACTACGGCACAGTCACCAGAAAGTCCTAAGTCTAGGGGCTCGAACAAAAACTGCGAAAAATCCGGAAAATGACAGAAAGAAAGAGAAAATAAAACCGCGATGAAAAGCCGCGAAAAAGCCGCAGGTCCTAATGGGTCCCCCGAGCACGCCGGTGCTCGGCGAAACAGACCCGCTACGGTCTAAGTGTCCACAAAGAGTCCAAAAGTTCAAGTCCCTGTATTATTACAATAATAATGAATAAATGAAAGAAAACTACCCTAATACCTCACCCACTCACTCTCTCTCTCTCGCTCTCTCATGCGGCTTCGTAGAGAAAGGAGCCGCCTCCGAACTCCGCGGCTGCACCGGCTCCTCGAAAGTCGCCTCCGCGGTCCTCGGGCCCTCGCAAGAAAGACAGAAGAGTGGTCAGACCAATAAACAATAATCAAATAATGAATGAAAATAAAAGCAAGGGTATATGTGCAAAAATGGAAATAAAATAAACACTCAATAGAAAACAAAAATAAAAATAAAAGAAAATCAAAATAAAACAAAAATAAAACAAAAAGAAACTAAATACAAAAACCGCAAAAAGCCGCGAGCTCCGAAGAGCCGCGAAAAGCCGCGAAAATAAAAACGAAAATAAAAACAAAAATACTACTAAGCCGTGCTCCCCGGCAACGGCGCCATTCTGCTGAGCGACCCGAGCGAACGAGGTAAAGGTACAAAATAGGTCGTTGCGACCTCTATCACTCAGAGTCACTCAATCAAGAAAAATCAACCACTCAAACAGATAAAACTAATCAAGCACGAAAGCGAGCGGTCTAGCTATGGGATTAACCTGGTATAGCTCCCAGGGTCGAACACAAGGAGCACGGGTTGGCCTAGGGCCTACGAAGTAGTAAAAAGAAAATAAAAGGAAAAGCAAGGATTTTTAATGGTTTTTAATAATTTTTATATTTTTTTGGATTTTTGAATTATAAAGAAAATAAAAGAAAGTAAAATCAAGCCAACTTAAGCAATTTATTTAACACACCAAAAATCAAGCAAAAATTAAAGAAAAATTGTTTTTATGTTTTTTAGGTTTTTAAGTGTTTTTGGTGAATTTTTGGTATTTTTCTAATGTATATTTTATTTTATAAAAATCAAACAGTGCTCAAAGGCCTAGGTACTGTCCAGCAAGGCTTGAAACCCAAAAATAAAATATTTATGGATCTCAACAAGCCCTGGAGGTAATTTTCCTGTAATCTAGAAAGAATAAGGAAAATTTGGGCACCTAAATTATTGTTTTTGGATTTTTATATTATTTATTATAATTTTTATGAGTTTTTAGGGGTTTTTAGATTTTTAGGGTTTTTAAGCAATGAAAAATAGCCAAAATTGGCTAGAAAATCAAACAACAAACAAGAAACAGTAACTAATTTTTTTAGAATTTTTGGGGGTGATTTTATATTTTTTTGGTATTTTTAAACCTAAACAGTAGCTAAAAAGGATGTTTTTGAATTTTTAAAAATACTAAATGAAATCAAAAATGTCCTCAAAAATTCTCAAACATCCAACAACATGGCAGGAGCCATGTGTCAAATTTTCATCGAATTTGGAGGTGGTTTGATATTTATTCAAAAATCAAAGAGGGGGCACAGTGCACATGGACGTAAGTGCAAATACCCAAAGCTCTGGGGGCCAAGGTGCAAAAATCCCAGCTAAACACGCGCGTGGCGCGTGCCTGGGGCACTCAGGGGCCTTTTGGTAATAAAAACCAAGTTCCTGGACCTTTTGGTAACTCGTACCAAAAGTCCAGGGGCTTGGATGCAAAAATCCCACTAAAATCCGCACATGCGTGAATAAAAGGGCTCACAGGGGCATAAATGCAATTACCAAAAAGTTATCATTCATTAACAAACCCAACAGAACCACAGGATAAAAGATGTAAATAGCCCAGTCAAGGCACGTGGCGAAGCACGTGAGATCACATACACAGGGGCATAAAAGCAAATACAAACAATCACATGGTCCACAGTGCAATTTACCCTACGTAAATAAAGTAACTAAAATATTTACAGGACTAAGACTAAAAGGACAAACTAAGAGGGGGCCCTAAGTAATTTACCCCTTTATTCGTCGACGGCTGGATGCGCGCCACGTGGAAGATCGGGCGGTCCTGGATGGCTGGCGCTCCTCTTCGTCTGCCCTTGAGCCGGATCGACGGTGCAGGAGAGGACACGTGGGAGATCGAGCGGCCTCAGGTGCTGATGGTTCCTCTCTCTGCTGCTAACGGTCCTGATCACGCCTCGAATCAATCAACGACTGCTGCTCCTCGAAGAACGGACGATCAAGATTAAAACTGGGAGCGGAGGCTGATCGGACGGTGCTGAAGGATGGTGGAAGAACACTCAGCCGGCGAGCTTCGCCGGCCTCATGCGTGAGCTGTAGACCTCCTCAGCTGCTCCTGATGATCGGAGAAGATCCGCGGTGATGCCCCGCGGCTGGTGATAGCCTCACCCGAGCCCTGGAGGGGCTCCGGCGAGCTCGGCGGCGGTGAGCTCCTAGACCTGATGTGAGGGGGGCTCAGATGCCCTCCTTCTGACCTGCAAGATATACCAGAAGCTTCGCGGGTCGAGGGCAAAGTGCCTCGACCCGAAGAAGCGAAGTGAAGGTGGACTGTGGGTCGGGATGGATGAACTCCGGCGAGCGGAAGGTGGTGGAGCTCAACTCCCAGCTCCGGGGCGAGCTGGGTTGAATGAGTGGGCGCAGCACGTGCGTGAGGGAGTGGCGAAGGTGATAGTGTGCTCCGATGATCGAGAAAGTATGCGATGATGCCGGAATCAGAGGAACACGTCGGAGAGTTGATTTGGGCGAAATCAGAAATTACACTAAGTGGAAGGGCTAATCGATTACCTGGGTGATGCGGGAGACTATGCTGGAGCTTGGCTAGCTCCTGGTCGTCGCCTCGAAGGTCGTCACTGCCTGAGGCTCGAGCTCCGGTCGAGTGGCGGAGCACGGCGGCGTGAAGCTGCCGGATCAGTGACCGGCCACCTCCTCCTCGCTGCAACAAGGGCCAACGCGAGCTGTCACCTCGGTGGTTACGATGGAGGTCACGGGAGTGAAGGTAGGGAGCCAAAGATGGAAAGAGGAGGCGGCTGAGCTCAGGCTTTATATGGGTGCAGGTCCGGGAAGAAGGGGTTGGGTCCGGCTCGATGAAGCACGGACCCCTAGGCAAGGAGTCGGGCGTGGTTCCCGGATGCACGAGGAAGGATCGGAGCGCGAGATTTGTGGGTTTGGAAGCCGGGTCGTGACGCAATAATTCGGGGAAGTCGGGTCGGGCGTCACGACCCGTGTGAAGTGGTCCACAGGGGGGAGTTGACCGGGCGGTCAACAATCCCCGTGGACCAATGGGGAAGGGCCACGTCATAAAGATTTAGAAATTCAAAATAAAATAGGAAATGGCCGATTCATGAAAAACTCAAAACATAGAAAATGTTTGTTTTAATTTTTTCTATTTTTTTGTGATTTTTAATTAATTTTTGGAAATAAAAATAAGGTATATACAATATAGGTCTATACATAGGTATATATACAATATAAGATTTTTAATTTTGATTTTTAATTAGTTATTTTTATACATTTTTATTCCTATTTTATATTTTATTTATTTATAGAATAAAATGAGGAATAAAAAGCTATTTTTATTTTATTTTTATTAATTATATACATAGGTTAAATAATTAGTTATGTACAATTATATACAAGGTATATGTACACATATTTTTGTATTTTTAATTTTGTAATTTTTATTTGATTTTTGTTTTGTTTCTTTTTATTTATTTTATGTACAATATATACCAGAGAATATTTACAAAAAGTTTGGAAAATAAATAACTTTATTTACAAGGTGAAATAAATAAGGATGATGGTCTATGTACAAGGTGAAGGGTTCTTTTTGGTCTTTTTAATTTTTGAATTTTTATTTTGTTTTTAATAGTGTATAAATATATACAAAATATATACAAAATATATACAAACATATTTTTGGATGAGAAAATATTATTTATTTATTTACATAAAATATATATACATGTGAGCCCCTATCTCCCTCTACTTGGTTTTTATGCGGTCAGGCCCATGCTGAGCCCTCCCTTGGGTTAGGTTGCTCAATATTTATTCTAAATATTTCCCTCTTTTTCTTTTGTTTCTTTATTCTTTTACTTTTGCACAAAAACATGCTAATTATCTATATTTACAAACATGCATGCTTTTGCTAACTTTTCCTATTTACACATATCTACATGCATTTGCATAGGTTTTTGTAGCTAAAATATAAGAATAAAGAGTGATGAATGGGTATTCATCAGAAGCTCCGGCGTGAAGGTGCGCAGCTGCTGATGGCCCCCGATGCCCCAGCCGAGCTCGGGGGAGCTCCGACGAGGGTGGCGGAGGTGAAGCTCCTGGTCTGAATGTCGAGAGGCCTCAGATGGCCTCCGCTGGACCTGCAAAACCACTCAGGAGATTCGCGAGTCGAGGGCAAAGTGCCTCGACCCAGTTAGGCGAAGTGGGGATGGCTGGTGCGTCGGGACGGCGGGCTTCGGCGAAGGTGGTGGACGGAGGAGCCCGGTTCCCAGCTCCTGTGCGAGCTGGGTTGAGTGAGTGGGTGGAGAACGTGCGGCGGAGAGAGGCGAACATGAAGGTCGGGTCCGATGATCGGATGGTGGTCGGAACCGGGGTGAATCGAAAAAGTACGACGGCGAAGCGATTTGGGGGAAAAATGAAATCACCTGAAATGGCGGAGCTACGGGGTTACCTGGATGATCGGTGAGATTGGGGAAGAGCAGGGGGTGCTCCTGGTCGTCGCCTCGAGGGTCGTCTCGGCCCGAGGCTCGAAGCTCGCTCAGGTGGCGGAGCTACGGCGACAACGTCGCCGGATCAGTGGATTCCTCCTCCTCTCCTCGCTGCAACAGGTGGAATCGCTCGCTGTCACTCTCGCGGTCTCTCTGGAGCTCACAGGGAAGGAGGCGAATGACCAAAGATGGCGTGGGAAGGTGGCGGAGCTGCAGTTAAATACGAGTAGGGGTCCGACTAAGAGAGGTCGGGGCGAGCAGCGTAGCGCGCGGATCCCCAAAAACCTCCCCGGGCGTGGATCATGATCGAAAAATCTCGGATTAGAACCCGGGGTTAGGCGGAGTGGTGATCGGGTCGAGCGGATAAAAAATGGAGAAATCGGGTCCGGAGCTCGGACCCGTGGGAAGTGGTCCTGGGGGGGCTAGTTGACCGGGCGGTCAACATCCCCAGGACCCTATGAGAATGGGCCATGTGGCAAGATCTTGGAGTGACAAATGGAGGTAGCTAGAGCCCGATTCAGCCAAAACTCAAAACATGAAATATTTTTCTTTTATTTTTTTCTATTTTTTTGGTGATTTTTAATAATTTTTTTGAAATAAAAATAAGCTATTTACATAATATGTACTAGATATAAGTATATACAGTATATATAGGATTTTGATTTTTGATTTGTATATATTAAAATTTTACAATTTTATCCTTATTTTATATTTTATTTATTTATAGAATAAAATAAGGAATAAAAAGGTATTTTTATTTTATTTTTATTATTTATGTACATAGGTAAAATAAATAGATATTTACATCTATATACATGGTATATGTACAAGGTATTTTTGTATTTTTAATTTTTCTATTTTTATTTTGTTTTGATTTTAATTGTGTTTATTTTATTTATTTACAATATATAATATAGAATATTTACAAAAAGTTTGGAAAATAATTTACATAATTAAATAAATACCTAGATGTGGTGTATGCACATGATGAAAGGGACATTTTTTTTATTCTTTTTTAATTTTTAGCTTTTTATTTTGTTTTTATATTTTATAGATATGTACAAGTATTTACAAGCATATTTTTGGGTGAGGAAAAATATTTTTATTTATTTACGTAGATGTATACACAAGAGCCCCTATCTCCCTCTACTTGGCTTTTATGCGGTCAGGCCCATGCTGAGCCCTCCCTTGGGTTAGGTTGCTCAATATTTAGTCTAAATATTTCCCTCTTTTTCTTTTTCATCTTTATTCTTTTATTTTTGCACAAAAACATGCTAATTATAGGTTTTTACACAATGCATGCTTGTGGTAACTATTCCTATTTACACATATCTACATGCATTTGCAAAGGTTTTTGTAGCTAAAATATAAGAATAAAGAGTGATGAATGGGTATTCATCAGGTTTTTACCCAGTTCACAAGCTTACCAAAATCCAGCCAGAAAAATAAAATTTAAAAAGTTTAAAAACGTGAGCTAAGGCTAAAGTAAATATACAATAATATACGGTATACCCCCTATACTTAAAATCTGCTATGTCCTATAGCACAAGTGCCATGAAGCCAAGGCTCGGTTCAAATATAGGGTGATATAGAAGAACTGAGGAGGAGGGTCCCCCTATACTTAAGTCAAAATCGGCCTAAGTACAAGAAGTCAGAACGAGGGAGGGATGAGCAGGCAGGTCCCCCCTATACTTAGGCTACAAATCCCGACTTCACGCCTCCATGAGGATCAAGCGTCCTCGATCATCATGGGCCCTGCCACAGAAGAGAAAAGTTAGCCAAAACGAGAAATTAAATTAGCAGATATGATGCATGAAATGAGGTCCTAAAAAATGAAATTAATAAAAAAATCAAAATTCAATAATTAAGCAAAGCTGTGGGGCGGCCGTTAGGAGAGAGAGGGATGGCCGGAGGTGGCGGCCAAAAATTGAAGGGGACAGAGTGGCAGCAAGTCGTAACGTCTGGGGAAGAAACGGCTGGAGGAGGATGATGAGCCACAGCCGTTGGATCGTGAGATCCAATGGCTGGGAGTGGAGCGCGAGGGAACGATCGAGATTGAATTGGAGTGGATCTAACAGTGAGAGGGAGCGGGGTGACGTGGCACATAGGTTGGCGTTAGATAGGATACGATCGAGCGGTGGAGGTTGACGGGAGACGTGGCGCAAGGAGGGGCGTTAGATGGAGGAGGGATCGGACGACTGTGGATTAGGCGCTAGTGGGCGGCTGTGATTTGATCTGGGAATGCATCTGATGGCAGGGAAGTGGGGCGCGGGGGACGGTTCAGATGAAGGCGGGACAGAGGGGATCCAACGGCCGAGGGAGATGCCGGGTGGCAGGAAGAGAGGCGGGCCACATGGGCGGCCCAGAGGGCGCCACATGGCCCAATCAGATAAATTCAAATAAAAATATAAAGAAAAAAGAAAAAAAATGTTAGAGGCCGAATTAGGAAAAAGTCAAAACATGAAAGTTGCTCGTCTCGACGAGATCTACAACTTTCATGTAGGTCAAAAAGATAAAAGAAGTCAACTGTACAAAACGTATTTTTGGAGGAATTTTTAGGGGAATAAAAATACCGATTTTGTGGTTTTGAGATATTTTTGTATTTTTTAGTGCTTTTAATGGTTAGTGATTTATAGACAATTAACCTATCTAATTTTTAGGGGTTTTTGAGGATAAAATAATTACAAGAAAAATAAAAGAAATTAAATACAATAATTTAATGGTAAATTATATACAATATAATACAAGATAAAAATAAAGAATTACAGGTAATTTTTATTGGATTGATTAAGCAGGGGTTTAATTTACGGCTTTTAGCATGATGAATACGAGATTCATCAACCCGCCGCTGAACTAGTATGTATATATAGGGATTTAAATTACATTACTTTACTCTACACCATGTGATTTCAAGATATACATAGCATCGTGCAATGCTCAATAACATTCTCAGAGTAGAACAACCTCCCCCTAAACAACGTATCATTCCTACCACACTAGATCATCCAAAGGATGGTGAAAGGATGTGAGGCATCCGCTTGTCTTCCACCACATTCCGATCTGATGCAGTTCCAGAAGCTGGATCCCTTCTCCACTCTAATTTGAGGAAGACCTGCATCACTCCAGACCCATGCCCAGTGCGAACAAGAGAAGAAAATGTGATCCAAATCCTCCACCCTCTGCCCACATCTATCACATTGTCGATCATCCATCCCTAATAACTTGCTAAGATGGCTCTCATTAAGAGCTCTCCCAAGACTAGACAATCACGTGAATACCTTCACTATGCCTGGCATCATGCTCCTCCAAATGATATGGGCATCGAATCTGGTGTCTTTGCTCTCCTGCCCCTCTTCGTTAGCGAAGAAACGGTAGGTCTTCTTCACCGTGAATCTACCATCACCCTACACCCAATGGTCTCGACCAATCAAAAGACCCTCCACCTCAGCCAGTTTCCTCCGTAGCCTCAGGAGCTCCTCCACTCTACGGAGAGAGAGCAATGCGTTGAATTGAATATTCCAGTCATCCTACTCTCACACCGTTGACCACCTCCTCTCTACCACGATTCAAACCGAACAAACTGGGGAATCTCTCTCTTAGCAGCACACACTTCGCCACAAGTGCCTTGTTCATCTCCGCCAATCTCACGACCCTCAAACCCCAGCCTCTTCGTTGTTGTGACCAAATCCCAATCTGCCAAACGACTTGATGAAGTTGTAGTATCTTAGTTTCATTCTTGGCTTGAAAATATGTTGTGGTCAAGACTCGAGATATCACGCATAGCCTTCAATTGCGACCATAAAGCTCTCTTATATAAGGAGAAGCCTTATGGGAAAAAAAGTTACATGAGAGCCTTCCAAAAAAATGGCTATAATTAGCGAAGAAAGCAAAGAACCGTTAACCATAATCCTCATCACTTAGGAAATACCTTATCTATTGTAGTGGATCTCGAACTAAAGACCAAAGTTACGGAAACCCCAAATGGGTTCTTTTTTAGGATTTCCTCTCCAGAAATATTAATTAACAACTCGTAGCACGAGAAGTCCATCAGATGGATATTTGTTAAGTTTTAAGGTATAGATATTATGTACTTGTTTACTTAGTATGGCGTGTGTGTTTGAGTAGATGTCAGCTTCTGTCTATCATCTAGCTTAAATAGTATAAGTCTTTGTATCATGCATGGTATTGGTAATTGGTTGCAGACTTCACAAATCAGATACTACATTTGAGCTTTACTTTTTTTAACCATCAATCAATCCACAACCCTAACAAAAATCAAGAATAAATTCGATCTATCTATGAACCACAATAATCCACCCATTTTGATTCATTTCTATGGGGTTTGTTTGGCTGAAGTATATGAGACCTAAACTTACATTAATTACATCAAAATTCAAAATGAGGTTTCCTATGGCTACATAATCACTTTCCAGATACGTGTAAATTATCACTAATGATAGTCTTAAGCAGATCCTCTACTGCAAGCTTATCTACACGAGGGATTGTTGTCTCTCTATTTTTCCTGCAAAATTGATTTCAAATATTTAGAATGATTCTATGATCATTGTTTTACATATCTATCGAAGGTCGTCAAAATTCGGCATTTCTAACTATTCCATCTTAATAGTCAAATATGTGGTCCTCTTTTAGATGGGTTCCAGTTGCTTATATGTTGACTTTCCTTTGACAACTAAGATGAAATATCTAGATTTATCATATTTAGGCAAAATTTTATATGTAAAACAATAGTTATAGAAATCAATCTATACGATTGGATATTTGAAATCAACTTAAAAAAAAGAAAACGATGCACGGATCCTCTGTTGTACATCAAAGTGTTGTAACAGCTGGGAGCCGCTCGATCACTACCGCACACCAGTATTTGCCGTCCGATCGTTATCCAACGGCATCCCGGGTGTTACAGCACTGAGTTGCACTGCAGAGAATGCGCTGGCCGTAGAAATATATCCGAAAGGGGAAGCGGTTGGGAAACGCCCAAAGGCCCCATGGCAAAAAACGGTTACCCTCCAACGGCTCCAAACCAATGCACCAACCACCACTCTATTCCCGCCAAATAATACACGCACGTTTTATTTATATATAAACCCTACCCCTCCCCACCATCATCCCCACCCCCACATTCCATCCCACAATGGAGACCTCGAGGTTGGACCCCTCCTCCTCCTCCTCGCCGTCTCCGCCCCATCCCTCGTCCTCTCCTACGAAGTACTCGAACTCGACGACCTCCTCTCCCAGTCCGCCGTCACCATCCCTCCCTCCGTCCGCTCCATCTGCGCCCAGACCCGCGACCCCGACCTCTGCGTCCACGCCCTCCACCCCTTCGTGGCCGCGGTACCTCCCAATTGCGACGCTAACTATGTCCTCACCACGATGATCCAGGCCATCAGGAAGCACACGCATCACGCCGCGATTGTCGCCCATTTGAAATCGAGGCTCACAAGCCTCGATACCGACGTGGTCACCGCGCTGAAGGGGTGCGCAAAGGACGACTATGCCGGGGCACTCGCGGCACTGGACAAGGCGGAGAGCAGCCTGGCGAGCAAGGATCTGCCGAGTTTGAAGATCGAGCTGAGCGCGGTGCTGAGCGGGTACGACTTCTGCGAGGAGGAGTTCACGCAGCTCTCGTTGGTCGGGTCCCCCGTGGCCAAGTACAACCAGAAGCTCATGGATCTGTCCAAGCTCGCGCTGGATCTGGCGCAACTCGTAGCTTGAGAGGAAGAACGTAGGTCTGCCGGTGCTGTCTTTACGAATTTCTCTTGCTTTGTCCGGTGGGGGAGTAGTCCCTTTAAATTTGATCGGAATGTTGGAATTAGGGCATACATTGCTTGACCATTACGTGTGTCTTTCTCTCATCTTATTGGCCTTTAACGCTACAGATCTCAGGGGAGCCGCTCGATCACCATCGGATGCGTACCAGCCATCTTCGGCTCTCGGATGGTGATCCAGCAGCTCGCCTACATTAATTAATACCTTTAAGAATAACTAAATCATACAACATGATAAGTTTTCTTTCCATCAAATTGGCATGTTCAAAAGATCGATACAAGACTGCATGCATATTTCATCTTCGAAACCTACTTATAAACAAATTCAGTCATCAATCATCTTCATCTTTAAAGGCTCCCCATAGTTCTGATGGAAACTTTTAATTGAGATGCGATTAGTCTACAATGTGTGTGCTTGATTTCCTGAAAACATCATTATGAAATTTGTAAGATAATTTAGATATTCATGTTGATGTTACTGATTAGAATCAAATGAAGAAAACAACCTTCAATGAATATTAATCGCAGAAAGACTTGCTCGATTATTGACATGTGCACGTACATATGAGTTCTTAAATAGATTATTGGAAAATATATAGGATCCGCAATATAAAAAAATTCTAAGGTCAAAGAAATTTGTTACTACTTAAAACTAAGTTGTATGTAAATTGACATCATACAATTTAGGTACGAGCATAAAAATATTATGGGCACTCTAAAGGTTGGTTAAATATCTAAATATATATCATACAACAACGTTAAGCTAAAGTGATGCTATTTTTTTTTCTTCCAAAAATCCGCCATTAAATCAACCGTTATTAAATATAATGACAATATTATTTATTACAACTAAATTTTTATACTTAGAAATTAACGTGGAATATCATATCTATCATTATATCATTAGCGATGATCCATATAGGGACGCTTATTCGTTGCTATTTTCATAAATTTTAACTAACCGTCACTAATTTTTTAGTTCAAAATTTTGGGATGATTAGTTAAAATTTAGAAAAACAACAATGGATAAATGTTGTTATACAGACCGTTGCTAATGGCATAGCAACGGATATGATATTCGTCGAGTGTAAAAAATCATTTCGCGGCGAATGATATCATCACAATATATATAATATCGGGTGACTTAGTGACGGATTTTGGAGGAGAAAATGTCACTACAGCCGAATTTTGTTGCAGTAGAGAAAAAATAACATTGCACAAACATTATAAAAACTATTTCTAGAAAAACAAAGATTCATGACATGTAAACGTAGTTCTTTACTGAAAAAAAAGCATAACAAATAGAGCTCTCAAGATTAAATCTTTCAGTTCCCTTTCTCTTTGGACATGAGCAAGTGTAGCAATTCTTGAAATGTTGATGCAAGTGATGGATTCCTTGTCTATGCTCATCTGCATAAGTAACCAATTAGTATTTACAAATACTATTGAAAGTTCCAATGCAAGAAATATGATTGATAATACATTGTCTCAAATCCAACAACAATTAGTTATTCATCTTGACATCTTGATGCCTGCGGTATCCATGGTTGAATGGAGAGGATATAGGGACAATGACCCATAACTTTTTTTTTTTGAGAAGAAAGAGGGTGAAATCCCGAGTTGGGATTCACCGCCAGAAACTATTCATTATAATAATTGATAAGAAGATACATTACCTTAAGGACCAGAAACGATAAAGGGAGAGACAACTTGCTATTACATTTTCCGGATAGAACCTTTGATTTTTGAAAATTACATCATTCCTTCCTCCCCAGATCGTCCAAAGAACCGCAAACGGCAAAGAACAATCATCTGTGGAGTTCATCCCCATCCGTCTTATCGACTTCCAGAAATCGGTGAAACCAACATGCTGCACCCATGACGGTCCCACCTCATTCCAAACCTTCAGCGACCAAGGGCATGCAAAAAACAAATGTTCTGCATCTTCCGCTTGCACGCCACATCTATCACAACGAGCATCTGGAATACCGAACAATCTGCTCCTTCTCTCCTTGTCGCATATCCTGCCCCTTCTGAGGCACCAAAGAAAGACCTTTACTCTGCAAGGAATCCTGCTTGCCCAAATAATCTTCATATCTTGCTTCAGGTCTGGGTCGAGGTCCTCCGTTGTCCCTCTGAACAATATGTATGCCTTTTTCACCGAGAATCTTTCCCCCTCCCATACAAATCGATCTCTTCCCTGGGATAAGCAACTAGCAGATGGTAGCTCAGACCTCATTCTGTCCAGGTCGTCTCTTCTTCTCCCCGAAAGTTCATACACAAAAGTCGGGTTCCACGAACCAGAACAACTAGCTTCAGCCACCGAAGATCCCTTGCTTGCCGCCAAAGCAAATAATCTTGGGAACCTATTACATAGAGCTTCTTCCCCTGTCCAGTTGTCCAGCCAAAACCTAAAAAACTCCCCAGCCCCCAACTTTGGTGTCATTCTCGCCCTCACCTGTGGTAAAACCTCACGAACCCCGCTCCAAAGTGACGACTCAAAACGCACTCTGCCTGCCTCCATTGAGCCTCTGACGTCATAGATGGTTCGTACGAGCTGGATAGCTAGTCTATCTGTACCACCCCAAATTTGCACCACCCACTTAGCCAGAAGCGCCTTATTCATGCTACTTATATCCCGAATTCCAAGGCCTCCTTCGCTTCTCTGCCTCGTGAGCTCCTCCCAACCAACCAGATGTATACCTGATCTTTGTTGCTTCCCATCTGACCAAAAGAATCTTCTCATCATCATCTCTATCTTCTTCCTTACACCTGCCGGCATCAATCGAGTTGAAAAGAAAAAGATTGGAATAGCCGATAACACATGCTTAAGTAGTATCAACTTCCCGCCTTTAGATAGATTGACTGCCTTCCAACCTGCCAGTCTCTCCTCAAATCTCCTAAGGACCACCTCCCGCTCCGCTTTCCTTAACCTCCCCGCCACAAGTGGTAGCCCAAGGTAAGTAATGGGTAACTTCCCAAGGGGGCAGCCCAAAAGCGTACTCCTTGATTCACTCTCCTCCTCATCCATCCCAAATTGAATCACCACAGACTTATCTCTATTGATCTTGAGACCAGAGATACTGCTGAAGATCTCTACTAACTGCCTTGTTCTTTTATGCATTTCCTCTGTACCGCCCAAGAAAATCATCGTATCATCTGCATATTGTAATAGTGGAATAGAGATGATTCCCTTACGGAATCCCTCACACCATCCTCCGTCAACTGCTCTCCTGAACATCACCGCCAAAGCGTCTGCCACCAGGACAAATAGCATTGGTGCTAATGGGCATCCCTGTCGCACGCCCCTTTGCGGCTGGAAAAAACCTCCCTCCGGTCTCCCATTCACCAAAACTGTATAAGATGAGGTCGTGACGCACCTCTTCATCCATGCTATCCAGAGGTCGGTGAAGCCGCGCCGACGAAGCGAGTCCCACAAGAAGCTCCAATCTACGCAGTCGTAAGCCTTTTCGAAGTCGATCTTCCATACCAAACCCTTCACATTTTCCCGGCGCCACGCAAGGCAAATCTCGGATGCCATAACCAGTCCGTCTGCCATCTGTCTGCTTGGGATAAAAGCAGTCTGATTTTGTAGGATTACATCACCCAGCACTCGCCTGAGCCTATTTGCTAAAACCTTGGCGACAATCAAGTAGATTGCATTGGATAACGCAATCGGCCCATAGTCCTCCACCTTGATCGGGTTCTCCTTCTTGGGAAGAAGAAAGAGCATTGCCCGGTTCACTTTCTCGAATCCTCTTTTGCCATTTCTGAACTCATTGAGCACCACTATAACGTCTTCTTTCAGTACGTCCCAAAATTCCCTGTAGAAGAACACCGGAAAACCATCCGGACCCGGCGCCTGATGAATACCCATTCATCACTCTTTATTCTTATATTTTAGCTACAAAAACTTATGCAAATGCATGTAGATATGTGCAAATAGGATTAATTAGCAAAAGCATGCATCTTTGTAAAAATAGATAATTAGCATGTTTTTGTGCAAAAATAAAAGAATAAAGATGAAAAAGAAAAAGAGGGAAATATTTAGAATAAATATTGAGCAACCTAACCCAAGGCAGGGCTCAGCATGGGCCTGACCGCATAAAAGCCAAGTAGAGGGAGATAGGGGCTCACACATGTATATATTTGTAAATAAATAAAACTATATATTTTCCTCACCCAAAAATATGTTGTAAATATTTGTATATATTTTGTATATATGTAAAAGCTATTAAAAACAAAATAAAAATTAAAAATCAAAAATCCAAAAATATCTTTTCACCATGTACATATACCACCTTCCTTATCTATTCCACCTTGTAAATAAATTTATTTATTTTTAAAACTTTTTGTAAATATTCTAGATTATATTTTGTAGATAAAATAAATAAAAAGAAACAAAACAAAAATCAAATAAAAATTACAAAATTAAAAATACAAAAAACATATTGTACATATACCTATGTATAGACCTATAATGTACATACCTTAATCTTATTTCCAAAAATTAATTAAAAATCACCAAAAAATAGAAAAAAATAAAAGAAAAATATTTCATGTTTTAAGTTTTTCTTAATTCGGCCATTTTCTGCCTTAAAATAAATAAACAAAAAATTCAATAATTGGCAGCTCCTGATTGGTCCACGGGGGATTGTTGACCCCGGTCAACTCCCCCGCGGACTCTTTCCTTTTGGGGAGACCCGCGCCCGACCCGACTTCGCCGATTTCTCCACGCGTCTCCAGCCTGTCGCCTCCGCAAACCCCGTGTCCGGATCCTTCGCCAATCATCCGACATCCTCGCCAGATCCTTCGCCGAAGGATCCACGCCTTCCATAGCCGTCTCCACCCAACCCTAATCGGCCCTGTCTCCATATATATCTCGACCTCCGCCGCCTCCGCGCCTCATCTTTGGACCTTCCCCTTCTTCCCAGTGAACTCCAGAGGCACCGTGAGAGTGACAGCAAGCGATCGCCCCTGTTGCAGCGAGGCGAGGAGGAGAAACCACTGATCCGGCGTGTGTCGCCGCCGTTGCTCCGCCACTAGCGTGAGCACCGAGCCTCGGGCCGAGACGACCCTTGAGGCTAAGACCAGGAGCACCCCCTGCTCTTCCCCAGTCTCTCCGACCACCCAGGTAGATCTCTTAGGCCATAGTCTAGCGTAAACTTCGATTTTTAGCTTACTGGTAGCGTAGCTCCGCCGCCGTCACAGCCACCTCCGATACCCCATTTGTCATTCCGACCCGACCATCATCTTCGCCAGACCTCTCCGCATCTTCTTCACCCATTCACCCAACCCAGATCGCACAGGATCTGGGAATCGAGTTCCTCCGCCGACCACCTTCGCCGGAGCTCTCCATTCCGACGCACCATGCACCTTCACACCGCCTAACCGGGTCGAGGCAATTTGCCCTCGACCCGTGAGTCTTCTGGTTCGCTTTTCAGGTCAAGACAAGGGTCATCTGAGACCCTTCGCAACCCAGCCAGGAGACCCAGCTCCGCCGCCTTCGCTCGAGCTCCTCGGAGCTCGGGGTGCTCGTTGGAGACCACCAGCAGACGCGGGAGCCTCCCGCGATTCTTCTCCGACCTCCAGAAGGCTCTCCAGAGGACCCTAGCGCACGCTCGAGCCCGGCGAATCTCGCCGGCACCCAGTTCTTCCAGGATCCTCCAGAACTGTCAGATCATCCTCCCCGCTCCAGATCTGATCTGAACCATTCATCTGCGGAGCACTGCCACCATCCGATCATCACGAGGGTCGATCTTGACCGCTCGCGCAGAGAGAGAGGCACCAGCTAGCCTCAACCGTCAGATTCGCCACGCGTCCTCCTCTTAGCCGTCGATTCACCAAGAGTATCTCCACCACGCTTCGTCATCGTCAGATCTGCCACGTGGAATATTCTCCACCGTTCGATCAGGCCAGCCCTTCCAGAGTTAAAGTCGCCCCCGTTCTCCACCGTCCGATCAGCCACGTGGCGCACATCAGGCCGTCGATGATAATAAAAGGGGTAAATTCATTTTAGGCCCCTCTGTTTGTTTTATTTCATTTTAGTCCTGTAATTTTTAAATTAAGTTGTTTATTTTCTGGGATATTTGCACTAAGGACCTCGTACTTACTTTATTTGCACTTATACCCCTGTCTACGTGGACCACGTGCTTCGTCACGTGAACTTTATTAGGTCATTTGCAATATAAGCCCTGTAGTCCTGGATGTTACGGATTGAATAAAAAGTTTTCCTTATTTGCATTTATGCCCCTGTGCGTGATTTAATTTCCACATGTGCGTTTTATTTTTGGGATATTTGCAGATAAGCCCCTGGACTTTTGGTACTTGTTACCAATAAGCCCTCGGAACTTATTTTTCTTACATTTGGGTCCCTGAGTGCCCCAGGCACGTGCTTGGCACGTGTTTTGCTGGGTATTTTGCACCAGACCCCCCAGAACTTTGGGTATTTGCACTTTGGTCCCTGTGCACAGTGCCCCTCCTTTATTTTTGAATAAAATATCAAATCACCTCCAAATTCGATGAAAATTTGACACATGGCTCCTGCCATGGTGTAGAATTTTTATGAATTTTTGAGGACATTTTTGATTTCATTTGCTATTTTTTTAAAAATTCAAAAACCCCTATTTTTGCACTGTTTAACTTGAAAAATCACAAAAAAATATAAAATCACCCCCAAAAATTCTAAAAAATTTAGCTACTGTTCTTTGTTTGTTGTTCGATTTTCTAGCCAATTTTGGCTATTTTTCATCACTTAAAAAATCCTAAAAATCGAAAAACACCTAAAAACTCATAAAAATTATAATAATTAATCTAAAAATCCAAAAACAATAATTGAGGTGCCCAAATTTTCCTTATTTTCTCTAGAATACAGGAAAATTACCTCCAGGGCCTGTTGAGATCCTTAAATATTTTATTTTTGGGTTTTAGGCCTTGCTGGACAGTACCTAGGCTTTTTAGCACTGTTTGATTTTAGAAAATAAAATACATATCAGAAAAATCTCAAAAATTCACCAAAAACACTTAAAAACCTAAAAAACATAAAAACCATTTTTCTTGAATTTTTGCTTTATTTTTGGTGTGTGAAATAAATTGTAGAAGTGTGTTGATATTTACTTTCTTTTATTTTCTTCACATATTAAAAATTCAAAAAAAATATAAAAATCATTAAAAATCACTAAAAATATTTTCTCTGTGTTTTGTTTTATTTTGACTACTTCGTAGGCCTTTGGCCAATCCGTGCTCCTTGTGTTCGACCCTGGGTGCTATACCAGGTTAATCTCATAGCGAGACCGCTCTCTTTTGTGCTTGATTAGTTTTACATGTCTTGAGTGGTTGATTTTTCTTGATTTGACTTAGTCTGAGTGATTGAGGTCGCAACGACCTATTTTTCTACACCTTTACCTTAGTCATTCGGGCGGTCAACAGAATGGCGCCGTTGCGGGGAGCACGGCTTTGTAGTCATTTTTCCATATTGTCTCTCTATATTTTCATTGTTTCCTGACACTCTCTCTCTTTGATTTTTGTGCGAGGTACTGCGTGGACAACTTGGAGTTTATTTTTGAGGACCCGCACGGGAAGAAGAGCAGGGAGAGAGAAGGAGAATTTTATTTCCTAAGAGAGAACAATATTGTTGTAATAATTTAGAACTTGGACATTTGTGGACACTTGTAACTTAGCGGGTCTGTTTCGCCGAGTACTGGTGTGCTCGGGGGACCCATTAGGACCTCGCGGTTTTTCGTGGTTTTCTCGCGGCTTTTCTTTTTTCTTTCTTCCTGTCATTTTCCAGGTTTTTCGCGGTTTTTTGCTCGAGCCCCTAGACATAGGATTTTTGTTGGTTGTGACGTAAGATTTCTAAGGCCCAACACTTAATAGAATATATGTTCCTATAGAACGTAATTGGACCTTACTAAAATTCACTAAAAAAAGTTAGTTTAATTGGATTTGAGACCACGTGCCGTTAGGAATCACATACAGCGCTGGCAGGACCCGTTGTGGCGGGCACCGAGTGACTCCCAAGATCGGACTCCGGACTCGATTCGGTTAACTAACTATTGTTCTTCACGATCAATAGAAGTTGCTTATCTTAGGACTCGGCTTTTTACCGTTGCATCATATAGCTTAGTTTACTTTTCTGTCTTTATTTTATGCGCGGATCACTCTGCATGTAGAGAGCTGGAGGCAGGTACGCTTTTCTGACTTTGCATGCATCATTGATTTCGCGTGCATCGGCTTTTTCGACTTCTTCCCCCGTTTTTGACTTAATAATCAGGAGAATCGGAAAATTCGTTAGGCCGCTTGTATTTATTTTGAAAAAAAAATTAAAAAGAAAAAAAATTGGGACTGGATAACACTATTGACCCTAAAAGACAATCACATTAAAAAATTTTTCTTGGGGAGAGCAACCCCCTCATTGTATGGTTTGGATGCGCGAGAGAGTGACCCGCACCCCTAGGTAGAGCCCTCCGGTGCTATTTCTAGCTGACTACCGACTCTTCCGTGCGGGCCAGTCGTTTGGAGTAGCATCGGGTATCCTAACAGGTCACGTAAGCGCTCTGATATTCTGTGTGTTCACCAAATAAAATTGACAAGATAAATTGACCGAGCTTTCACGGTCTTCAGATTGTGTTGCGTTGGTGAACCGGGGGTTTGCTTTGCGATCATATTTTCTCCAGATCCCATCCGCCTAACTCGCCAGATCAAGATGATGGGTAGACGATCTCTTAGGCAGCCTTTGGCTGCACCGCTTTCAGGCGCGTCTACTTCACCATCTAGGTTGGCCCGTGAGAGTCGAGACCAGCTCTCCGGGCCCGAGTACGATTCCACCCTGTTCCCCCTCGATCCCCTTTCTTTTGCTACTGAGAGACATGAGCCCGAGGAAAGACGAATTGATTTGACAGAACCTGAATTGGGCTCATCTGATTTTGCAGACGTCACTATGGCCGGAGCCGGCAGTTCAGATGATCGCCAACCCGAACATTTTGTACTAGACCAGGGAGCGATCAACTCCACCATGATCGCATCATTAGAGACAGTACAGAAGCAGCTACGCGATCAGGGAGCTTTCATGATTGAGATGAGAAGGGAGTTGGAGCGACTCAGAGAAGAGAGAGATCAGAGCGAGCCTGAGGACATTCCTGATGCTGATGCAGAGGCAGCAGCCGCAGCAGCGGCTGCCGCAGCGGCAGCTGCCGCCGGAGCTGGACCACCGAGACCGATGCGGGAGTTACACAACCCCGGATCTACACTGATGCACCATTGGGTGGTGGTACCTGCTATCGTGGGGGATTTCAAGTTCCCTCCAAACACCCTGCAGATGCTTCCTCATTTTCACGGACTTGCCACTGAGGAGCCCCACCTCCATCTCCAGGAGTTTTTGATGATCTGCAGCACTGTCACGACCGTCATGTGGACCAGGATTACGATTCGGATGATGGCCTTCCCTTTTTCACTGGCAGATAGAGCAGCCGCCTGGCTGAAGCATTTAGGGAAGTTTGTTTACACCTGGGAGCAGCTCCGCACCGAGTACTTGAACAAGTACTATCCACTCGGGCGGACGAATGCAGCCAGGGCCCTGATCAACAACTTCTCCATGCTCCCTAACGAGCAGTTTCACGAGGCATGGGAGAGGTTCAGAGAGCTTCTGGATAGATGCCCACATCACGACATTTCCAAGCCGAACCTAGTTCAGAGCTTCTTTAGTGGGATGACGCCAGAGCTTCAGGGTCTGGTGAATGCTTCTTGCGGCGGGTCCTACTTTGCCAAGGACCACGACCAAGTCTGGGCCATTTACGAGGAGATGGCCGAAAATTACATGGTGATGTCCCAGACTCGGTTGTACACACAGAGATCTCAGCAGCCGCCAGGACCCGTGCAGTACCAGCGGATAGCACGGGTTGATGCAGGTCCATCCAGTTCGTCCACAGTTGCAGCCGCACAAGCAGAGTCGGCCGCTGCGGACATGGGGATTATCAGTGAGAAGTTGGGACCGCATGGAAATAATAGAGAAGAAGCAGTGCCAGGGCATAACTCAGATGGAGCAGATGGCACAAACTCTGAGCGACATGAAGACCCATCTCTTGTGTCTTCAGGAGGCACAGACGGCTTCTCAACCCCGTCTTCAGTCGCGAGGCGATTCCGGCAGCAGCCGCAGCTCGTCCAGCGCTCCAGCTCCTTGCAGCAGCCTAGACAAGTTCACCTTGTACAGGCGGAGCCGTACCAGCAGCAGCAGCCCTCTTACCAGTCACCACCATCTCCAGACTTACAGATGGTGGTATATCAGCCGGATCAGCCTCTGGCAATACTGCCGCCAGACCCCTTCGATGCAGAGCCGTTGATGGATGTCAACGGGATTTGGTATGACCGTCCCTCAACCTGGAATCCGACGAGACCATCCCGGATTCAGATGGGGGAATGGGGGTAACCAGTCCCAACAGCAGCCAGCCGGTCAGGGAGGGCAGTACTCCCAGCAGAGGGATCACCAGCAGCCCCAGCATACCAGCCACACCAGCCATCATCCTTCGTACCTCGTCCCTACCAGCAGCAGGGACAGAATTGGAGACGTGAGCAGCAAGCTCACCAGCAGCAGCATCCTTCCTTTTACCCCTCTCAGCCGCAGCAGCACCAGGTCCAGCAGCCTCATTTCCAGAGAGGCAACCCGTCAGGCTCCCATGAGAGCCCCGCCTTGGATGATCTAGCCCGCATCTTCACGGAGCAGCAGGCTACATTTAGACGGGAGATGGACGAGTTCCGCCAGGAGATGCGGGACCTGATGAGAGGGAGGCCGCCATCCCTGCACAGATCGAGCCTAATCCGAATAGCTTGAAGAGGAAGTCTGAGCAGGTAGTTCACACTGAGCCTATCACTCCTAGTGACTCATTTGATGATATGTCGTCGGATCTATTTGATGCTGATTTTGTTACACTTAGGAGCGGTAGAAGACAGCAGGCGGCGCCTCATCTGAGCGACAACGCGAGGATCCATCCAGAGCGCCAGATGAGGAAGAGGAGAGCGGTACTGAAGCCGCACCTGATGATGACGGTGGTACTGATGCCACCCGAAATGCTGATTCCACCGGCGGTACTGAGGCCGCCGCTTCACCATATCGAGGAGGTGGTACTGACGCCACCAGCAGAGCCGAGCCAGCCCGCGGTACTGAGGCCGCAAGACGTCTAGGTTGTAGAGCCAGCTAGAGGTGGTACTGAGGCCACCAATATTCATTTTGATAGAGGAGTTGTCTTCCTCGTATGAATGTATCTCAGGACTCTATTTTGAATAAAGGAAAAGGTTTAGTTTCTTCTGATCCCACTGTGGTGAATGATGTATGTGAGGATCCGGTCATCGAACCGTCTAGGCCTATTCCTAGTCCTTCATCTGAGAAGGACCCTGTGATTCCCTTTCCTAGAGCCCTTGAGTTGGGGAAAGGGAAGAAAAGAGAAAAAGATCCAAAAAAAAGAGAGCAGGAGGATTTCAGCCAGAGCATGATAGACCGATTTCACATCCAGCTGACCCTCCATGAGGCTTTGCAGCACATCCCTCTTCTTCAGCGATCCTTGAGAGACAGGACCACAGTCAGGAGGAAGAAGAGGAACAACACCGCAGAGATTCATGTGTTGACAAAAGCCACGTGTTACGCGATCCAGAACCATCTGCCTACTAAGAGGCCAGATTCAGGAGCCCCGTATGTCAGATGTCAGATTAATGAGCAGAGGTTCGACCGTACTCTATTAGATAGCGGATCGTCGATCAACCTTCTTCCAGCAGCCCTTCTCGACCACTTAGAGTTGGGCACTCTTAGACAGAGCAGGACATACCTTCAGTTTGCTGATCGGTCTGTCAAGAGGCCAAAGGGGTTGTTGCGAGACGTTGTCGTCACGATTCAGGGTTTGCAATTCCCGTGGACTTCGTAGTGCTGGACATGGAGACCCCTGACTTGTTGACCGATTCCCCCATCATCCTCGGTCGCCCGTTCTTGGCCACAGCCAAGGCAGTGACTGACCATGACAGTGGGAAGGTATTCTTTCGCGTCCAGGGCGAGAGTATACAAATAGAGACGGTTAAGGACCACAGAGTCAGAGATAGATCCCGCTCAGAGGGCAGTACAGATTCAGAACATCTGACAGATACAGAGCCAGACATTCACCAGGACTGTGATTTTGTGATCACAGATGATGAAGCAGCTTGGGCAGATCCTGCAGCACAGACCATCCTCTCATATTCAGATACAGCTGATGCAGAGATGATAGCAGAGGATAGTCTGGAGAGCACAGCCCTGGTTCAGGATACTATTGATTCGGCAGAGTCGGACCTTGATCGCGACACGATTTTCAGTGACGGTGGTACTGATGCCACCGTAGTTGATACAGGTCCCTCGGATTCAGAATCTGATTGGGAAGATTGTGATGATCAGATGCCAGATCTGGATCCACCTGAGCCTACAGATGAGGAGGAGGAAGAGGCAGATCAAATCAGAGACAATGCAGAGGATCCCGCCTCCTCCAGATCCAGTTTGTGAGAGTTCTTTATCATTTTCCCAGGCAGATTTGGCAGAATTGTCAGCATACACACATCTTCTTCAGAAGCCAGATTTGCCAGCACCCAGCTGTCCAGAGCTAAAGCCGCTCCCCACTTCGCTGAAGTATAGATTCCTTGCGGGAGAGTCTGAGATGTACCCAGTCATCATCTCCGCCGATCTGACTGGAGAACAAGAATCCCGTCTGATGGGGGTTCTTGAAAAGAACCGCAAGGCAATTGGATGGAGCGTAGCAGATCTCCATGGGATTAGTCCCTCGTTGTGCTCCCACCATATCTATCTCGAGGAAGGGGCAAAGCCTTCGCGTGAGTTCCAGCGGCGACTGAACCCCAACCTAAGAGAGGTTGTCATGAAGGAAATATCAAAATGGTGGAGTGCAGATTTTATTTATCCCATTTCCGACTCCAAGTGGGTGAGCCCCTTGCATGTGGTGCCCAAGAAGACGGGCATCACGACTGTGATCAACGAGTCGGGAGAAGAGATTGCTACAAGAGTACCCACATCTTGGCGGGTCTGCGTTGACTACAGGAGACTCAACCAGGCCACCAAGAAGGACCATTTCCCCCTGCCTTTTATTGACCAGGTCATAGAGAGACTGGTAGGGAAGAGCCATTACTGCTTCCTAGATGGGTACTCAGGCTACAACCAGGTAGCCATCGCTCCTGAGGATCAGGAGAAGACCACCTTTACCTGTCCCTTTGGTACATACGCCTTCCGACGCATGCCATTTGGGCTATGCAACGCCCCTGCGACTTTTCAGAGATGCATGCTGTCAATCTTTTCGGACATGGTAGGGGAGTGTTTGGAGGTCTTCATGGACGACTTCTCGGTTTACGGCGACGGATTCGATTCCTGTCTTGACTGCCTAGACCGAGTGCTCCAGCGATGTATTGCTACCCGCTTGGTTCTGTCTTGGGAGAAGAGTCACTTCATGGTGACTCAAGGGACGGTGCTTGGCCACATCATCTCCAACAGAGGCATGGAGGTTGATCCGGCCAAGGTTGACGTCATTAGAAAACTCGCACCGCCGTCCAATTTGAAGCAGCTACGGTCATTTCTGGGGCACGTTGGTTTTTATAGGAGATTCATTCATGATTTCAGCAAGATTGCCCGACCGTTGACTGACCTCTTGACGAAAGACACCGAGTTCCTTGTCGATGATAAGTGTCTTTCGTCTTTTGAGACTCTCCAACAGTGTGTTATTGAGGCTCCTGTCCTTCAGCCACCCGATTGGTCTCTTCCCTTCGAGATCATGACGGACGCCTCCGATTTTGCCGTGGGGGCAGTGCTGGACAGAGGAGGGATGGAGTTCCGTTTGCCATACATTATGCTAGCCGCACATTGGATTCCGCCCAGCGGAATTATACGGTCACAGAGAAAGAGATGCTAGCAGTAGTGTTTGCCCTAGATAAGTTCAGATCGTATATCATTGGATCTAGAGTGACTTTATATACTGACCACACCGCCATCCGGTACCTCATGTCAAAGAAGGATGCCAAGGCTAGACTTACTAGATGGATCCTTCTACTTCAGGAGTTCGACATTGAGATCAAGGATAAGCCTGGAGTCAAGAATGTGGTGGCGGATCATCTCTCCCGATTAGAGCAACCTGAGGATTCTGAGCAGATTGATCCCATTAGAGATACCTTCCCAGATGAGGCGATCCTTGCTATCGCCTCACTCCCGTGGTATGCCTATATTGTGAACTTTCTCGTTGCTGGGAAAGTCCCAAAAGATTGGCCCAGGCAGAGGCGTGAGACCTTCCTAGCGAAGGCCAAGTCTTACCATTGGAAGGATCCCATCCTTTACCACGAGGGAGGGGACAGCGTCTGGCGTCGGTGTATTCCTCAGGAGGAACACCATAGCGTCCTCACTTACTGCCACAAGCTTGAGGCAGGAGGACATCATTCTGGGAGGAGAACGGCACAGAAAGTGCTCCATCCGGCTTGTGGTGGCCTACCCTCTTCAAGGACTCCGATGAGTTCGTGAAGAGGTGTACTGACTGTCAGAGGATGGGCACTTGTGGACAGCGTGATATGATGCCGATGCAGCCCATTCACTTCTGTGAGGTTTTTGACGCATGGGGCATCGATTTCATGGGTCCATTCCCTAAGAGTCAGGGATTTGAGTACATTCTGTTGGCCGTGGATTATGTGAGTCGTTGGGTGGAGGCTATCCCCGCCCGATCCGCTGATGCGAGGACAGTTTGCAGATTTTTGAGGAAGCATATCATCACGCGGTTCGGGGTTCCACGAGTTCTTATTTCTGATGGGGGATCTCACTTCATCAACGACCAGGTGAAGGCACTTGCTAGTGAGTTCGGCATAGATCATCGTGTTGCTACACCATACCATCCACAGACGAATGGTCTAGCGAGGTGTCGAATAGGGAGATCAAGACTATTCTGCAGAAAGTCGTCCGCCCTGACCGAAAGGATTGGTCACAGCTATTGGACTCGGTCTTGTGGGCATATAGGACGTCTTTCAAGACACCTTTGGGCACATCTCCCTTTCGCCTCGTGTATGGCAAGCCCTGTCACCTACCAGTTGAGCTGAGGCACAAGTCACTTTGGGCAGTTACAGACATACTTATGGATCCAGATGGTATAGGAGACCAGAGGAGGGCAGAGCTAGCTGCCCTGGAGGAGCTTAGAGATGCAGCTTTCTCAAGCAGCCTACATTATAAGGAGAAAGTCAAGGAGTGGCATGATTCTCATATCAGCCACAAGCATTTTGAGATTGGACAGAGAGTATGGCTGTTTGATGCGAGGCTTAGATTATTTCCAGGGAAGCTACAGAGCAAATGGAAAGGACCTTATCTGGTTCGGAAGGTACACGACAACGGTAGCATCGACATATCTGAGTTGTCTTCTGAGAGTACCTTCCGAGTGAACGGCCAGCGGCTCAAGCCATTTCTAGATCATGAGCCCGGGGTCGCTGATCTTGCCCCTATTCATTTTGCGTGAGATGTGGTCTTTGACTCACATCTAATGCATCTCACGCCTGAGCTTTACTGATCCTCCGCTGTACATAGATCCAGATGTCCATATCAGCACATTCTTTAGTCCCACATTCCTTTCTCCATCTTGTGATTATGCTATACTTAGGGTGCACTTTACCCTAAGTATAGGGGGGATGTGAGACATTTTGGGTATTCCTTTGTGTCTGTCTACCCCAGTTTTGCTGCCTATTACTTAGGGATATCTTACCCTAAGTATAGGGGGGTAGACCCCTGTACATTCTCCCACTCGGTTTTTCCTTCGTGTACAGCCTGCTATACTTAGGATTACTTGATCCTAAGTATAGGGGGAAGACCCAAGTCCCTTTTGACTTTTTACTCTCCTTTTGTATAGCCGCCCTTTTCACTTCCCTATACATAGCACGAGTTATGTCTTCTTCATCGCTCTTGACTCTGAGGACATCGTTCGAGCTAAGTATAGGGGGGTGTGTATATATTTCATATATACTTTAGCCATAACTCGTACTTTGTGTGAGTGTGTTAATAAATAAAAATGGCTAAAAACCACAAAAATTAAAATTTTTCATGTACATAATCTTCTTTTATTTGCACATACATAGCTAGTGTACAAATTATTTTTGTAAAAATGATTTCAAAAATATTTTGTGTGTAAAATTTGTAAATATTTTTGTATCAAAACTATGTATATAGTACAAAATTTTTCCAAATGTTTTGAAATTCAAAAGTTTGCAAAAATCTTGTGTAAATGTGTGTAAATTTCTTTTGCAAAACTTGCACTTCATGCATCATCACTCATGATTTCAAAACATTTTTTTAAAAAAAAAAAATTGCATGGTTGTAAAATTTGTGTAAATAAGCATCTTTTGTACATATGTATATAGTTTTTCTGGATGATAGTTGATATTTTAAACTAGCCTGGAATCAAATTGAGAAATGGAGCTTGATTAAGATCTTAATCCACCTAATTCTAAGAGGAACCTTACAGGGCTTAGGTTTAAGGCTTTTCAGGTCCATGGTGACTTAATTCTTTGAGTCCATTAGGCTATGATCACATGTCATCTCAATGAGCCTAAGTAGAGCACTTAACAACAACACATGACTCATATAGATTATGGCTTTACTTGGACAACCGCACTATGCACCGAACTCTCTACGGATGAGGTGGTGAGGAGGCAGTCTTCCTTGGCTTGGGGTAGCATATGAGGATAGTACTTCTAGGCGAAACCTCTCTTCTTCATTTAGTGAAGGAAGTGCGTCTCAACTTGGTCTGGTTGCCATGAGGTCTAACGACGGGAGTTGTGGGTTGCAATAAAGCTTCAAAGAGGGATAGTCTACTGGCTCAAGAGGAAAAACTCCTTGTATATATGCTGCACATGTACATGTTGTATAGATGCACTCGAAAAAAAATGCAAAAATAAAAGAACTCCAAAAAAATGGTGGGTCTGAGAGAAAATGATAATCCCACCGGAGTATGTATATAAGTGCAATAAGCAAAGCTTGGTTTCATGATCCACCTGTTGTAGCTTGCAGCAGGGAGACTTGGCTACACTGGTCAGGCTCCCAAGGGTACTCGACTACACTGGCCTTGACCCATTCTCTTCTTCCCCCTCTTCTTGAGCCGGTTGTACTTGAACTTAGAAGGGAATACCCCGCTCCTCGAGGAAAGAGTGGCCAGATTGAGGTCATAGAGTTACCTTGTTGGGGAGGGTTGTCAAGTTGCCATTTCTGAAGTGGAGAGCCATAGACTCACTTTCACAGGACAAGAAAAGATTCATGGTCTTAAGGGTTTGTGATTGATGACTTGTTCTGATCTGGAGCATTGAGGAGTCTTGGTTATAGAGTAGTGGAACTTAGAGGCTGTTAGGTTTTAAGCTTAAGTCTGAATAAGGTTCCGACACATTAATAATCCAAAGATCTGATCGAGCTCCATATTTCAATTTAATGAAGGAAAGTTTAATAATTCAATCTTGATCCATGTACATCCTCTTTTTCTTTTTCTTTTTCTTTTTTTTCACTTCTTTTTCATAATAAGTGTTTGCTAAGGGACTAGCAAAGTATAGTATAGGGGGGTGATGAATACCCATTCATCACTCTTTATTCTTATATTTTAGCTACAAAAACTTATGCAAATGCATGTAGATATGTGCAAATAGGATTAATTAGCAAAAGCATGCATCTTTGTAAAAATAGATAATTAGCATGTTTTTGTGCAAAAATAAAAGAATAAAGATGAAAAAGAAAAAGAGGGAAATATTTAGAATAAATATTGAGCAACCTAACCCAAGGGAGGGCTCAGCATGGGCCTGACCGCATAAAAGCCAAGTAGAGGGAGATAGGGGCTCACACATGTATATATTTGTAAATAAATAAAACTATATATTTTCCTCACCCAAAAATATGTTGTAAATATTTGTATATATTTTGTATATATGTAAAAGCTATTAAAAACAAAATAAAAATTAAAAATCAAAAATCCAAAAATATCTTTTCACCATGTACATATACCACCTTCCTTATCTATTCCACCTTGTAAATAAATTTATTTATTTTTAAAACTTTTTGTAAATATTCTAGATTATATTTTGTAGATAAAATAAATAAAAAGAAACAAAACAAAAATCAAATAAAAATTACAAAATTAAAAATACAAAAAACATATTGTACATATACCTATGTATAGACCTATAATGTACATACCTTAATCTTATTTCCAAAAATTAATTAAAAATCACCAAAAAATAGAAAAAAAATAAAAGAAAAATATTTCATGTTTTAAGTTTTTCTTAATTCGGCCATTTTTTGCCTTAAAATAAATAAACAAAAAATTCAATAATTGGCAGCTCCTGATTGGTCCACGGGGGATTGTTGACCCCGGTCAACTCCCCCGCGGACTCTTTCCTTTTGGGGAGACCCGCGCCCGACCCGACTTCGCCGATTTCTCCACGCGTCTCCAGCCTGTCGCCTCCGCAAACCCCGTGTCCGGATCCTTCGCCAATCATCCGACATCCTCGCCAGATCCTTCGCCGAAGGATCCACGCCTTCCATAGCCGTCTCCACCCAACCCTAATCGGCCCTGTCTCCATATATATCTCGACCTCCGCCGCCTCCGTGCCTCATCTTTGGACCTTCCCCTTCTTCCCAGTGAACTCCAGAGGCACCGTGAGAGTGACAGCAAGCGATCGCCCCTGTTGCAGCGAGGCGAGGAGGAGAAACCACTGATCCGGCGTGTGTCGCCGCCGCATTTGCTCCGCCACTAGCGTGAGCACCGAGCCTCGGGCCGAGACGACCCTTGAGGCTAAGACCAGGAGCACCCCCTGCTCTTCCCCAGTCTCTCCGACCACCCAGGTAGATCTCTTAGGCCATAGTCTAGCGTAAACTTCGATTTTTAGCTTACTGGTAGCGTAGCTCCGCCGCCGTCGCCAGCCACGACCCTCCGATACCCCATTTGTCATTCCGACCCGACCATCATCTTCGCCAGACCTCTCCGCATCTTCTTCACCCATTCACCCAACCCAGATCGCACAGGATCTGGGAATCGAGTTCCTCCGCCGACCACCTTCACCGGAGCTCTCCATTCCGACGCACCATGCACCTTCACACCACCTAACCGGGTCGAGGCAATTTGCCCTCGACCCGTGAGTCTTCTGGTTCGCTTTTCAGGTCAAGACAAGGGTCATCTGAGACCCTTCGCCACCCAGCCAGGAGACCCAGCTCCGTCGCCTTCGCTCGAGCTCCTCGGAGCTCGGGGTGCTCGTTGGAGACCACCAGCAGACGCGGGAGCCTCCCGCGATTCTTCTCCGACCTCCAGAAGGCTCTCCAGAGGACCCTAGCGCACGCTCGAGCCCGGCGAATCTCGCCGGCACCCAGTTCTTCCAGGATCCTCCAGAACCGTCAGATCATCCTCCCCGCTCCAGATCTGATCTGAACCATTCATCTGCGGAGCACTGCCACCATCCGATCATCACGAGGGTCGATCTTGACCGCTCGCGCAGAGAGAGAGGCACCAGCTAGCCTCAACCGTCAGATTCGCCACGCGTCCTCCTCTCAGCCGTCGATTCACCAAGAGTATCTCCACCACGCTTCGTCACCGTCAGATCTGCCACGTGGAATATTCTCCACCGTTCGATCAGGCCAGCCCTTCCAGAGTTAAAGTCGCCCCCGTTCTCCACCGTCCGATCAGCCACGTGGCGCACATCAGGCCGTCGATGATAATAAAAGGGGTAAATTCATTTTAGGCCCCTCTGTTTGTTTTATTTCATTTTAGTCCTGTAATTTTTAAATTAAGTTGTTTATTTTCTGGGATATTTGCACTAAGGACCTCGTACTTACTTTATTTGCACTTATACCCCTGTCTACGTGGACCACGTGCTTCGTCACGTGAACTTTATTGGGTCATTTGACCTGTAGTCCTGGATGTTACGGATTGAATAAAAAGTTTTCCTTATTTGCATTTATGCCCCTATGCGTGATTTAATTTCCACATGTGCGTTTTATTTTTGGGATATTTGCAGATAAGCCCCTGGACTTTTGGTACTTGTTACCAATAAGCCCTCGGAACTTATTTTTCTTACATTTGGGTCCCTGAGTGCCCCAGGCACGTGCTTGGCACGTGTTTTGCTGGGTATTTTGCACCAGACCCCCCAGAACTTTGGGTATTTGCACTTTGGTCCCTGTGCATAGTGCCCCTCCTTTATTTTTGAATAAAATATCAAATCACCTCCAAATTCGATGAAAATTTGACACATGGCTCCTGCCATGGTGTAGAATTTTTATGAATTTTTGAGGACATTTTTGATTTCATTTGCTATTTTTTTAAAAATTCAAAAACCCCTATTTTTGCACTGTTTAACTTGAAAAATCACAAAAAAATATAAAATCACCCCCAAAAATTCTAAAAAATTTAGCTACTGTTCTTTGTTTGTTGTTCGATTTTCTAGCCAATTTTGGCTATTTTTCATCACTTAAAAATCCTAAAAATCGAAAAACACCTAAAAACTCATAAAAATTATAATAATTAATCTAAAAATCCAAAAACAATAATTGAGGTGCCCAAATTTTCCTTATTTTCTCTAGAATACAGGAAAATTACCTCCAGGGCCTGTTGAGATCCCTTAAATATTTTTATTTTTGGGTTTTAGGCCTTGCTGGACAGTACCTAGGCTTTTTAGCACTGTTTGATTTTTAGAAAATAAAATACATATCAGAAAAATCTCAAAAATTCACCAAAAACACTTAAAAACCTAAAAAACATAAAAACCATTTTTCTTGAATTTTTGCTTTATTTTTGGTGTGTGAAATAAATTGTAGAAGTGTGTTGATATTTACTTTCTTTTATTTTCTTCACATATTAAAAATTCAAAAAAAATATAAAAATCATTAAAAATCACTAAAAATATTTTCTCTGTGTTTTGTTTTATTTTGACTACTTCGTAGGCCTTTGGCCAATCCGTGCTCCTTGTGTTCGACCCTGGGTGCTATACCAGGTTAATCTCATAGCGAGACCGCTCTCTTTTGTGCTTGATTAGTTTTACATGTCTGAGTGGTTGATTTTTCTTGATTGACTTAGTCTGAGTGATTGAGGTCGCAACGACCTATTTTTCTACACCTTTACCTTAGTCATTCGGGCGGTCAACAGCGCCCCATCTGCGTTCAACCCCCACACCGCGCTTTTAATTTCCTCCTCCGTAAAAGTCGCTCCAGACCAGACGCCTGCACCTCCGTCAGCGACTCAACACCTGCTCCATGCCACCCCCATCCGTCACGTTTCCTTCTCCTCGACATATCCACAAAATGGCCCCTCAGGGCCCTTCCCACAAAAGCCTCACCCACCACCCTTTCCCCTCCAACTTGGAGACTATGAATAAAATTCCTCCTTCTTCTACCTGAGGCCATCGAATGAAAAAACCTCGTGTTCACGTCCCCCTCGCGCAGCCATTTCTGCCTAGATCTCTGCTTCCATTCCACTTCTTCCTTCCTATCCTCTAAAAGTAACTCTTCCAGCAGCCTTGCCCGCTCCATTACCTCATCATGGTTCAGGCCCCTCTGGTCTTCTAGCCCATCCAGTCGGACGACCCCCTGCTGAGCTTCCCGCCTTTTCTCCCTCCGTTGCGTCCTGACACCCCGTCTGAAATCGAGCAGGAATCTCTTCAACAATACTAATTTTGAAGCCAGCCGCCCTACTGCCGACCCCTCCACCTGCCATCCTCTCCACTTCGCGATCACCTCCTCCCTAAACCCCTCTTCCATCAACCACGCTCGTTCAAATCTGAACAAAGACCTAGGATGCTGATGTTCCTCGGAAGACCACAGAATTGGTGTATGGTCAGATTGACTCCGAGGCAACGACCATGCTCGAGAGAGGGAAAAAAACTCACTCCCTCAGATGAAAGCAGAAATCTGTCTAGCCTTGATCTTGATCTAGCATTCCGTCATGTGTAGGCACAACCTGCTGCATCAATGACTGTGAGCCCCAATGTATGGATCTGATTCCTGAAATCTTCTGAACTAGCATCACGTCCACCGCCCCTCAATGGTCTGTCCTCCGGCAATAAGGTCACATTCAAGTCACCACCAATCAGCCAAATGCCCTCTTCTCTACTCGCTCCCACCTCGGAGATATCTGCTGCCAAGGAAACCGTCGTTGAATCTGAAGGCCCATAAACATTTGTCACAATAAACGTGACATCATCCTTCCTCCTCTTCAGATGCACAGATAGAGAGTACAAAGATCTTCTCTCCGCCACCTTCTCAAAGTCTTGCCTCCTCCAACCAGTCAGGAGCCCGCCAGCTGCTCCCTGAGCCTCGACCTCTGCGAAGTCAAACAAAGAGCCACCTCCCAAATCTCTCCAGGCCTCTCCCCCATCCCTTGATATCTTCGTCTCTTGCAACAGCACAACATCCGCATGAGCATCCTCCTATTAGATTCTTTACCCCTAGTCGTTTCCTCGGGACGACCCAACCCCCTCACATTCCAAGAAAGGACCTTCATTTGGCAACCTTTTTAGTCATCCCTCTTGGCGGAACCACGCCCAAGCTCTCCGCGAAACGTCTATCAAGCAAGCTGAAGAAACTTGGCTTCCCAATAGGCGAAGGCTGCCCTTCGGATACTTCTTTACCGCACACCTCATCCTTACCCTCCAGATGTCGTTCCGACTCCATCCTCAACCTTCGCTTTCCTTTTTCCTCCATCCCCGCAGCTTCCGCTCAAAGCACCACCCTACCCGCTCCCCCCCACCACCAAGCGCTACACCTCCAGCCCCCTGCTCCACCTGTTCTGAACCGTTCGAACCCCTGCCCTCCCCTTCTAGACCACCTTCTGTCACTTCTAAACTTCCCCTACCGGCCCTTGAGGAAGCGCACACATCCCTTCGTCCACCAACCCTGCCTCTCCCACCTCGACCTCTCCCGCGCTGGCGCCCAGCACCACTGCCAGCCCCTGGACCTTTGAGGTGCCCCCCTCGAGTCGGCCCAACCAACACCCGCGCTCCAAACCCGGCTCCAGACCGTCCTCCATCATAGTTGTTTTCCGGAGGTCCACAACCAACTGTATAGAAGGGTCCTGCTTTGGGTCTGCTTTGCCTATGGGTCTAATTTCCGGAATCGACGAGATCCGCGTACCTTGCTGAGGGTTCTTTGACCAAACGGGTGGGCTCTCGCCCTACCCGATGCCACTGTTGCAACATCATCCTGCGCGGAATTCCATATTGATTGCCCGTCTTTGTGGTCCCCTACATTTCCATGCAAATCCACGATTTGGCCATTTCCAGAAAAATTAATGCTGGCAGCCCGTGTAATTAGTAATGGATTAATTGCTCCAAAGTTAATCTCGGGCGTGCCTACACCATTTGAAACCGCCGTTGTTGACGCACGTATTGGACGTTCCTTGGAAGTCGCCCATCATGCTCGTTTGAATTAGGAATTCCAACGGGCACGGAGACCAGGGGACGCGGAGTAACCACCGGCGTGATTATCGGGGGTCCGGCCAGCGGGCCCGGCCCCCCAGAGATGCCTCGCCGTGCTGCTGCCGAGACACCTCCCAACCCATCTTCGACACCGCTGACGATAGTTCCAGCTGCAGCCGCCTTCCCTCCACGAACACCGTCCACCAGCCAAGCTTCCGCGGATGAAGCCGATGCACCCAGATCAGCGGATCTACTCCCTCCCCCGGCAGAACTCCAGTGGTAGCCAAACCCTTCACCTCGGCAATCCCTCCCAGCAGCGTCCTGATCTTTTGCAGGTTCCGCCATAGAAGGGGGATCCCCTTCACTCTGACCAGATCTAGACTTCTCTGTGGCAAGTAACCATCATCCTCTCGCACGCACCGCCACTTAAGTAGCGATCTTTTTGCTTGCGTCAACGACAACAGAGCTTCCATCTCGCATCCGGTCAGGCCTCTGACCACAACCCTCCAAGGAGACAAGGCAGCCACATCCCCTTTGAAGCCTCCTCCCGCAATCAAGCCCACATCCGATGTCCCCTTGAACAGGGCTCCTCTACCTCCTCCTTCCCCTATCAGGACCCGCGGTGTAGTAGCGGATAACGATTCCTCCCTTCCCGATCGGCCTCCCCCTCTGCAGTTACTGCTGCGATGTGAGAAGCCCAAGCACCTAAAGCAACGAACGGGTTCTCTACACTGCCTTGCCCAGTGGCCTAACGAACCACACCGATAATAGCCCCGCCCGAAAGGCAGCCTACTCCTTGGGACGGGATGAACGCCCCGAGGAGCTTCTCGCGGACGAAGCCCGCCTCCCTCCTTCCTTGAGCGACTCCGCCTGCGGACAACAACCCAGCCCCCCTCTCCACCTTCTCTTGCCTCACCAGATGCTCCCCTCTCTCGCATGGCTCCCCCAAAGAACAAAAAAGAAAGAATAGTAATCAGAACAAAAAAGCTAATGTATAACTATACTTATATGCTTAAATGAATATAAGAATATGGGTGCGAATATTAGCGAATGTCAAAGTGATATCTATATCCGCATCCGCTTTAAAACGAATACAAATACGATTGTCAAAACAAATTTAAAATGAATATGATAGGGGATCATATACAAATATATTCATATTAGTTTTCATCCCTAATAGCCTCCATTTGCGGCCCTCTTGTGTGCTCTCCAAGCCCAGTGACCGGGAAAAACATGTGTGCATACACCTCTAGCACAAGCTCCTCTTCCATCAAAATAATCGATGGGAAGTCAAAACCAACCATATATGCCTTCACCAAGCCCCTGTGTGGCCATCTTCTCTCGTGCCTCTATTTCTCACATGTTTTCTTCTTATACCTTACATATTGGTTAGAGTGCTCGAATGTGATAATTAGATTCCTTTTGGACTTTGATTGCTAATATTAATCACATTAATTATGTACACAAATAGAGGCTCCCTTGTTTTCTTTTTAACATATATGGGCGAATAAATAACCTTAATTTTGGAGTGCATAAATAGATATTACTAGCAAATACAACCTGTTTAATCGTCTGATCGGAGTATCTAGCGTCTGATCTTGGAGGGTATGTGGTGTCTGACAAGTCGGGTCCGGCAATCGTTATATCAACTGCTCTCGCGGCTCTCGGTACCCAATCAATCAAGTAGTGAATAAGTGTAAATTTGTGAGTCAACCCCAATAATCAACCCACAATGTATGAATAATCAATGTAAATGTGAGTCAAAAATTATTTTTATTTTAAGTTTACAAAATATGTGTACAATGAATAAGTGTAGAGTGTCGAATCACAGAGACCAAATACGTGGATACGGGTATTTATTATCTGTAAATAAACAACATATGTTTTTGTGCTTTTTCTAAATTTTTAATTTTTGTGGGTTTTAAATTATATATAATTTTTA